>CM044003.1:91326853-91647637 GCA_024085815.1 Flaveria linearis
GTTAGAACAATGGAACATTCGACGTGACTTATGGCTGTAGATAACGGTCACGGTAAGCTCTCAAAGCCTCATCCCAGTTCTCTTTCTCAAACGTCGAAAGGAGTCTTTTTTGTCAATTCATTAAGGAAGTAAAACTACCTGATGGCTTTGGCTCTAACTTTAAACATAAGGTAACCGATAATGATACCCAAATAACCGGGATGAAATCACATGATCAACATATAATGATGCAACGGTTGCTTCCTCAGATTGGTGCTCAAGCATACTTGGATAAAAGTATTTCACACCAATAATTGAGATGTGCTTATTCTTTAAGCAACTTTGTGCTCGGAACTTGATGTCATCTGAACATGCAAGATGCTGAGGGAGAAGTTGATTAAATTTTGGTGTTTCTTTCGAGCAAATATTTCCTCCATCATTTTTTGACATAATGATTCATTTGGTTATGCATTTACCTGAGGAGCCATTCAAGGTGGGCCAGTTTATATGAGGTGAATGTATCCATTTGAAAGATACATGAAAAAGCTGAAAAATTATGTTAGAAATAGGCTAGGCCGAAGTTCCATTGCGGAGGGTATGTCGCAGATGAAGCCTTAACTTTCTGTTCAAGGTATCTTGACGGTGTACTGACGAGATTTAATCGGCCGGACAAAACAAAGACGCCCCAGTTCCCACACGTGAGTTTTATGTCTTCCAATCGCTATGCACACCTATCAGCAAGGGGGTTGATAAAAAAATGGATGGGTGCTTTGGGCAATCTAAATTGGTTGTCCCTAACAACAGCTCCGATTCGAAGAACAAGAATAAGTAATTTCTATTTCGGGTTGTGTTTTCGTAAGTTATCTTTATAGTGATTATAATTAACGCAATAACATTATTATAGTGAATTTATTACTCAAATGCCGCATGGAACTGACTTGGAAGCAAATTTTCCTAACTGGTTTAAAACAGAAGGTAACTTATTTATGTATAAACCGATTATACAAACTAAATCATTGTAATTTTCTCTTATTTCAAATAGTATCATAATCATTGTAATTTTCTCTTATTTCAAATATTCAACCGTCGACGAGTAAATGAATCTAGTGTTAGTCCTCAGTTATTTGCTTTAGCAAATGGACCCGACATGCAACTCTTACACCGCTTGTATAGTTACCGTGTGAGATTTGTAGTTCATAGCCGAGACATAAGCCGTACAACTCAAAATAGCGGCATCTCACAACTGGTCAAGATGGAACAAAGTATTACGGTTTGTTGGAAGATTCTGGAGCTAGCTATCTAGACCGTTGTAAAGTGTATTGTTTCGATGTAAATGGTTTAAACTAATAACAACAAACTTTGTGTCATTAAAATAACATAACCAGTATTTCTACCCAAACTGAATGGTTTACAATAACCAATACATTCTTGCAACACAAAGCAGAGCAAGTTTTTTATCTTGACGAACCGTCTAAAGCCAGTCAAAGAGTTCAATCAATCAGACATTGGAAGGTCGTCCAAGAGATGAATCATCGGAAGATTTGGGACCGAGATATTATAATGAAAATAATGAAGCAGATTTAATTCATGGCAGCACTTCATCTGAGCTTTTGTTGTCTGCTGACTTAGATAATTTAACTTATGATGGTATGAGTAGAGATGAAGCTACATAAGTCGATGTTTCCCTTGAGCATGTCAATGTAGAGAACGAGACATATGAAGATACGGATGAGGGTGAAGACGACGATGCAGACCAAGCTGTTGACGTTTCTGATAATTCAGATGATGAATTAGACGAATTTAATAATGATTGTGGAGAAGATTCTTATCACACCGATGAATCCGATTGATTGTATTTTTAATTTTAACCGAATCATTTATTATGTTTGATCTATTTGTTTATTGAATTGTTTTTTTCATTGTGTGTTTAGCTAATGATTCAATTGCGGTATATTTGTATACTTATATATCTTTTTTTACGATGGCAGACGTGGCCCGAGGTCACCGTGGGGATACCTATGGCCGGGTCACCTGGTGGTGGTCCTCCCGATGATGATCGATCGTGGCAGCCGCCACGACAGTGCGAGGTCAGTGATGACTCCGGCAGCGGCAGCCGTGGTATTACAAATTTTTTATACTATTATCTTTTAAAATGAAAATATATAATTTACATAGAATTTTTATACTATTATCAATTTGCAGGACAAGGCAAGCGTGGAAAGACCACACTTCAAGTATGCGAAAGAGAATCCACAAGGAAATTTGCTCACAATTGAATTTGAGCAGGTACGCATGACACCTACAAACCTGTGGGTGTCAATCAGGCGACCTTTGCTTCACTGTTGGCATACCGTTGACAAATTTCCTCAAAAATACAAGAGCCGGAGAAAGATACCTGCAGAGTTGAAGGCGAATATCTGGCCTGACTTACAGGTTAGTTTTTGATAATTAAATTCGGTGATTAAAATATATACACTAAGCTAATTGTTTTCATAATTTGCAGATGTATTTTGATATGACTCCCCACGAAGGCCTGAGGGCAGGCATTGAGAAATATGCTGCAAACCGGTATAAAGATCACAAATATCGGTTCAAGCAAAAGTATTTTAGCAAAATAGGGGGGGACAGGGTTGATATTTCTGAAATGTCAGGAAACAACAGATCATGGCGCCAGGTGTTGGGGGAGCGGCCTGGGTGGGAACGTGGGCATCGTTCCAATACCGAGCGTGCCTTCACAACCCCCACCTCCACCTCATCAGAACCATCAGCGGATGTTCTCATAATCTAAGGTTGAGGAGATGAAGCAGCGAGACTGGCCAGTGAGCAAGAACAATGGCAGTCACAGATGATGGCTAATATGATGGCACAAATACAAATCAAATCCAAAGCCAAGTCCAGAGCGCGTTGAGGAGAAGTGGTCATTCTCAAGAAGATGAAGAAGATGAAGAAGATGAAGAGATGAGAAGATGATGAAGGTGGGTCATAGGATAGTTTGATGGGTCTGATACTGTTTGGGAGCTAAAATAACGAGTTATTATTGCAGCAGGATTGTAGCGCATGCAGGTAGCCAGCTTGGTTTCTCACATAGACTTTAGTGAGTAGTGACTGCTTGAGATAGGGCGATAATATTTTCAGTTTGATGTTTGCTATGATATTTTTTAACATTTGTTTGTATGACAATATTTTATTTATATGCTATGTTTTGCGAATGGTTTGATGGTTTTGATAGTCTTTAGTGATTTTGAACAACAGGTTTGGTACCCAGAAAAATCTGGGTGGATTGCTGCAAATGTAGCAAAATTATTTTAAAAAAAATATTATTTTTTTTGCGGCGATTTGTCGTCGCAAAACATTGCACCATATTTTAATTTTTGGTCACAAAAAGTTTTTGGTCAAAAACTTTGCGGCGATAATCGCCGCAAAAAAGAAATAGTATCGCCGCAAAAAACAAAAATTATCGTCACAAAAGATTTTCTCTCCAGAATTTCACTTTTTAATACTAAGTGGACCCCACTATAGAAATCGTCGCAAATGTCGTCGCAAATAACATTTTGCGACCACTCTTTTACGGCGACTTTTTTGCGACCAAAATGTCGTCGCAAGTGACTTATTGCGGCGAATATGAGGCTTTTGCGACGACTTTTATCGCCGCAAAAATACATTTTATTGTAGTGAAAATTAATGTCATTGAGAAGGAATTAAGATTTTAGGTGAAGCTTGAGAAGGAATGTTGGTCGGTGACATCAAATGTGAGTTAAACGGAGAAGACGGGGAGGGTAAGGGCAACTGCTATAGCTCCGGTAATGGAAACTTTAGCAATCCGGCAAATCCACCATAAACAGTTACAGTCTCAATCGTTGCATCGCCAACGTAGTTTCAACTTCATCATTTGTACAAATATAAGGAATCATGATATCATACTTGCGCTTTTAAATTTTATACATTATGCTTTGATGTTGATGCGGTGGCACTATAGCCACCGAACAAAGCGTTTAATATATATTATAATATAATTAATTTTACCTAACAAAAGAAAGAGATTATAAATTCTCTAGACGGTAATAAAGTTATAGAGTGATCCCAACTGAATAAGGTGAGGTACCCATGATATTTAAATATGGAGGTCATGGGTTCAAGTCTCACTCTGAGCAAAATACTCAGAGTTGAGACCACGGGTTTTCTCAGCAATGGGTTTCTTTATGAGGGAGTTGGGGGTGCGGTTCCGGTTGAAAAACGGATAAATAGGCCCGATTAAGATAATATCTATCATCTGAAGCAGGGTCACGCAATTGTTGTTCAAAAGAAAGTCATAGAGTGATAAAATTAATTAACTGGTTTTTGTATCGATTTAAGAGTAAATAATAAAAAGAGTGATATGATAATATATATTTTTAATATAATAAAGGAGATCGATAATGTTTCTTTATCAACTTCTTAACTTTTAAGATTAAGAATCAGAAGATAACCATTTAAGGCTGCGTTTGGTTAGAAGAATGGATGGGATGGAATATAATTAAAAAACTAGTATAATTTTCAAGTAAAATTAAGTTTGAGTGAGTAATGAAATGTAAAACCAAGGGAATGTTTCACCTCAAATTCCCTTGGTTGTGGGATTTCAAATTCCCTCTCTAGGTGGAAGGATTTTGAAATTCCACAACCAAGGGAATTTGAGGTGAAACATTCCCTTGGGTTTACATTTCATTACCCACTCAAACATAATTTTACTTGAAAAATATACTAATTTCTTAATTCCATTCCATTTAATTCTATTCTTCAACCAAACGCAGCCTAGGGTACTTGGAAGTGTTTCTTTCTTACTTAGTTAATTATATTAATATAATAATATTTTGATAGGGAAGGAACAAATGAAAAACATGTTTATAATTAAAAATCATAAATACCACCTCTAGTCAATTACATAATTTATAAAGTATTTATTTTTTTAATTGTTTTTAAAATTTGTTTGAGTTATTAATTTTAACCTTATTATTTTAGATCATTATATATTTTTAGTTTAAACCTCAAGAAACGAAAATGATAAAGAAACAAGTTACACATATGTAACTTGTATGAGTTACTATACGTAACACGTAGTTATACACATGGTAAGACGTAGCTACATATACGTAACCCATTATTTTTGTAATATTCATTATAAACATGGTTTCAAGTGATCACTCCCCTATTTTGATATGCCTATGTGATGATAACGTGATGAAGTTCATTATTTTTAACATTATTTTACTTATTATGTGAATGATGGGGTTTATTCATTCATAGAGAAGTTAATTGTATTATTTTAGTTAGATTTAATTTTTGACTTTTTATTGTTGTTCTACGTGAGCCATGAAGGGATTTTCGAAAGGAAAAGTATCAGTAAGTCGATCTATAATGAAAATGTTGCTTATAATATTACTAAAACGCATCCTCTTTGCTTGACGTAAGAAATAAGTTGATTTGAATAGTTATGCATAGCATACCTTCTAGATGAACAGAATTTTGAATTATCACTCCTCAAAAAATGGAACAAAGAGAAAATAGTAGCTTAAAAAAACTTGTCAACCATGTGATCATAACTTCCTAAAAGAGGATTTTAAGGAATAAAGAACGAGTTTTTGGAAATATGAGTTATTCTAGAAAGCATATTTTTGTTATAAAGTATGAAAAGACAAAATGAGGCTAAAAGTTACAAAAAAATTATATCTCACATCTAAATCGAATTTTAAAAAAGTACTTCGGAGTCTCTGTTTCTCTCGTCGTCCTCTTTCAGAAAAAAATAAAAAAATTTAAAAATAAAATCATTGTATATTTTATGATACAATGACGTCATTGTATCTTTCATAATGACACAATGACGTCATTGTGTCTTTCATAATGACACAGTGACGTCATTGTGTCTTTAATAAATGACACAATAAAAAAACGTTAATTTTTTTAATATTTCGTTTATTTTTTAGTGAGGACGGCTAGGAAAACAAAAGCTCGGAATTACTTTTTGAAATTCGATTTAGATCGTGAGATATAATTTTTTATGACTTTTTTTTGAGTTATTGTGTCTTCTCACACTTTGTAATAAAAATACATTTTTTATTTGAAACTCTTTCTTTTTGAAATGGTAATTAGTAAGAGTATAATCCAAAAGTGGAGAAGGCGTTTGCTTGTGTTGTTGTTTATGTTGATATTATGTTGTGAACCAAATTGAGGGTGAAAGATTTGTGATGTGAGGCTTTAACAGTTAGTATTTGAGGAGATTGTTTAGTTATGTTGGTGATAATAGTAACTTACACAACATAGTACTAAAATATGAAAAGCTTGTGATAAAATCATTTTTATTGTTGCCCTCCATAAGCAACACAATATTGTGAAGAAATAAAAATGAACTTTTTATATGCTACAATTGTTGCGTGTAAATTTTGGCTAAATGTGTGTTATCATTTTATGGTCATGATAAGAATGATATATCTCTTTACAACGGGGTATTGTAAAGAAATCAACAAGGGTTGCAGACTGATAAGAGCGGCGGTTCCAAACTGTGAGCAATCGATCCACCGAACCCTAAAATGGAGCCTCTAATATAAAGGCAAAGACTTTGCTGAAATGACAGAGCAGCCCTCCATAATCTCCAGAAGACAGCAAAGACCCACGAACATATAAACCTGCACAAACTTAACCCAGAAATAAGAACCTTTGATTTGAAAGGGAAATACCTTTTTAACACCCCCCTCAAATCAAATGGTAAACATGTCAATCATACCAAGTTCTTTACAAAAAAACTTGTGTTGACTAATATCCAAACCTTTTGTAAAACCATCAGCCTTTTGAAAGGCAGATTTTATGCTTAAAACTTTAATAATCCTTTGGCAACCTTTTCTCTAAGAAAGTGTAAATCTAACTCAAAGTGTTTTGTTCTTTCATGAAAAACAGGGTTGGCTGCTATAGCAATAGCAGCCTCATTGTCACAAAAAACTTTTACAGGTAATGTGATTTGAAGTTGTAACTCAGATAAAAGATTTTGTAACCACATAACTTCAAAACCACAGAGCATAAAGCTCTGTATTCAGATTCAGCCGAGGAGCGAGAAACAATAGCTTGTTTCTTGCTTTTCCAAGAAATAAGAGAGTCTCCCAAATAAACACAAAAACCCGTCACAGATCTACGGGAGATAGGACACTTGCCCCAGTCAGAATCAACATATGCGACCAATGATAACTCATCATTTTTCTTAATCAAAATACCACTACCAGGGGATAGTTTTAAGTATCGCAATAATCTTAAAGCAATCTGAAGGTGGGCATTAGTTGGGGCATGCATAAATTGACTTAGATATTGAACAGCATAACTAATATCGGGACGAGTCAAGGAAAGGTAAATTAACTTTCCAACAAGCTTTTGATACCCAGAAATATTTTCTAGAACAAGATCTGTAGACTTGGTTTTTGAGGATATAACAAAACTTTGTTCAATTGGAGTATTAACTGGTTTACACCCAGAATATCCAAACTCATTTAACAATTCAAGACAATATTTTCTTTGATTTAAATTAATTCCATGTTCAGAATACAAAACTTCTATGCCCAGAAAGTACTTAAGGACGCCTAAGTCTTTTATTTTGAAGTCCTGATTCAGAAAAGCTTTTATTTTGTCAATTTCATTTAATCATTTCCAGTTATAATCATGTCATCAACATAAACAAGTATAACAACAAAAGTGGATGCATTAGATTTAATAAACAAAGAATGATCACATTGACTTTGCACATATCCATGATTGCATAAAACCCAGTCAACTTTTCATACCATTTGCGAGGGGCTTGTTTGAGCCCATATAGAGACTTTATTAACTTACACACACGGGTTTCAGATTTAGAATAATAACCTTCGGGGGTGTCATATAGACATCCTCGGTTATACTACCATATAAGAAGGCATTGTTTATATCAAGTTGAAATAGAGACCAACCATGGTTAACAGCCAAAGTGATAACAGTTCTTATGGTTACCATTTTGATAACCGAGAGAATGTTTCATCAAAGTCTAAGCCTTCTCTTTGACTGTAGCCTTTGGCTACTAACCTGGCTTTATATCTCTCTATTTCACCATTAGATTTATATTTAATTTTATAAATCCATTTGCATCCTATAGGTTTTCTACCAGCAGGTAAGTCAACAAGTTCCCAAGTTTTATTTTTGTGAAGAGCTTCCATTTCAAGATTCATTGCATGCACCCAATTTATATCTTTAGCAGCTTCATTAAAACAGGAAGGTTCAACAGACTTATTCAAGTTGGAAATAAAGCATAAATTTTCCTTAGATAAATGAGAGTAATTAACTACTTTTTCTAACCCATATTTAACTTTCCCTTCAATTATGTAGTCTTGCATCTTTTTAGGAAGAGTAGATTGCCTAGAGGATCTCCTTGGCTCAACAGGGACAGAATTGGGACCCTCAGAAGAGTCAATCTCTTCATAGTAATACCAAAATCACCAGCCAAGCCACTATCTGAATTGGATGAGGTGGAGGGCTGCTGGTTTGATAACTCAGCTTCGCCATTCACACCTTCCATTTTAGCAGGCTGCTGAGAGTTAGCAAAACTTTGAGACATCACCCTCTCCTCATCATGGGAACATTTGTACTTGAGATGTTTGGATGTCGATATTGTCAAAAAAATTAAGGTTATTTAGGTTTTCATTAATAGTTCTAAAGTAAGATTTATCATTTGGATTTTGTTTAAAAGGAAAAACTTCTTCATAGAATTTAACATCTTGAGAAAATAAGCTGATTTTATTATCAAGACTCCAAAGCTTATACCCCTTTTTTACATTAGAATATCCAATTAAAACACATTTTTCAGAACGACTTGAAAATTTATCATGGTTATGAAGCACAGTACAAAAACAAAGACAACCAAAACTTCTCAAGTGATTTAGAGAGGGACTAAAGCCAAACATAACCTCATAGGGACTCTTACCTAATAAGACAGATGAAGGGGTCCTGTTTATTAAATATGCAGCCGTTAGTACACATTCAGACCAAAAATTTAAGGGAACACCTCCTTGAAACATCAAGGACCTAGCAACATTGAGAAGGTGTCTATGCTTCCTTTCCACTATGCCATTTGTTGAGGGGTATGAGTGCAAGACGTTTGATGAATTACCCCTTTTGATTCAAGGAAAGATGTTACTTGTTTATTTACAAATTCAGATCCGTTGTCACTTCTGATAGTCTTAATGATTATCAAACTGAGTTTTAAATAATGAGAAAAATTTTGTTATACATTCATAGACCTCATCTTTTGTTTTTATAAGATAAACCCATACAGACCTTGAAAAATCATCAACAATTGTTAAGAAATATTTGAAACCTTCTTTACTAGTGACTTTATATGGACCCCATAAATCAAGGTGAACAAGTTCACCAATTTCTTTAGAACAGTGATTACTAAGTGGAAAGGGAACACGATGTTGCTTGGCTCTATGGCATATTTCACAAGGAGAGGAGCAATTTTATCATTAATTTGAAGAGGATCTTTTAGAACAGATAAGACATGATCAGCAGGGTGACCTAACCTATTATGCCACATATTCACCTTAGACAAGTTGCTGAAACAGACAGGAACAGAGTTTTGATCTTTGTCAAAAAAATAGAGACCATCAAATTGACTACCAGTCGCCTGGACTTTCTTTGATTTCAAATCCTGAATGTAGCAGGAATTTTCATTAAATATAATTTCAAGATTGTTATCCCTAGTTAGTTTAAAAACAGATAGGAGGTTGACATAGAATTCAGGAACAACAATACATCAGTCAGCATAATACTATTTGTTAATTTTAGATTCCGATCTTTGTAATTTTAGCACATGTGCCATTAGGGTGGCTAACAGTCATATTGTATCCAGATACGTCGACACAATTAATCATGTTTTTGTCAGATTTTATCATGTGTTGATTTGCTCCTGAATCAACCACCCAACCATTTTCAAATCTAGAATTGGACAAAGATGAACATCCAAAGACACCTAAGGATGACTGAACTAGACGTGATTGATCTGATAACTTACCTCCTGTACCAGGAGTGTCACCAGATTTATCATTAATCAGACCAATAAGTTTAGCGATTTGCTCCTGTGACAAGGTCAAGGGAGACGAAGATACAGCAGCAGTTTTAGCATTGGATGAGGAGGCACCATTGAAATTCCCAGGTTTATTGGTCTGATTATTGATTTTTTTCTTGTAATTTGGAGGATATCCAACAATCTCATAACATCTATCAACAGTGTGACCCAACAAATTACAATGAGTGCATTTTAGATTTGGATTCGGTCCTCTTCCAACCCTTTTTTATTGTCAAAGGTCTGGTTTGGTTTAGAAAAGAAACCAAGATTTTGACCTTTTGGTCCAGAGGAGGATCCACCATTTCGGTGAGATTCTTCTCTGGAAACAATTGAGAAAGCAGTTTTAATTGTTGGAAGAGGATCTATTGTTAATAGACTAGATCTAACAGGTTGGTATACATCATCAAGACCCATAAGAAATTGCATAAGTTTGATGAGATGATTAAAATCATTGAACTCTTTAGATGCATTGCAAGAACAAGAGGGTAGTTGTATGATGGCATCAAATTGTTTCCACATAGTGTTTAGTTTGTGATAGTATTCAGAGACAGATAGCCATTTTGAGACACAGAGTTTATCTTTTGATACAAGTTATAAACGACTGATCCATCAATTTTATCGTACGTTTCCTTCAAATCAGTCCAGACCTCTGATGCAAGTTTTGAGAACACTTGGCCAACATACAACTCCTCTGATATAGAGTTCAATATCCATGACAGAACCACAGAATTACATCTATCCCATTGATTTGCAAGTATAGGATCAGTTTTAGATTTTTCACATTTACCATCAATGAATCCAAGTTTGTTTTTAACTTGTAAAGCCAATTTTATTGAACTAGCCCATACAGTGTAATTTTCAGTTCCTTTTAGTTTCATTGTAACAATGGTAAGTGTATTAATATCATTAGCATGAAGATACAATGGATCACGCACATCAAGTTTACTAATCTGAGTACTCGAAGTAGTAATATTAATGACAGGACCAGAATCAGCCATAATGACAAAGCAAGAAATGAATGATAGCAAGCAAGCACACGCAAGAAGATCAACCAAGAGCCAGTGCCAGGTTTTCACACCTTTCACAGGAAGGCAGATCAAGGATTAGCTCAAGATGATATGAAGACACACAACAAATGTAATAGCACGCAACGTGATGCACAACTAACACACAGAACAAATCGTAATGCAGTACAGATACCGGTACCCCTAACCCGTCAAACAATGACTAATGATAAGATTCAACAATGATGCAAGACAGAAAATTATAGAGAGGAAAGATCTCACAGCGGGCAGTCCCTGTTTTTCAGGGAATCCAAGCAAGGATGCAACACGTAACCTTCAAGGGTTACTATGTTACATCAGAAAATCAAACCTTCGAGTTTGCAAGTAAGACCCACAAGAAGCACAACCCACGGCGGAAAATAGTTACACGCGATGCCGGAAGAATCTCCTTGTTTTCACTCAAATCATTAGCAACACCGAGCAGAGTAAGCTGCTATTGCATAAACCCTAAGACCGATTTGAGAGGATGTGAGAGGATGTGAGCAGTAGCCTTGTTCTTTATTTATTTTAACTTTTATTTATTCTTTGATCAATGTAGAGGATATAAACAAGTGTACTGCTCAATAAACTCATAAACACAGTTGAACGGCGGCGGCGATTCCGACTCACACCGCGGCGATTCCGACTCACAGGGGTCCTTCAATCGCGTGTAACCACACACAGAACCCTTGAGCGATTCCGACTCACAGGGGTCCTTCAATCGCCGACTCACACCGCGGCGGCGATGTGTTGGTGATGTGAGCCAGCTGTGACAGCGACAGGGGTCCTTCAATCGGCGGCGGCGATGTGTTGGTGACGAACCAGCGAGCCAGCGACAGGGGTCCTTCAATCGGTCGATGGTGAGGAACCACACACAGAACCCTTCAATCGAGTTTTTGTAAAGAAATCGTTGTTGGTGAGGGGTTCGAACAACAAGATGGAACCAGAGAACCACAGCGGAAGACGATGATATCAGAGACCAAGCTCTGATACCATGTAAGAAATCACAAGGGTTTGCAGACTGATAAGAGCGGCGGTTCCAAACTGTGAGCAATCGATCCACCGACCCTAAAAGGAGCCTCTAATATAAAGGCAAAGACTTTGCTGAAATGACAGAGCAGCCCTCCATAATCTCCAGAAGACAGCAAAGACCCACGAACATATAAACCTGCACAAACTTAACCCAGAAATAAAAAACCTTTGATTTGAAAGGGAAAATACCTTTTTAACAGGTATCTCTTTTCAAAGGAAGTTTCTTGGAATTTAGGCTTAATCATAAGTCAAAATGAGAATTTTCTTAAAATCAATTTCACGAAAAACATTGATACATATAATGAATGGATTTTGCTAGTTACTCTATTTCATAAATAAATTACTATTGTTTTAAACACATGATAGAATGAAACTTGTTAAGAAGAGAGTTATGTTCATGAAATAAAAAGATAAATATTCCTTAACTCCTAAATCTTCCACTAGGGCTGTTCACGAGCCGAGCCGAGCCGAGCGGACCTTTGCTCGTGCTTGGCTCGTTTCCAAACCGAACTGAACCGATCGGCTCGGTTACAACCGAGCGGAAAATCGAACGAGCATTTTTCGAGCGTTAAATTTTCGAACGAACGTCGAGCGAGCGGAAACGAGCGGCAAATAATTTTATACAACCCAACAATCTTGTGTGTTATACAATTTATACTACAGCGACTAAAGTTTAATAACTTTAAAATCAGCCACATTTCATTATATAATATTTTTATGGATGATAACATGTTGTGACTGACGATGAAGCTAGCTAAATCTGTAGCCGATAAGGCGGGGAGCATATTGCAGATAACGGTGACGGTGAGAGTGAGATGATCGAAAAAATATCTTTTAACGGCTTAGGATTTTACTTTTATATTAGTGTAGAATTCTTTTACTAAGTTGATTGATCAAATATTCATAAATAGAATTATATATTTGTATATAATGGTCAAATCTACTAGAGCACTACGTATAAACTATATATACATATTGTCGGATCGAATTATATATTATTCGATCCAAACCGAACCGAGCGGACCTTTGCTCGTGCTTGGCTCGTTACAAACCGATCCGAGCCGATCGGCTCGTTTACAACCGATCAAAAATTCGAACGAGCATTTTTCGAGCAAATTCCGAACGAACGTCGAGCGAGCATCGAGCATCGAGCGTCGAGCGGTTTGGACAGTCCTATCTTCCACTATCACTTCTCTACTAGATAATGAATTTGAAACCGCTAAAGTTATGACGAAGCAAGCAATATGTGTGGTGAGCTAATAATATTTATTTTTTTGAAAAGCCTTGAGTTATATAGCTTAAAAAAAAGATCCTGAAAAGTGATGACTCGATATTTATGTACATTATTTTGCTTACGTTAACTAGTGGTTGGTACGGGTTTTTAAACCTTTGACAACCAAAGCAATAATGTAATTACTAATTAACGATTATAAACACTTTTAAAAACTCATACAATGATCCATTTGCTTATAATATAACAATCTAACAAGAAAAAATATTGGACTTTGATAAAGTCTTCTAGAACTTCCCTAACAAGTACAAAACTCTCACTCAAAGTTTCTAAAATTAGAAGGTGAAGAACATCTTAATTTTGTTCTTAGTTATAACCAAAAGATAAAGAAACCGAAAAAATAAAAATTACCTAAACAACACATGACTTTATTTTCAAAATCGATTTTAATCCACAAAACTAACAATTTCTTGCATACCCACTCACATTTTGTTTTTCATTCTCGATCCATTTTGTTTTGTGATCACATCCAAAATAGAATAATAATAATTGGGATTCCATCTATTTGGTTTTATCCCAAGAAAAACGTGGTACATTTGAATTGACATTTCAGAATATTAATTGGACACTTCCATGTGAGTAGTCCTATCGGTAACGGTATGAACCCAAAGGTTTTCAAGACTTTGTTTAACATCATCTCTAACACGAGTCTTCTAACGCGTATTGATGCCATGCTGGCTGGACGCGTCTACGGAGGTGATGCTTGGGTTCGTGTGGCGACGAAAGTATCTGGAATTTCAGACGGATGCAAACGAAGGGAGGTTGGCCATACACAATACATATAGATGTTGGTTGTCATAAGAAGTAATTTTTGGCTAATATTAAAGTAATTTTATCATTTTTATTTTTTCATCTATTGTTAATATCAAATTGTAAAAAAAATAAGGGTAGAAGAGATCTTTTTTTAAGATCACTATTTTTTTTAAGTTATGATCATTTTTCAAACGTTTTTAACTTTTTATACGATATCATAAGTTAAAAACAAACATTCCATATAATTCATGATTTTTTCAATTCAATTTAAGTATAATATTATTATATAAAAAAAAGTTTTGAAAATATAAAAAATGTATTGTATTTTTTGTGCTAAATTAAAATCCAACACATTTTTGTGCTATAACAAAAATTCCAGCACACATTGTTAAAAACAACACATAAGTTACAAAAAAATTAGCACATTGTTGTGCTGTAGGAGACACCAACACATTTCACTAGCATATTGTATTTTAAATCCAACACCTCTCATTCTCTCTTTACTCAAATTCAACACATTTGTCAAACACAAAAGAAAACACATATCCAAACCATACAAGTAAAATACACCTCAATCTATATAAACAATAAATTTTGTTTAAAACAGCACCACCAACGAGTATAAACATGACATCTATGAGAAATGCTCATATCTACCGAAGGACTGAACACGAACATCTTCATTCGTAATTCAATTAAAAAAACAAAGCTTTTGACAACAAATTATAGGCAATATAAACACAAATTCCTCACATAAGCAGATCAAGTACAACAAAGCACAGTAACAAATGAAATGTGAGAGGAAGTGCAAAACTGATGTGATCCAAAATTAATTGCGTGACAGGTGTGAAGAAAGGGTACTGGAGTAATTGGTTGCTGATTGAAACAAATGATTTGATGAAGTATAAACAAAATAGAAATAGTTTCAAATACAATATGTATTTTCGCTATAAAATGAGAAGATATAATGAGTCAAAAAAGTCATAAAAAAATTATATTTCATAATCTATATTGAATTTCAAAAAAGTAATTCCGAGCTTTTGTTCCCCTAATCATCTTCACTAAGAAAAAATAAACAAAAATAATAAAATAATAAAAAATAAACGTTTTTTTTTGTGTCATCTATGAAAGACACAATGGCGTCATTGTGTCATAAAAGACACAATAAAATTTTACTTTATTTTATTTTATTTTATTTTTCTGAAAGATGACGACAAGAGGAACAGTGCCTCCGAATTACTTTTTTGAAATTCGATTTAGATTCTGAGATATAATTTTTTGTGACTTTTTTAGTCTCATTGTGTCTTCTTACATTTTGTAACAAAATACATTTTGTAGTAAAAATACACTTTATAGCAAAAATAAACTTTGTAGCAAAATAAACTTCATAGAATAACCTCACCCAACAAAATATATAAGATGGTAGGGTTCAAGGTATGTATTAGATATTGAGATTGAGCTACGAAACGAGGTCTAAAGCTTGAATACAAAAACGAATTTGCAATTGAAACAAATGTCAGTTCCACTATTTTATTAATATGTCAGTGTTATAATTTAAATCTTCTTACCCTACTTAGACAACATTTATTTATTTTTATTTATCCTGTATCTTATTACCAAAAGTTTAGTAATATAAACATATAGATGTTAAATGTAATCTATATGTTTATATTACTAAACAATATATACATACATAATAGGCTAAGATATAAGAGCATTTACTACTCGTTTCATAATTTATATGAGCGTATGCTCTATATTATATGGTATGGTTATAAGTGCTTGTGACTTGTGAGTGAATGATATGAGAAATTTACCGTTTAATCTGTATTTTTGAAAAACACTGTTCATAACCCTATAATGTTTTAATATATTTTAAGTGATTGTGAGTGGATGAGAGAAAAAGTAATGCTAAAAATATAAAAAGTATTATTTAATTAAAAATAAGAGAGAAAAAATAGTAATTTTTAGTGTGATTATATGAATAAGTATGGGAAACGAGTTGTGAATGCTCTCATTAAATGTTGTTTAAGTATGAACATTCAATTGATAACCATAAATATATAAAAAATCACAAAAACCACTCTAAATCTTGTACAATTTATTATATAATTATATCAAAATGTTTGTACTACTACTACCTTTGATATAAACTTTGAAAAATATGATATCTATAGTCTTTTCATAATGTGCACATATGCATCCACATTGTTATAATTACGATATATATGAACATGTTACAATTACAATAAAAATCACTATTTTTTCAATTAAATAATATTTTTATACCTTTGTCATTACCTTCTTTATCCTTCAATCACAATCACTTTAAAAAATATTAAATTTATAGGGATTGAATAGAGTTTCACCAATTATACAGATGAACAGTAACATTTCCTCACTTATTCACTAATAACCAATCACAACCATTATTTATAATATAGGAAACACATTCACAATAATATAGGAAACCCACTGTGAATGTTCTAATGTGTGTGTAATGTGTGACATAAGTACATAGCATAATTACCTGGTGTATATCTTTAATGTGTATGTTTGTCGTGGTATATACGTGTATGTTTGCCGTGGCATATACATGTATGTTTGGCATAGCTTATATCGGTTGGGGTGTTTCTTCCACACGAATCTTTTTATTTTTACTTTTGTAGAGTTGAAGATCATCAAAGGATTCGTTATATTCTTCTTCATTTTCTTTGACTTCTTCTTCTTGTACGTGTTAAGGTGGGTTTGAAAAGGGTTTGACATGTTATGGTAATAAGAATATCATGACGGTTGAAATGTGAGCATAGTTGGATGGTAGACCGATGGTTGGGGGATTCGTAAGGGTTTTGAAACTAATCCGTTGTATGCGGTAGTGGTGGGTTGAACGGTTGTGTAGAATGCACCAGTTCACTTGGACTCAGACGACTTTCGGTCTAAATTTTTGGAGGTTTGGGCTCGGGATTTGATGAAATTTTGTTGGAATCCATATTTTTTTAAAGAATAATGTATATTTGTGAAAAAGTAGATTAAAAATGTTTGAGAATGATATAAAAAATTTAAGATATTAGTTAGTATTTATAATGTAAGAAAAATTTTATTTTTTGAAAATCACATATAGTTAGATTTTTGACCGTTGAACGGTCACAAAATGGGGTGTGGATGCGGTGTGGCTCGGCCTTGGAACGTCATGTTTGGCGTGGGAGACCGGCCGCGGTGTTGCCGCGCGGACGATCCCGCCGTGGGCTGACTGTGTTGCGCCCCCCTTAGCCTAACGATTAAGAGAGCACACTAACCAATAAAACAACATCCCATTTGATGTCTTATCTCGTACTAGAATTCTTTAATCCAAGCATTAAACGAGGAAAAACAATAAAAACATAAGGAAATAAAAATCCTGGAAACAAGTTAAAATGTATGTTTTCTTATTTTTTTTATTTGACTCCAACATAATAGTGGATATATTAACTGAAAAGAAATTCAAGCAAGTGCCAACACCCAAAACAAGCGGTTAACTGAAACGGATTTCTAATATTGAAATCGGTTGGTTATTACAACCTAAAAGAAATCATCGATTATAGGTTTAGTTTTGGTTATAACCGAACCACAATATGCTCACACATATTTTATACAATGAGCATTCATGATCTATTTAGGTCGCTTTTAACAGTTTATTAGAACTGCTATTTTTTTTACAATGGTCCAAATTAATTTCATTTATCAACCATTATATCAATGTCACTATTTTCATATATATACTTGGTGTAGTTTTCAATCAATTTTTAGTTTTTCCAAAATTTTAGAAATGACAAAAAAACTTTATTCTCAATCTAATTTGGCCACAAAGTTTGAAACACTAAATTTCTATCATCATTCGCATTATTTGATAGAATATGTCACAAATTACTCTTTTGTAAACTTGAAAGTCTTTTCTCGAAGATTTTAATTTTTTATATATTCGGTTCTTATGCAATTAACAGTTTAGGTTTAAGAACACTTTTTTAATTATTTTTGACTTATGTTGCAGGAATAAGTCAATCTATGGTTCTAGAAGAGAGAGAATGTAGAAAGAAAAACGTGAAAATAAGCCGGACAAACAAGACTATCGAATATGTACAACTTTCAATGCATGGTTTACAAGTTCTTTAAGACTTCGGTTTCGGGAGTTGTACAAGTTCATATGCATCATGTACAAGTAGCGTAGAATTCAACCATACAACGTAATCAAAAGTTGAATACTTGAATGATAGAAAACACACACAGACACGGCCACACGTTTTCATACTATCCTATTTATACACTTCTATCCTTCCCCACACCACCCTTAAACACCCTCATGCCATTGAAACCAACCACCGTAAGCCACCGTTACAACCACCGTAACCATGCACATCAGCCGCCTCTGCTTCGTCCTACCCACTGACGGTGATGGTCCTCCGGAGGACCATCACCGCCACCCTAAACAACCGGAAACCCGCTCGCGGAAACACAGGTCATGTGGTATTCACATTCCTGATGTCCTCTCGCGAGCGCTTCACCGGTTGTATAACACCAGACTTAACACCCGTTCGTGTGGCTTCTGCCACCGCGGTGCATGGCAGAAACAGGCATCCGTTGTGTTTCATGACACTGAAGGGATTCATTTTCCGGATGAGAAGGTGTTCGCGGGACATAGCCCGAAAACCTTCAGCTACTCAGAGCTTTATATAGGCACGAAAGGGTTTAGTAAAGATGAAGTCCTCGGAAGTGGCGGGTTCGGGAGAGTGTATAGGGCGGTTTTGCCACGGGACGGGACCGTGGTGGCGGTGAAATGTTTGATGGAGACTGGTGAGAGGTTTGAGAAGACTTTCGTGGCGGAGCTGGCTGCTGTGGCTAATCTCCGCCATCGGAACTTAGTCCCGTTACGTGGGTGGTGTGTGCATGATGATCAGCTTCTACTTGTGTATGAGTACATGCCGAACCGCAGCCTTGACCGGGTGCTTTTCAGGCGGGCTGGGGCGGGTCTCGGCTGGGATAGGAGAGTGAAGATAGTGATGGGTCTGGCTGCAGCTTTGTTCTATCTTCATGAACAACTCGAGGCTCAGATCATACACCGCGATGTGAAAACAAGTAACGTGATGCTGGATTCGAGTTTCAATGCGAGACTTGGAGATTTCGGGTTGGCTAGGTGGCTAGAACATGAACTCAAGTACCAAATCAGTACACCATTGGCAAAACACCACAAGGTGAGGGCAGTAGACACCACACGAATTGGCGGGACGATTGGATATTTGTCGCCCGAGAGTTTCCACAACGGAGGTGTCACCACCGCAAAGTCAGATGTTTTCAGCTTCGGATCGTGTTGCTTGAGATTGTTTCGGGTAGAAAAGCTATAGATCTTACTTTTCCAGATGAAAAGATCATTCTACTTGATTGGATCAGAGAACTGGCTGATGAAAAGATGAGTTTAAAAGCCGTTGATCGTCGATTAAAAGACGGATCATACAAAGTTCATGATATGGACCATCTGATCCATCTCGGGTTGCTATGCACGCTCCACGACCCGAAATCTCGACCCAACATGAAGTGGATCCTGGAATCACTTTCTATTAACAGGGGGAAGCTACCTGATCTTCCATCTTTCAAAACTCACCCTCGGTACATATCTGTATCTCCACTGATTAGTAGCAGTAATGCTACCAACACCACCATTACGCCATCATTAACCACCACCACCACCAACGCTACCCCCACTACCACCAGTTCCGCAAGCACAGCCACCTTCATCACTGCCAAGGGAGACAGCTTGTATGTAACCGCAGAAGACGGGTACACTGGCAGCGATGACATGGTGTCAAGCATAATATCCACCTCCCATTTTACTGAGACTGGATACAGTGTCGATGATGGCACAAACTCGAGCATGATCTCAACCACTAATTTGAGCCGAGGCCAGTCGAAAATATTCCCGATGGTTAAGCCTCCACGCGAAATAACCTACAAGGAGATCATTTCTGCTACAGACAACTTTGCAGATTCTAACCGGCTAGCAGAGCTCGACTTTGGAACCGCGTACTATGGTGTTCTTGATAACCAAGACATAATAGTAAAGCGACTCGGGATGAAGACATGCCCGGCACTACGGGCCCGGTTTTCAAACGAGCTCTCGAACTTGGGTCGACTCTGCCATAGGAACCTAGTCCAGCTCCATGGTTGGTGCACCGAGCAAGGTGAGATGCTTGTGGTCTACAACTATTCGGCTAACCGCGTGTTAGGCCAGCTCCTTTCACACCATAACCATCAAAGATCACTACCTGTTTTGAAATGGAACCACAGATACAATATTTTGAAATCACTTGCGGGTGCTGTTCATTACCTTCACAATGAATGGGAACAGCAGGTGATTCACAGAAGTATAACCTCATCCGCCATAGGAATTGAACCGGATATGAACCCAAGGCTTGGTTCATTTGCTTTAGCAGAGTTTCTAACAAGAAACGAACATGACCATCATGTAGAAGTCAACAAGAAAAGTTCAGTACACGGGATTTTTGGGTATATGGCACCGGAATATATGGAGTCAGGGGAAGCCACGCCAATGGTGGATGTGTACAGCTTTGGAGTGGTGGTCCTCGAGGTGGTGACTGGACAGATGGCGGTGGATTTCCGACGAGCAGATGTGTTATTGGTGAAACGGGTACATGAATTCGAGACTCAGAGAAGGGATTACAGACAATTGGTGGATTCTAGACTAGATGGAGAGTATGATCACAAAGAGTTGATCAGGCTAATTAAGTTAGCCGTGGCCTGCACACGATCAGACCCAGATTTACGACCAACAATGTGTCAGGTTGTCAGCATACTCGAAGGGCGTGACAGCCTAATAGAAGTAATGCAAAGGAAGGAGAAAACTGAAGAATGGAAAGAAAGAAATATGTTATCTTTGTCATTAGTTAGAAGAGTTCAGGCTTTAGGAATTCAATAAATTTAATTACATGTTTACAGCTGTAATATTTTCTTTTATTTTTTTCCAGCTATGTAAAGAACTCTGTTGAAATCTTATAAATAATATACAGATATATGAACATAATAAGAATTTCACAAAGCTAATATGTTGCAAATATTAATAGATTTGAGTAGATATTACATTGTTACGTTGTTGATACTTGATCTCAGATTCGAGTCACATGGACTTCGTCATTGGAGTCGATCCCGATCCAGTTGATCAGAGAGAATAGGAATTCTCTGAACCCGACATTCCCATCCTTGTTCCAGTCCATTTCTTCTGCATTAATGTAAATTAATACAGTCAGAATGGCATGATCTGATAAACAACTGATGTTATCTTTGGTTGTATGACAAATGTTTAGCATAGAGATTAGAGGTAGGAAAACAAGTGGGTCAGGAAACAGGTAAAACATGTTCAGGTCAAATAAAGAGCTTTGAGGAAGAGGGGGGTAAGACAGGTTGATTTGACTTTCTGTTTTTAATTTTGATTTTGTAAATATTTGATGTATTAAATATGATTACAGAAACTATAGAAGATTTTATGCATTTTGAATCCATTGACGACTTTAGACCTGTCCAGTCTTTCATTTTAGCTAAAGCGAACCTTTTATCCAATTTTTGAGAGAGAATAAATATACATCTGCCCATTATACCTAAATATGGATTGAAATTGCCACATCTACTTTAGTAGTTAAAGGTAGGGGATTACTGAATCGAGTCATGGTGATGTGGGCAGGAGATTTCTCCTTAGGGAAATCATCATTCATAGCTTTGATCATGTCCTTCTTGTCCAGCTTCCCATCACCATTTTTATCAAGAAATAAGAACGCATCAATTATAGAATCAAATGTTGCTTTAAGCTTTGCTGATCCCATTGTTGTTGCCTAACACAATAATTTCTTATATCAGATTTCGGCTACGATACGGTCAAAAGGTTGAAGAATATCATGGTTACCGTATGGTTTGAAGATAAAGTACCAGCACCAGCAAGGAGATAAATAAGGCACAATACAACTACAAACTCATTAAATTTCATGCCTTTGTTCCTGCCCAAGTCAGAAGACTCAAAAAGGTCATTAATTTTCTGTTCTGTGCAGTCAAATTGCAGTTTTTGTAAGCATTTTGTTAGCTCCTCACGGTCAATAATTCCATTTGAATCAACATCTGAATGAGAAAAGTAAATACGTGAGGGGAATCAAAATAACCATACTTTTATTTTTACACCATTTCATCAGTTCCATATTCTGCATTTCGTGTGCAAATGTGCCTTTGGATAGATAACACACACGCATAATAAGAACCAAGAACAAACTTGGACATGTTGTTTACATGGTTCAGCAATTTCCTAATATCCAAGAGCTTTGATGTGGTTCTATTAGATATCAAGAAGTATATTGTAACTCTAATATATTAAAGTTAAGGTGATACCTGCTTAGAAAGGGACCAAACAACAAAAGAATAATACAAGAATATCTGCATCCTTCATTTTCAAAATTGCAAAGTTTGTATACTAATTCCTAATGCAACTTCAACTTCATATTTAGTACCATCTACATTGAGTTGGGTCTTGGATGTGTAATGTGTGTTAAAAGTGAGGTTGCAATAATAAGAATTGCGTATTTGATCTAAATGTGTTTATCATTCTAATTTTAAATTATTCAGGGTCAATTAGATCGTCCATGGAGAAACAACTGATCATCCGCTCAATTATCTATAATCACTTTGGAAACATCTGTCACATATTTATATTTTTGCACACTATACGAACAGGATCCGCAAATTGAAAGCATTAACAAATAAAACAAGCAAAAGAAGGTGAGTGAGAAAATCTTGTTAGACTGACCAAACTGTCGAAAAACGCCTCTAATCTCTTCCAATCCCTCTCTGAATTGAGGAAACCTCAGAATTATGCTATTGATGGATTTTATCTTTTTACTTGTTTGTGTACTTCTTTGTTTACCTCCATCAATTTCCTCTCAAGCTCACTGTCCAACCTCTCATACTTGTTTGTTGAATTGCAACAACGCAGAATCCCTCCAAATCTGTTGGATAATGACTTTAGAGACGGGCATGAACCTTCAAAGATATTTCACATGTTATTTTGGAGATAATATTTGCAATTAACTGAATTCTCTGTTATCAAACACATTGGAGCACTAATATTAACAAATAATTGCAAATTTTAATTATTTTAGCCTTTTATTTCCAACATGATCATAACCTCAAACAAAAAAAAAAGTAAAATTACCAAGCTAGTAGCTCTCTCCTATCAGAGCATTGCCATTAAGTACAAGATATAATAAACATGTAAACTCATTGTTAATATGTGCAAATTAATGAATTCTCTGTGATTAAGCAGACTAGGGCAAATATCTGAACCAATAACTGCATTCTATTGAATCTAATCCCAACATGATCGTTTCGTCCACGAACAAAGTAAACAACAATACAATTACACTAACAATCAAACTATCACTGTACATTAAAAACACTAGAAACAAGTAAAAAACTAAAAATCACTAAAAAGGCAACAAAATTGGGAAAATAGACATTAAAGTTTTGATTGCTCGATTGAGCTGATGTTTTGGTTAAAGCTAATATCAAACATGAAACATGTAACATAGGAAATATTATCATCAATTAAACAAATTCCATGTGAGGAGGTAGATTTTCAAAATTCAAATTAAACAAATTCCATGTGAGGAGGTAGATTTTCAAAATTCAAATGTTTTAGCATTATGATCTTACGTCAATGATCGAAGTAAAGAACAAAACGTATCAAATTCTGTAAAATTGACAACAAATGCATCAAGTATAGAAAAGGAAAGCTAAATTCGTGAATACTTACTCATCGAAATTTTGATTGTTTGAGTGATCTTATTTTGTGATTAGGGCAACGACAAACGTACGTAAATGGAAGGAGAATGAGAGTATCAGTGAGAAAGAAGAAAGTGGGAGCATTTTGGAAAGGAATCGGGTTCTGGTGAAAGTTAAATGCAACCGTTATCATGTTTTATTAAATAGTTTTCGTGTATTATACGGATTAAATAAATTTACTGTTATATTGTTTATAATATAAAAAGTCTTAATTATTGTGTATTATACAGATTGAATAAACCTATGTATTACACTTTTGAAAATTTGAAGTTAACATATTAGAAATATTAATTATTGATATTTATCTATATAGAGTACTAAAAGAGTAAGGGGCTGTTTGGCAACATCTGATTAAATAAGTGTTGAATGAATAAGAGGGTCTGAACCAGTAGGAGATCTGAACCAGTAAAAGATCTGATCAATAAGTGTGTTTGATTGTAAAAGAAAAAATTAAAAAACCACACAAACCCTTTATCTTCCCCCACATTCACCTATTTACTTTTCTTCTTCACACAAATCCACAAACCCACAAACCACCACCGTCATTTTCAAGAAAACCCTAACCACCACCCATCATCTCCACCCTACCCAACCGCCGGCGACCACCACCACCACCACCACCCTTCTTCTTCACACAAACCCCACCACCATGAACCACCGACTCGAGTCAGACTCGGGTGAGATCCGCAAAGTCGAACCACCACCGTGAACCACCGCGAACCGGACCGCCAACCACCACAAACCACCGTTGCAGTGGCTCCATCTCCGCTTTCCCTAACCTATCCTCATCTTCCGGTGACTTTCTATAACATGGTGGAGCTAGGGTTTGGGCCGCTGCAGTCGTTGGTTGTGGCCGACGAAGTGATGCCGTCGGAGCTTGCTCATCTTCCACCCCCGTCACTTTCGCCCTCGCCCTCCACCTCCACGTCTGACTCGGGTCAGATCTTGGGTAGCGTCTGACCGAATCAGTACCTCGGTCAGACCTCTTCTCCGATAAGAGGTAACCAACCAAACGATCACACGTCTGATCGAGTCGTCTGACTGGGTCGGTCAGACCCAAACAACAGGGCTAACTTGGGGGACACTTGTCACATTTCTAGACCCCCTAAATTATTTTTCCCGCATCTCTCTCCTCTTAAATATTTACATAAATTAAAGATTAAATAATTTTAATTCCTTTTAAAATTAAAAATATTTCTTAATAATTAAAAAAATGTATTTTTATTAATGTTATTTCTAGAAAATAATTTTTAAAAATAAGAGTGTTTCTAAACATCAAACATTTTTAAAAATATAAAATATCTTAAAATTGATGTTTTAAAAAGTAACTTTTTTATAAATTAAAATAATTAAAATTATAAGTTATAATAAGAAACTTTTAAAATGATATTTTTAATACGGTTTGTTTGAAAAAATGGTTAAATTTTTTTGGAAATAAAAATTAAAATTATTACTTATAATTATTACTCATAATGTAATTTTGATGATATTTTAAGTTAAAATCATTTTATAGTTCATAAACTTTCATCATAATAAATATTTTATTTTTTAAACTCGTGCAATACACGGTTTACTAAAGTTTGTATTATATAAATAACAAATCAACAACTAGTCAATTTTATTTTTTCAACTGTGTAATATATTTAGTTTTATTTATGTTTTGTGTTATTTTACTAATTAACTCTTCACCTTCCGTGTAATACACGTGTAACTAAAGCTAGTTAATTAATAAATAGCTATTATAGCATTCATACTAAGAGGATAGAGAAGCGGGAAACTAATTATAGATGGCATAAAATGATGACAATTGTCCAGATTTATTTTTATATATTAGTATAGATATATATATATTAACGGCAAATGTACTATCTTGCTTAGGAGATATGTGTTATCTTGACGGGCTCACTTATCTTTTCCCAGCCGGGACCGTACCCCAACCCCCTCAGGAGAAAACTCATTACTGAAAAAAACTTCTGGCTCAACTCTAAGTATTTTTTGCTCAAAATAAGACTTGAACTCATGATCTCCTCTTTATTTACATATTATGGATACATCACCTTAACCAGTTGGACTAAGGATCATTAGTTCATGTTTTTATATATATCTTCTAAAGGTTTAACACTTTAACATACTATATGTAATGTGTTGATGGTATGATGAAGCTTAAACATTTAAGTATGGCATAATTAATAAGTAATAACTCGTTTAAACATATACATATAAAGATGTTACTATGAATTAATGGTATTTTTATTAATAAAATATTCAGCATATGGGAGCTTTTCATATTAATAAAAAATAAAACTAATTCTCATTTATAGTCGGTTCATAAAGCCAATTAGGTCATGGTTGCATAACCAACTTATCAAGGGTTAGAACTTAGAACACAACTCAAAAAACTTCATTGTCACAAGCATACATGTATATTAAATGTTTTACTGAAAGAAAGATGTAATGGTGAAAAGAGACCTGACTTAACCATCACTAATACCAATACCAGTTTTTTATATACCGGGTATGTTTGTTTGTTTCTTTGTATATTTATAAACCACATGAAGAAGCAGTGAATATTAGTGTTTTTGTGATTTAATCACATAACTTTAGGGTTTTTCTTTTTGCCCCCTCCATGTGTGTTTATATGGATAGAAAGGGGTTTACCCCACAAAGTGGTTTTTCTGGGTTTTGTGGTGGTCGTCGCGATGGCAAAGGCGACGATGATGGCAACCGTTTCACCGTGTGCATCTATTTATCGCTCTTCGTCGTGGTGGTGTGGGATCTGTTGCCGCTTCCCTTCCCTCAGTGATCGAGATGGTGCTAGCGGCTGTTTGCGGGTGATGTTCGGTGGTTACGGTGGTAAGGTTTACCGCAGGTTTTTTGGGCTGTGCGGCCCTCAATGGCCATCAGTGGCAGTCCCTGCAGCGATGGTGTCATCGTCACCGTCACGATGACCTAGGGTTTTCAGATCTGAAGACGCGATGACTTAGGGTCTTCAGATCTGATGGTTCTTTTCATGGAAGTTACGACTTTTTCTCTGGTGACCCTTCAGTCTCCCTTCACGGTTGAGGTGGGATCGGTTGCAATGGTGATGGTGTAAGGTTTTTTGACCCCTCTTTTCATGGTTCATTTTACATGTTTTGGTCTCTAACATCTGTTTCAATGACGATGAGCACTATCTCATATGAGATCTGGTTCTGTGGTCGGTTTTGTATGTTGTAATTTGTTGGTTCTGTGTGTCGATGACGATGAATCATTGTTCATCTGAGACTTTTGATTGTTGGTAAATCGATGGCTATGATTGTAGAGCGAAATGGTGTCGGTTGCCATGGTTTGGTGACCATTTATGGTTTGCAGCCGCACCCGACTACCAGTTCTGAGCCTCATCACAGGTATTGCATTGCTACAGATTGTTGATTTTTTATGTTGTGGCAACGGGTATATTTTGCAGAATTTGCCCCTGTTATGTTATTGTGCGAAGTTGTTATTAAGGATGAAAATTCTAGTTATGTGTTTAGCTACAATGATAGATCTGAGCCTTTTTTTTGCCCCATCCATCACACGCACGAAGCGCGTTAATGTTTACCACTAGCTACCATTTAGATATCATCTTTTTCCTTTCTATCGAGGAAAAGTGCGTTACCATTTACTAAGAGTGATTATACCACAAAGTTGGAATACCTGCACTGGATAAATGAGATATAGACTAATCAGAGAAAGTGACGTTCATGGTGTTTGTAGCAATGAAGCCTACAGACTTTGAGGAGAGAGTGATTTGTTCGATGCTACGAATGACTATAGATAGAAAATGAAAGAGGAAGAGAATGAGATTGGAGAGTGGGAGACGTTCACGATGAGATGGTGATCTCCAACATGCCCGACTTTCATGGAGAGACGATTACAGGTGGTCTTAAAATCTCGAAACTAATATAAATATAAGATTCAACAATTCAACTACCAAGTTATTAGCATCTATAACCTTGAAAACTACCCAAAAAGCACCTATTACAAATTTTGTCAAAACGCCATGACCGCACCTTGAAAGGGATCAAGTGATATGCTACTAGTGAAAGTGATACTTCATTAAACAAGAACATGCCTTAAATAGGCTTTCAATGACTCAACTGATAGACCCACTAACTAAACAAACCTGACTCAAACTACCTATGAACCCATGACTCAACTAACACATGATCTCATGACTTAACTAAACCATGAACCCATGACTTATTCTGCATAGACTTGACCGTTACTTGACCGTTACTAGAAGAAAACTCCACGTGCTTCAATATCCTCCCCTAAACTAAGCAAGTGCAAGCTTAGTTTAATTCTGCTACTCCCATTGCTGCTCGAATCCTTTTGAAATCATCCAGCTTGAGTGGCTTAGTCATGATGTCGGCTAGCTGATGTCTGGTGTCACAGAACACAAGCTTCATCTCTTCTTGATTCACCAGATCTCTTAGGTAGTGATACCTTACATCAATGTGTTTAGTACGCCTGAGCATGACCGGATTTTCAGAAAGCTTGATTGTGGATGTGTTGTCACACATAATTTCTGTAGCCTGTTCTTGTTTGTCACCCAAATCTTCTAGCAAACCCTTTACCCACTTGCAATGACATGCACAGTGTGTAGCTGCCACGTACTCGGCTTCAGTTGATGATAAATTACTACTTCTTGCTTTCTAGAGCTCCAACACGTAGCAGTGCCTCCATACATACACACGTATCCTGATGTGCACTTCCTATCGTCTATATCTCTGGCATAATCGCTGTCAGTAAATACTTGAAGCTTCCTTGATGTATTTCTTGTGTAGAACAGCCCATATGAGTAGGAGCCCTTCAAGTACTTCAACACCCTTTTAGCAGCTTCCCATGATCCCTCCTAGGCTGTGTCATGAATCTAGACAACAAACACACAACATAGGTGAGATCTGGTCGGTTACAGTAATGTACATCAAGCTCCCTATCAACTTCTTGTAACTCGTGGGATCAAACTCCTCCCCTACTCCTTGCTTGGTTAACATGGTTCCTGGCACAATCGGATTTTCTACTGGTTGACACTTCTCCATCTTGAATTTCTCAATAACTTCATTGATATACTTCCTTTCTTATTGAATGCCATCTTCATGTTGCTTGATTTCTATTCCCAGAAAGTACTCATTAATCCCAGATCCGTCATCTCGAACTCCTTCTTCATAGATTCCTTGAATTGGTCACACAGCAATGCACTTGAACCTGCATAGATTAAATCATCTACATACAAACTGACCACAAGAATGTTACACCAGATTCGTTAATAAATAAGTGTGGTCATATTTGCTTTGTTTGAAGCCTTCTCTTCTGAAATATCTTTCAATCGATTGAACCAGGCCCTGGTGCTTGTTTCAATCCATACAGTGCTCTCTTTAACTTATACACTTTGTTTTCATCTCCTTCCTTTATGAACCCTTTGGCTGCTCAATGAACACAGTTTCTTTCAGTTCACCATTCAAGAAAGCACTCTTTACGTCTAGCTGAATATTTTCAGTTCCTTTGTGCTAAGATTGCTATGATTGATCGAATGGTGTCCCATCTTGCCATCGGAGCAAACACCTCCTCATAATCCACCCCTTTTTGTTGAGCATAACCCTTCATAACTATCTTGCTTTGAATTTGTCTATTTTTCCCTCTCATTCAGCTTAGTCTTGTACAGCCACTTTACACCAATAGCACTACTTCCTTCGGAGCTTTTTACTAATTCCCACGTGTCATTCTTTTCAATTGAATTAATTTCACTTTTCATTGCCTCCAACCATTTTTCTTGTTACTAGCTTCTTCAAAGGTATTTGGATCACCATGCTCAGTGTACATTGCAAAGCCGTCTTCTTCTGAATCAGATAATTCCTGCCCAGTGCAGTAATCTTGCATCCATACTGGCTGCTTTCGTAGTCTAGTAGTCTGCTGTGCTGATCATTACTAGGGGTGGGACATCAGCTGATTGAGGGGGTGATCCACTGCTACCTGTGTTTGGTGGACTTTGTGGGTTCACACCTTGGCCATGATCATTAGATTCTTCCTCAGTTGTCTCCCTTCATCAGTTGCAGTGGGCTCTACTTCAGTGGGCTCTACTTCTTCTACCAATTTTTCATTGCTCATGGCTCTTTTTCCAATCCCCAGCCTTTGTCTTCTTCGAAGATGACATCTCTGCTTATGTAATCTTCTTGGCCACTGGATCATATACCTATATGCTTTGGATCCTGGGCTAATTCCGAATAGAACACACTTTTGCTTCTTGCATCCAGCTTTGTTCTTACTTGTGAAGGCACATGTACATGCCCATGCACCCAAACACTCTGATGTAATCTACTTTGGTTTGTACCAGACCACATTTCTTCCGTACTTTCTTGTCTAGAGATCTAGACACCATCTGTTTAAAATGTGGCATGCCCATGTGGCAGCCTCTGACCATAAATGTTTAGGCACATTGGTCTCAGTTAATAGACACCTGACCATTTCATAAGGTCCTGTTACGCCTTCTGCCTCTGCCACCCCCATTTTTGTTGTGGGGTGTATGCATTTGTCAGTTGTCTATTAATCCCATGATCTTTGCAATAATCACAATTGTTGTGAATTGAATTCCCCCCCCCCCTCGGTCACTTCTTAGAGTTTTGATATGAAGACTTGATTCATTCTCACCAGTGCTTTAAACCTTTTAAAGTTTTCAAAAGTTTCCCCTTTGTTTTCAACAAATAAACCCAAGTCTTTCTAGTGAAATCATCTATAAAAGTAAGTAATAAACCTTTTCCCACTTGGTGATGTTGGGGTAATTGACCGCACAAGTCAGTGTGCACCACTCCAACTTTGTGAGGATCTCCAGGTAGCCTTCTTTGGAATTTCAATCCGACTTTGCTTGCCATGTTACACACTTCACACACCTTGGTTTTTCCACATATCTTGGGCAGGCCCCTTACATGTTCTGGTAGTGCATAGTTCTAAGTGCTTTATTAAACATGCCTAGTCGTTTGTGCCAAGTATCTATGTAACATCTTCAGTTACTTGCAGACATTTGCTTTCCATTTCCCTGGGATGTCCGTAGACAATGAACATCCTATTCTTTGCCATATTAGACTTCATAATCAGCCCTCTCCTTGGATGATACACTTGGCTTACTCCATGTTCAATTATCACCTTTACATTCTCTCTTGCAGCTGGCCAACCTTATGAGTTGGAAGTCAGGCTAGGTATATAGTATACGTTGGTGAAAGTTTGATTGAGCCATCAATCATGAACTCACATCACCAAGCCTTGTACTTCGAGTTTCAAACCATTCCCCAACTTAACTAACTGTTTCTTGAAGTTCTCATCTAGTTTGGTAAACCAACTCTTTATTCTGTCATATGGTTTGAACATGCAGAATCAAGGAACCAATACCCTTTTGGAGTTGTTGTCTGTCTTTGGTGCATGCCATCAGCACAAGTTCTTCATTCTCATCAAATTCACATAGTTTGCTCCTTTGTCTTCTTCTTCAGGACATTCGAACTGGTAGTGTCCCAGTTGTTGCATCTGTAACACTCTACATTAGACTTATCAAGCTTTCTTCCTCACCACGGCCCGTCCTCTGCTGCCCTCTCAGGAGCCTCCCTTCCCCTTTATTATCGTCTTTCATACTTGTAATCATCAATCTTCATGCATGTTCTTCCCACTTCCTTGTTGATGAGCTTTTGTTCATGTACCAGCAATGAACTCTGCAGTTCATCGATAGTAAATGTGTCCAGATCCTTGGATTCTTCGATTGAGCATACAACAAAGTTGAAGTTTGGTGTGAGAGTCCTTAGTGTCTTTTCAACAACTTTGACATCAGTCATGTTTTCACCGTGTTTCTCATCTCATTTGAAACAGTCATGACCCTGCTGAAGTATTCTTCAATATGCTCACCAACCTTCATCTCCAGTGTTTCAAACATTCTTCTTAATCTCTGCAGCTTGGCCCTTTTTACTCTATCGTTCCCTTTGTACTTTGCCTTCATTGCTTGCCACAACTCCTTGGCAGTTTTCTTCTCCTTGATAGTGCAAAGAATACTTTTGTCTATTGAATAGAAAAAGTAGTTCATTGCCTTCAAGTCCAGCAATTTCATTTCTTCAATCTCTTTTCTTCTAGCATCTGACACTTGATCTCCTGCTGGGGGCTCAACGTAGCCTTTTCCCCGCCGGCCAGAACTTTTTCGATCTGAGGAGATTCTCCATGACCATGCTCCAGTGGTCGTAGTCTCCACCAAACTTGGGAATGACAAATCCTTGCGATGAACCTCCTTCGGTTGTCATTGTTGTTCCTCACTCACTCACTCAATAATTTTTTATCAGAACCACGCTCTGATACCACTTGAAAGGGATCAGTGATATGCTACTAACTCTCGGAAAGTGATACTTCATTAAAACAAGAACGTGCCTTAAATAGGCTTACAATGACTCAACTGATAGACCCACTAACTAACAAACCTGACTCAACTACCCATGAACCATGACTCAACTAACACATGATCTCATGACTTAACTAACCATGAACCCTGACTTATTCTGCATAGACTTGACCGTTACTGGACCGTTACTAGAAGAAAACTCCACGTGCTTCAATACACCTCACATCACTCTCTGGATGTAGCTTTTAAAACGACGATATTACCATACCAGATGGTGTATGCACTAGCTAGTATGGCGATTATTAATCGAGATAATGCAATCATTATTCAGTTTTCCGAGATCCAGATGATGATGGAAGTGCCTAGTTAGTGGTGATTGGTTGGTAGATTCACTGTTTTGAAAACCGGACCAGTAATCAAACTAGCAGCGCTACTGGTTCACTGATCAAAGCGGTCAGACTGGATGAACCGGTCTTAACAACAGGATGGTGTCATAACTGTTTCTAAAGAACACATTGTTAAATAAAACCCCTACTTCATATCATCCATCTATTCTCCCTAAAAGTCGCCAGAAATTCAAGAAAATGCCTACAGAAAAACAAGAAAATGTTCTAATAACTTATCCTATATTAGCTGCCTTCCATTCTGCTTGCATAAGCATGGCCCTTTGCCTCTTATTCAGAGCTGCAGACTGAGAACTCAAGCAGCTGTCAACCGAGCAGTCCCCGAGTCGTGCGGGCCCATTCTGCGGGTGCTCATGGGCGGCAACTTGAGCCAGTGAAGGGATCGGGTTCAGTGGTGGCGGACAGTCGTTGGCTACCTTGATTGCAAGATCAGATAATTCTGTTCTAGCTGCCTCTAGTCCAGCGGTTGCAATCGCTTGATCGTTTAAAGCTTACAAGCTTTTTCCAAGATCGATTGCAGATATTTCCCTTGCGCTTCAATCCTAAGCTGGAGACGGTGTTGAACCTGAAACGTGCAGGATAAACAAACTTTTATTCTGATTATGTGACTGTTTAGTAGATAATTAATTTGGATGATTATTACATACTAGCTGCAAAACTGCTGATAATAAAGGGTAAATGAAAATTCCCTAACTACCCTTTCTAATCCTAATTTGATTTTTCTAAAGGTTGTTTTAACCAAAATTACTCATTACCCTTTCTATTAACCAATATTACCTAAAAAAACACACACGCGTGCAAAGAAATTGCTTTCAGCAACTAACCTCGAGCTGCTCGTGCAATCTTCTTTGGACTTCCATCTGTGCTCTCAAAGCTTCTGTAACCTCAAAGCCACTGTTCCAAACACCAAAAAAAAGCAATTAATAAATGGTTATTTTGGGTTATGCTAACGGTCAAAGTTGAGATTTTTTTCTAAATAAACGAAAGAAAAGCACTTCAAGCCAACCTAACTTGTGCTAAATAATTACCCAAATTTGACCTGTTATACAACCCACCCATTTAGCAAATCAAATTAAAGAAATGGGAATTACTCGTTTAAATCTTGTGGCATCATTCTTGTACAAGATGATGTGGATGAACCCATGTCCTGGCTCTCTGCAATGCAAGATACTGTCGATCAAACAATACACACAATCAATTACAAGAAATTTCACTTCGAGAGAAAATAATAAATTATAAAAGCAGTAAGCTAAGCAGGGGGTAGGGGATTTAATCAGTTTTTATTTAATATGAAGAGAACATAATCAACTTGATGTGTGATTTTCAAATTTATTGACTAAACTGAATTCCCCTTTTGCTTTATTGAGTTGTTATGATTGTTTTTATTCTCATAATCGTATTGTTAAGTCGCAATGGGTAGCAGTCATTACCTTCTTTAGAGCTCTCTGAAAACTCTTTGCATGATTGTTTCCCCATTCGGTATTTCTGCAAACATATATGTGGCATGAATTAAAACGGGAAAAAAATCACAAAAGTGGCCTAAAAGGAAAAAGAAAAAAAAAACGCTCAAGAGTATAGGTGTTTAGATGTGTGTTTTGAAACTGGTTATGTGATATTAAATGATCATAACCAAATTATCAGCTGTGGTATAGACGTGTGGCATAATATGACAGATAACTTTTTTATAAGTTTTTTTTAACTTGGTGTTTAACAATTCTATTTTTGATGACCGTGCGACTCACGCATAATGAAAGTTGCATATGCAGTTTTCAGCAGATGGAATAAAATTTCAAACCTGCAGATGCGACTTGAGATGATAGAGAGTGAGACCTTTCACCCCCATTGTTCTCATGATCATTTTTGGTGTAGCTTCTGCAACCATTATATATAAAACAGATGCAAGATGTTAAGAAAATATCCAAGAAAGTACCACCAAACTTTGATTGCTAGTTTGTTACAATTCATGAATCAATAAAGAATTGTTATACAGATTACATTACTCATGATTGTTAATTGAATCTAAGATAAGCTTCAACTTTTATGGAATAAAGTTCACAATTCTAGCTCGATAAAATAACTTAAAGATTCAACTTAAATAACATGCTCATCATACAATGCCAAACGGTTTGTTAAGATCGATAATCATCAAACAATCACCCAATATTAAATGGTAGACACAAAAGAAAAATGTTGTTCACAATTCTAGCACAAAAAAATAGCTAAAATCACTATATGGTAATCTAATAAAACTAAACTCACCATTCTAGCTGCACAACAAATAACTATCAGATTAAATTAAAGAAGAAGATTCTCATCATCCAATGAAAATATAGTTTGTTAAGAACAATAATTAAACATGCACACAGTATTAATTGCTAGACACGGTATACACATGGTTTAGCAAATTGCTCACAATCAACATGTGTTGCTAATCTTATGTGGTTCTTGAGATTTACTCTAAGTAAAACCTATCAATGAAAAACATAACTTTATTCATAACAATATTCATATGGAAAATTTTATACTCTGCTAGGGAGCTTATCCAAGAGTTGGTAGAATATATTTGGACCAACTGGAAAGTGGCAAGTGCGCTAGAAAGGACCCAACTTATAACGGCCATAACTTGTACTCCCTTCAGAGTTCAGAGTTATGACGCCCATACGTAATGAACAAAAATGTCTCAATCGGCTGAAAGCTAGGAGAAAAAGCCATAGACGGTTTGTTTAACTCTCAGGATCCCATTTGTTCTAATCACTGTATTTTTAAAAAGCATAATCTTAACTTCTGAGTGGCATTTATCACTCTAAAAAGCATAATGTTAAGTTCTTAATGACATCTATCACTCTAAGGGGTTGTTTGGCAACATTCTGTTGAGCCATTTAAATATTTGACCGGATAAGAGATGTCATCATGTTTCTAAAACTTAGACTCCATGAACCATTAAGAGATGTTCTTTAAATGAGCCAAACTCACTCTACCTCAAATCGATTCAGATGTAGCTTATTAATAGAACCATTAAGAGGCTACCAAACACCCCTAAGTTAACTTTCTCATTCTCAATCAAACTCCTAACCAAAGAGAAAACCTTTCAACTCAACCCAAACTAAACAACAGTCAACTTCATGACATTATAGTCAACTATATAAGAGTCAAACCTACCACTATTCAAAGTTTCAAACACAAAACAGCTATCAATATGTTCCCAATTCGCCACCAACTCCTTCTCATCACCCTTTTCCCCTACAAACTTTCAAAAACCAACACCAATCTCAAAACCCCATAAAACCCTAGTACAAAAACACAAACCACCATCACCAAACCACACATTGCCCTACAAATCACCCCCAAACAACCACACGACAAATCCCACAACAACAACCCCAAATTGCACACAAACAATGCGAATGAAACAGATGAAGATAGAGAGAGTAAAGACTGACTATCGGCGCCACCAAGCTGAGTGACGGCGTCAACGAATCGCTCATGGAGCTCCGCCGTCCACCGGAGGCGGGGCTTGGGGTCTGTGGTCAGCACCAAACATGGATCTCCGACCAAATTGGCGGTGGTCAACGGCCGGGGGAAGTCAATGGCCGTTCCTTCTAAGGGGATGGAGTGAATCCCTGAGTACATTTGGGGGATTGTTGATGGTGAAAATGGGGATTTTAGAGTTGAAATTAAATCAAATCAAATCAAATGCATGTGTTTAGGGGAAAGAGAGAGAGAGAGAAATAGACAGTGATGTGTGTAGTGTGTTGTCTGTTGTTGTTTTCGTCTGCCTTTTATTCCGGCGAGTAGCTGTTACTTTCCCCCACCACACAATATTATTATTAGCTTTAGTTTTATTTTTAGCTCGTCTGTTCGAGATGTTTACGCAGCGAAGATTTGAACTCGGTTTTTTGAAAACCTGATATTAATGTTTTTAGAATTGGATAGGATAACAAGCCGGTTATCTTACTGATTGACTGTTCGAACCGGTTTGACCGGATTTAAGAACTGGATAATGTTATTATTATATATGTGTATGTTAGATATATATATATGTAATTCAATATAAATATTTTATATGTGTAGTTTATAGTTATATGTAAAAACTCAATAATAATCTTATGTCAAACACTGTAATTCATAGTTTGAATCACCCGTTAAACTCATTTAAATTCAAAAAACTAAAAAAAGATTAAAAAAATTTCAAAATCCGGTTCATGTCTCTTTAATTTCACTTTTTTACTCCCCTCTCTCTCTCCCTTTCTTCTCTTACTATCTATCTCTTTGTTCCTTTTTTTTCTTTTGTTTCTCTTCGTCTTTGGTGCTCTCTGGGGTTCTTTCTTTCCACCACCGCTGCCTCCCCCCGACTACGACCATCCACACCGGAACCTTGTAACCGTTTCGCATCCCTTGTGTCACTGCCCTACAAACACAGTCGACTGGTCGGTCCTTAAAGTTGAATCTCCGACCACCACTCCTTACCACTGTCATTTCAGACTACCACTAATTTCGGCCACCACACGCCTCGTGTTCCCATATCTCTATTTTTATCCACCACCAGTCCACCATCACACCGCAACCAGCACCACACCCCTTTATCCCCCCCCCCTTCTCTCTCTTTAAACCGCAAGCCACCATCGGTAACCACCACCGGTGAACATAGGGTCACAACTCACTCATAGCCATTACCATCACCTAGATCCGTTGTCATCACGACTCACAACCTCCCATCTTTCTTTTTTTCGTTCCGACGAGTGACCATGTGGAGATCATGTTTCAACCGGAAAACATTAACCTTAGACTTTAATGGTCGTGGATTTGGACTTGATAGTGGCGCTAGCCACGACAGCAAAAACGAGAGGACAGGAGGCGGACAAAAGTTGGACCATGTGTATAAGAAGAGATACTATTAGCTAACAAAACCTCCTCTTACAATCAAAAATTATAATCTATATTAAAGACTTTGGTCGGTGGCTACAATGCCACCTACCCTCCTTAACAAAACCCTAATCCCCCTCTGCCAATGGATCCCACACAACCGATCCCACACAACCGATCCCACACAACCGATCGAACTCCCACCCCTCCCTCCGCGGCGCCGCGAGGTTCCTCCGTCGCGCAAGCAGCCGGCGGATAGAGATGATGGTATAATGGGGAACCACCGCTTGTGACGGCAGCTTTACAGCCCCTTCAGCCCCGAACGCACCAACAGGCGAAGAAGAGTAAGGCGAGGGATGACAGCGCTGCGGTGGAGGAGTCGCTGGAGGTGAGGAATCGGAGGTTGCAGAGGGAGTTGATGGCGGCAGCGGCGGAGAAGCGGATGATGGTGGCGTCGGCAGCTGTGGCTACATAGTCGGTTACCATTGCAGATGCGAGTAGGAGCCGATTGTATCAGGTACCAATACGAACATGATGTTGGGTTTAAGGTGTAATCGATTAGATGAGCACAGGATTTTTTGCATTTATTCGTCAACCGCAGTCATTGGATTCCCATTACTTGATAAATTAGGGAAGAAATTTACATCAAATCAATTTTTGAGAGGTTTTCTCCTTCCAGAAAAGATGGTATTGATGCTTTGCAGGAAACACACTTACGATACTCTTATTGTGCGTTTCTTCAGAACCTTGGACTTCGTCTTCAGTTGTAAGTTGAATATTTGATTAATTTTACTATAGGAAATATAAACTTTTTTTCTAATTGTGCTCACTTTGTTATTTGACAACTTTCTTTATTTAATTTGCAGGCCACAAACTACCATTGGAACAGCTATGGTTCTATGCCATCGTTTTTTTGTCCGGCAGTCACATGCATCGCATGATAGATTTGTAAGTTGATATGTCTCTTTGGTAAAGAACTAAGCATAGCAATGCCTAATGATAGGATAATTATCAACCTATGATATTAGAAATTGTTATCTTTTGCTTTTAATGCGTTCAATTACCGGGTCTTGTGTTAATTGTTTCAATGAATCTGATCATAATTGTTTTGTGTTTATGGTAGGAAATGTGGCTAAGAAGGTGGAAGATGTGATGCCTATCGCCACTGGTCATGAGCGTGAGGAGCTTGAAGCGGAGCTTGAGGTTAGTTTTTGTTGATATGTGGTTTGTTGATTTTTGGAATGAGTTGTGGAGATTGATGTTGTTTGTTGTTTGTTTGGTGTGATTATGGGCGAGATATTTTGGATATCAATTTTCCTGAAGGTCCGTTTGGCACCAAGGTAAGATTCTGATGGTAGAGACATGTATGATATGGTTCAATAATATGAATGGATTCAGTTATGCAATTTGTTTAGCTATAGGCATTCTTGTATTTAAATGGTCTAAGCATAAAACATATGATGGTAAATGTGTATTAAATCGATAACCACCTGGGGGGAGGGGGCATAGTTAGGCAAAGGCCATGTGTTATCCATGATTCATTAGTGCTAAAGTTAGGTGTAGCTTTAATGAACTTGAATGGTTGAGTTAGTCCCTGATGTTGAGGCTTTATTCTTGAAAGCAATAGATGAAACTATTAATGTACAGATTTAGTTGTAAAAGTTTGAGTAAATATTGATTTATTGCCATGTCTTTGAGCAGTGATAAGACTTTGTGGCATTTGCATGAAAATGTTGTGTGATTTATGACTCTATTAAATTTGAACATATCTCTTGCCTATGTATTAGTGGGAAATGAAATATTACAAGTTTGCTCTAAGCACAGGGTTGTTATGATAATCTAATTCGGATGACAATTTAGAGGAGTTATATCGCCAATACAGCTATGTTGTGTCTGGTGCTTAGGCATGATAGTTATTGAGATGGTAGAATTTTTGTTCAAAGTGGATGGATAAGCATAGTTAGCTGCTCCCCTCATACTAGAACAAAGGAAAAATATCCGTTGTCGTGCAATTATTTGTGTCTATATTTGGCTCCATCTCGTACAAGTAGTCATAGAAACATATGATGATTAGGTGTTTCAATAAATTAACTTGGAACCAGCCTTCTAGGGGGGCAACTAATCTTGATACACACTTGACTTTCGTTTTTTGAATGTCGCCATTAATTCATGATTTGCAGAATTAGTTTTTGAGTTCTTAAGAATAAACTATAACTTTAAGTTATGCATGTTATAGAATCAGTTTAGTTTATGTTGAACTAAAATAAAAAAGTAATTAATCTATGTATTATTAGTGGAGAGTTAACGTGCCATAGGCATATACTTGAACAAGGAGGACCAAGGACATCATTGAAACAACATTATTGCAATTAGATGTTGTGTTTCAATTTGAGGCATGATAGTTATCGAGATGCTAGAGTTCTTGATTAAAGTGGATGAAGAAAGTAAGTAAGCATTTCCCTTTGTACTAGAACAAGGGGAGAATATCCATTGCTGTGCAACTATTTGTGTATATGTTTAGCTCCATCACATCCAAGTACTCATGGTAACATATGATGATTAGATGTTACAGTAAACTAACTTGGAACCAGCCTTCTAGGTGGACAACTAATCTTGGTACATACTTGACTTTCTTTTTTTCATTGCGGGCATCAATTGATGATTTCTATAATTAATTTCTGTGTTGTTTAGTAGAACTAAAACATTAAGTTATTCATATTAAAGAATCAATTTACTTTAGATTAGCTTAAATAAAAACATAACTAATCTGTGTATTACTGTAGGAGAGTTAATGCGCCATATACTTAAATAAGGAGGACATCACTGAAACATCATTATTGCAATTAAAAATCTAGCAGCAGAACTCACATTATGTCATTGAAGCCCTAGAATTTCATTGGAGACTGACAATTTGGGATAGTTTACTGATATTCGGTGCTAAAAGATAACATGGTGCATTTTTAGAGTTTGATAAGATTCTTCATAGGGGATAATAATAATGCATGAAGTAGTGACATGCCAGAAAGTTAGTAATTTGTAAACCTGATATGATTTCAAAGGAATCAATTTTTTTTCTATAGATCAAATCTGATTAAAAATTGAAGCTTTTTTATAGTTTGTGCAATAAGAGGTTAATATTGTTATCTTCATTAAAGAACTGATTCACGAGTCGTGTGATAAACATAAATACTAAAGAAAAAAAATTCAGGTTGAAGGTGTACTAGATGTGAACTCATATTTTTAAAATAGTTCTTGTCTAAAAGCCCAATTGCTATTTAAGATGGTCTGGAATGTTGTTTTTAAATGCATTTTTCCTGAGATATTCATAGCATGCATCTTTTTCATATGTAGTGTTATCTTATCATGTCAATAAATTACATTAATGTTTATGACAGGATGGTAGGATACATAGTCTACATAAGTGTACTTCATGCTTTCATATAGATTAATACTGGTGTTTTTAGTTACTGTTTCCTGTTTTGGTAAATTAAACTGATTCAGGTTATCTTTTGTGAGATGATGTGTTCGCATCCTTCATAATATCACGTCAAAAAGAAGGAAAATAAGTTATATATATATATATATATATAATCCTTTCTCCTATATATTTTTTTGTTCGCTATCCATGAACGGTTGCCAATCTCGAGACCCTAGAACTCCTGTGGGGATGACAGAAACTTGGACATTTCCGTCTGTTTCGACTCCTGCAATGGCCATGGACCAGTTAAATTCTGCAATTACTGAGTTGGGGTTTGACCCGCCAGTGTTAGGGTCTGGAATCATAAGGCTTGAGGTAATTAATTGACTTGCTATGTGTCAATAGTTTTCTACCTGGTTTTCTTAGGTATCTCCTTGAGGCATGACATGTTTATCTTTTGCAATTGTGGCTATGGGAATGTGGCACGTGGTTGGTTGCAATTTTTACAAGATGGCACTTGCAGTTCTTTTCTTTTCATGTATAACTACTTTAAATATGTAATAATATATCTCTGAATAATATTGAGGTCCAAATTGTTTAGTATAGATTTTTATTTTGTTGTTATTAGGAATTCTTGAAAAATACATTGACAATAACGAAACAAATCAAGAAAAGATTAATAAAACTGGACATTCTGGAAACAATATTAATAAGAAAATGTTCATTATGGTATATGATTTTCATACTTGAATATTAATTAATTAATTAATTAGTATATTTGTGAATTGAAGGTTCCAATTGGACAGCAAATTGAAGCAATCGATTGGCTGCATGGTCAGCAACATTTTCAGCATCTCGCTAGATGCTTTTTCTCTGGAAGAAGCCAAAAAAGAATTAACGGTATTCCTTCTCATTCCATTTCTTCTTTGATTACTGGAAACGATTCATCCAATTCCTCTCCGGTCAGCATTGCTGGTTTGGGTTCTGCCGTTTTCTTTCGCCATGTCAGCCCATTTTCACTCCAAGATTGGCAATCTATCAAGAGGTACATGGTTTTTGTATTTTTGTATGTATTTTGTAAGTAATGTATCTCTCATTGTTGAACCCATAAGTAATTAAACTGAAGGTTCCTGTCTAAGAAGTGCCCACTGATTCGTGCTTATGGGGCAATTCGTTTTGATGCATTGGCTAATATATCATCTGAGTGGGAAGCTTTTGGTTTCATTCTACTTCATGATTCCACAGGTAAATAAGCAGTTTATTTATTATTATCTTGGGCTGTAGCATGTATAGAAGATTTTTGCTATGTGTGTGTGTTAAAGTACAGGTTAGCTGAGCAGACACAACCTATCTTTGTACAACTGTGACGTCATTCATACATGTTAATATCGCTTCCATGGCGTCACAAGAGAACCCCACGGCAACGCGTGGGTTCGAATCCTAGTTGATATTTAATATCATTTGAATTTAATACCAAGAAAACTAACAAGTGGTCTTAGTGAAGTTGATATGTTCATTGGTTGAAAAACCATTTGGCCCAGGTTGAATTCTCAAACCCTCAACCTCAATTTAATCATGCTATCCTCTCCTTTTGGGCTTTTGGCTATTTGCTACTCTTTTTTTTTGGAAGGTAAACGTCTCAACGGTAGTGACCCGAGGTCACCCCACAAGCCTGTCGAGTTCGAGTCCCTGGATCCCCACTGGGTGTGGATGTGCCCGTAAGACTTACCGCGATCAAACGCCGGACCCCCAGTTTTACCCATAGAACCCGCGACCTTAAGATCACTTGTCCTTATCCCTCATTAACTTTTTTTTTTAAATTTTTCCAAATACTTCTATTACTTTTACACATATTCTATTTTTTTATTAATTTAAAATATATTGGTTTGGTATATTTTCAAATATCCCGTGTGACTTGTTTACTTAAACTATGATTCAATATAAATTTTAGTCAAACCAAAACCAGTTTATGTATTGATAAAAACGAGTTAGTCTGCGTTTTAGTATAATTATTTTAAAAATATATTCACTTTTTTATATAAACGTTCATGTTTCTTAGCACATATTTATTTCTATGACATATTTCTATGTGTCACTGCCATAACACACAACCTTTCAGCGTTTCAAACGAGGATGGAGATTTTTTTCACGATTTAACGCGCCACAAGACGCGTGGGCACGTTACTAGTTTTATACTTTTATACACATATCAATTATTTTATTATCTTTCTTTTATTTAATTTTTATCATTTTTCTGTTTGATCGAATCAACCCAGGATTATAATTCAAATTGTTTTACAAACTTTAGTTTTAATTCAGTTGAAATCTAAATTCAGTTTCAAAATTATATCAAATATAATTATTTAATTATTTTAACTTCAAAAACTTTAAACTAAAACGAATTTCAAATACCATCGTTTATAACTTCGTTTTACGTCGTAGTTATTTAATATTTTAATTCACACTATTTAAGATTTTAGATCACATAATCAACATTTCTTTTTTACCACATGCAATCACACGTTTTCATTTTATTCTTACAACTATCATGTTAGCATGACAGTTTTTAAAGATCTTGCATTTTTTTAAAAGAAATTAATAATATTATCCTTAAAGTTATATTCATATTTGTCAAATTGGTACATTTTTTTAACTACACCAACAAACCTACCCAGAGTAATTGTAGACGACTAGTAGGGTTGAGAATAATGAAATAACGTGAATCTGATCTTTCATATGATAAAAATTAAAAAGGCTACATAAGGAGATAAATATATTTAATTATTTTCACTAATGAACTTTTTTTGTGAACTTGATTGTACCCCTCCCTTTGCAAGTTGCAACCTTAAAATCTAACACTCCGGTTTTAAAATGCGCGCATAATGCTTGATATGTTGGTTCCACTACTACGAGCGCATCGCAACATTTGATGCATTGCGTTTCTATGGCACGTCTCTAATGAGCCCATGCGCCTTGATGCATGCATTATGCATTGCTATGTTTTCTTCTTTAATTTTGGACTTAAGTTGAATCTTTTCTACATAAGTATGGGACTAACAACTCAACATTTGTTTTGTTTCGTTTTTGTGTTCATGTTATATATTTACTAGTGCTAACTGTTGTTTCAATAGTCTATGCATAGTATAATAGTCTTGAATTTTGTATGTTAAACTAAGTTTTATGATTGTGTTAAGAAGTAGGTTTTATGTTAAAGTACTAATAATACAAAAAATTGTTGTGTGAGCATCGCACATCAGGATTTGGGATCAAAACACATCGGGGCACATCATGTGATCTAAAACAAACTAGCAAGTGTGGAGAATGTCCTCAACAATGTGAATGCTCTTAGCTTCAAAGTATCAAAACTGAGCATGTCAACCAATAATTATGAGTTTAAGTTCAAACATAGACAGATATACGCTCGTAATTTCTTATTAATAAATAATCAAAAATCACATGATCAATCACACACTCAAAAAATAACACCCAAAACACATCAAGAACCCGCATTCATACAAAGCACTAATGCAGTCTTTAGAGCATCAAACCCTAAAGTATAATCATGCGCATACTCATCTCACGTAAATTAACCGATGAATCCTCGGGTTTTGAAGTTTTAACAAATCCCAGTAAACAAATGCACGAAGAACGTCAGGTAAGTGTTACTATGTCGGTCCAAGGCCCTCGTTACCATCCAAGATGTCGTTAGCGTGATCTGGACCCGTCACTTCACCTTCAGAATCTTGCCGAGTGTCAAGGGACAAGTCAAGAGCTGTGGAAACATCAGCTGCATTTTCGGGTGAATCGGGTGCATAATCTTCAGGAATATCAGCAGATAGAATTATGATAGGCTTAGGTTCTAAAACCTCAAACTTATGATCTGGTTTATGCTGTTGGTTAAATCTTCCAGGAAGATTAGTTGAAGTGTTGTGGCAATCTTCACATAAGTCAAAGCCGACTTCCTCTATGCAATCTTTGCATCTATACCGGTTGCCAATGAGTGGATACATCTGTTATAGAGTCAGATCTGAATTTAATGTAGCTGATGTAAAGTTAAATTAAACTATTCTTGACAAGAAAACTAAGTATTTGAAACAACGACCTGTTTGTATGAAAAGGGTCAATTTGGGTTTTATATTACCATCTCATATGGGTCAGACGGGGTTAAAAGCGCTTTCAAATGGTTACAAGTTACAACCACCTAAATCATTTTATTGACTATTATGTCGATAACTTAAGTTTTTAATCATGTTATGTATTATAACATTCAGAAAATTGTGGATAAGCAGTGTCGGTGGGTCAAACCTAACCCGTTTTGACCCAAACTGTTACCCAACCTTCCCAACAAGCATATATGTCAATCTTTTACTTCAACATACATTTATAATATTTCCAAGAAATGGAGAAGCATTTTGCAGACACAACTTGTTTTTCTCTGGTAGATAAAACAAAGAAACAAATGTATTCAATAAAATCCCACAAGTAACAGGGCTATTAGTAGAGTTTAGGACTTTTCATCTATCTCAGGAGACAGGAGGCAGAGAAATTGCTCCCAGACCTCTGGCTTTAAAAACTTATTTTGACGTGTAACTAAGGGCAGGTAACATAAAATATGGATTTTCAAACACTAGTTTCCAAACCATGAGCGTAGGTGGCAAATGTGACGTCCAAGCGAGTTTGGTAACAGGCCCAAATAAATATTATAAAATAGGTCTCATGAGTTTTAGAAAAAAATAGTATATTAAATATGATAAAAATAATATAAAATTAAGATAATCCAACTATTTAAAAAAGCTATGTAGGAGGTTTTAAGCATTTGAAAAACACATACTGCAACGTTTAACCCATTTGATCCTTTTCTTTATGGCTAGTTGTGTCTATTTTACCGGTTTGACTTGTTATCAATAAGCCACACAAAATTGACCCAGTTTCATATGAAATTATACCTATAGATTTAAGTTTAGCAAAGAGAAAAGATTACCCCACAGCAGTCACAACCAACTCCAAAGTGAATCTTGTGGCCTGAACTGCACAAGTGTTCATCCATAGGTACAGATGAACGTTTAGCACCTTGTGGAACTGGTGCCGAACCCGCTGAAATAAATTTATTTAGATTTCTGATCATATCATAATGATAAGATGGAACAATTTAAAAACTGAAAAAAGGGTAACTACTAGAGGTCGAATATCATGATAAGACGGACGGGTCAAGCAGGTTGGGTCACATGTCAAAACGGGCAGTTTTTGGTATGGGATAACCTGGATGATTTATAAATATCAGAAGTAAAAGGTCGAATATCATTCAAAGATTCAAAGCATGATAACCAATCAACTATCAGTCGGTAAACCCAGATACGGGCCTTACATTAGGTTAACCAAGAACACTTTCTGTCCAAAACTTTTAATATTCATGATAAATTTTAACTGTTAAATATTATGTCATATGCATCAACAACACAATTTGAACAACTCGACCTGTTTTGACTCATCTGACTTGTTTACTTTTTACCTAATTTTTAATCTACCCATTTGACATGTTACACATAAAACATAACCCAAAACAAGCCACTAAATTAAGTAAATAGAACGAAAACTAAAAATTGCCACATTTACTAATACACTCATGAACTATGAGCAATGAAATATCTTTCAATAAGTTAAGGAGCTGCATAAGTTGCTGCTCACATTAAATATACCACATAGCATTAGCAAAGATAAATCATGAAAAAATTGGAGATACCTGTTGATGAGTTTCCTAGCTCACAAGTTCTGAGTTTGTTTATTCTAGCAGTGTATTCTTCTGAAACATGTTGCTTCAAGAAACTATCTAGAACCAAACAGACTTTTGGAAACCCATTTGGATGCATGCTTTGACAAAGTGGGCATCGACATGACTCGTTGTTTAAAGTGATGATGCATGCTTCACAAAACACTGTAAAAATGCCGCATTTTGTTATTTTGTTAATTCTAAACTATCCCGGAACAAGTGTTGTTTCAGGAGGATTGAGTTCGGGTCAAATGGTTAGTTGTTATTATTATGGGTCTGGTCTACCTACTATAACTGTTGAAAGGTTTCCAGTATACATACGCTAATGAAGTAAATACTTTTACACAAACTATATTATTCAAATGAGTAATATGTAAGAGCATATCAATTTAAGGGGTAGAAAACATTCAAAAGAACACTTTGGATGGCTTTCAGCCAGCTTGACCTGTTTCAATTTAAAGTAAGTTCATACATTTGGCAATGTACCATTGGGATTGAAAGATGAACCACATCAACCTATTTTAATATGTAATTTGTTTAAATATATCTATTTAAGAGGTTGAAAAATTCAAATAACATTTTGGATCCTGAAACAAAGTTTTTACATTTGGCCCACTTGAACCATTGGAGTTAAAGCATGACCTCAGTCGACTCATTTTTCAAGTATACGGGTTGAGATTACTTCCTCTGTGACTGAAGTTATTGAAGCTTACCATGACCACAATTAAGTACGACAGGTCGACCTAGAAGTTCTTTACATATCGAACAGAGTAAATCATTGATAGAGATCTGCTTGTGACTTTTGTCAACATGATCACTTCCAGCTGAACAGGTTCCTTCTACATCCACATTTTTAGTTATTTGATCACTTAAGTTTCTAGGGATTCCTGCATTTTCAGGAGCAGGCTCCAATGATCCTCTATCCGAACAATCTTCACCTTGTACCATGGTATGGTTCTGTGATGCCGTTTGTTCACCGCCATGTGATACTGCTAAATAGTTTTCAAACTGTGGTGAGCAGGTTCCATAGGCCTTTTCGTACTCTGCCACAAGAAGTTGATAAAATTATAAATTTAACAAGTTTATTGAATGATGCATTAAAAAACTTGTGAAAGAAACATATTTAATCCTCATGGTTTGTTAATCCAGGTTTTCAAGCACACTGAGACCAGGTAATGGCTTAAATGCAAACAAGAAGAGATGGTTTATTTAGTATGAGATGATGGTTGAGATGGGAACCTTTATTATTGGTTTTGCTTCTCAGTTCTATTTTACCCTATTCTAATCGCTGAAGGTGTGAATATACGCAAGCAAACTCAAAAATTACATGAGTTAAACAAACAAACAAATAAACATAACCAGCTAAATCCCACTCTAATAGTAGGGCCTTGGGACTTGGGAGGGTGACATTTTATGTGATGACATTTTCTTGTACTCATGATACGAAGAACCATATCATCACCAAAGGTATATTACTAATAACATCCTAGAGCAGTCAATTGACAGAATGTAATATGCAATCTTTCTGATTTCTCTAAGTACTTGGAGTAATTAGATACCAACTGTGATCAGAAAAATTCCACTAAGAAAATCAGACATAAAAGAAAAGGATTAGCTATTGAATATAACATACTTGCCACTTGACTTCCCCTAACTTGATAAGCTTTAGGATACAACTTCAGCAAGACAGAGTGAAGCAGCCAACATATACTAGGAAAATGATAATACGAGTGTCGACAAACAGGGCAGCGAGACTCCTGCCAAGTGTCCATAGCTTCGAATACGCACCAAAAACATGAAATATGGCCACAAGCTGCAAAACAAGGGCAAGATAATCTAAAACGTTGGCATACAAGTAGCATTTAACATGTGGCTTTTGCATTCCCTTCTTACCCAATACAACTGGCTTGTAGATGAGATCCCTGCGAAAAAAACAATTATCCACAAATGGAGATTCAAAGCTAAGTTGAAGAATAACAAAAACATACAACTTAGTGACTTATATTTGGTGTCCCAACCACCTTTTAAAGATCATATGTGGCACGTTCAAATGAGAACCAACAAATATTTGATAATCATCCAAAAAAATGAAAAGCACGCTTGATGCGGACCTTGTTACACAGTAGCATTTTCATAATTAATGCAAAAAAACATGTTTAAAACCTGGATTAGCAAACCACGAGCATTAAATATGCTATAAGTCTACTTACAGGTGAATACACTATAGCTTCTAATATTGTATTCCACTAGATCATTGGTGTTTATGGGTTTTTACGTTTTACTGAAATATGACCGTCTCCATATAGTTTATCACTTATAAGAACATCCGCTTTTACTTGTATGCACCATACAACCTATTTGATGGCTAGAAAGTGGTTTTAACATTATAGTGGTTCTCGTTTGAACCCAACACTACACACACAAACATATATACATATATAAGTATATAACTCATATTCAACATTCTTCACTAACTCTTAAAGATCACATAGGCACAATGCTATATATACATATAAACAAGAAACTTCTTAGGGTAAGAGTGAAATGTATTCATCTTCACCCTTTTTCACGTCCTTTGATGCCTAGTTATGCTAAAAAATTGGTACCGTAATACCTATTATTCCCTTAAGACCAATCATCCTTAGAAAAATTTGAAGCCTATGATTTAATAAGTATCTTTCCGTAAAATGAAAACCCCCAAGACACACATCCAACCCCAGGAGTGTTAGGAATCAAGCGGCGCAGCGGAACCAACACACAAACACGCACAAACGATTATCACGCAGAAAACAGAACAATAAACGACACAAGGATTTAACGTGGTTCGGTCGGTGTGACCTACGTCCACGGGCTGCAACTAGGGTTTTCTTTATTTGCTCAGTACAAAAGATTACAATACATGACATGGGTATATATAGAGACTAATTAGGGTTAACTATTTAATTAACAAGAAAACTAAACAAGGGCCCAAGCCCAAAGCCTTCACAAACCCAACAATCTCCCACTTGAAGGCTTTGCGATAAATTCTAGCCCGCCATTCAAGTACAAAGCAACCCAGTCGTCCAGTAACTTCAGTAATCTTTAAACAAGTCTTCCAAGCCTTCAGTTCCTGAGAACAAGCTAAGACTTTATCACATCTCCTAGTTGCAGCGACCCCTCATCATCAAGTACCAGAAGGGTCAGTTGAAGCTTCCCCGAGCTCCAACTCAGTCTTGGCAAGTGCTGCCAACGACTCATCCTCCATCTTAACCGGTTTGGACATTCCACCGGATTCAAAGACACACCGAGGATCACCATCACTCTCCAAATTCAGCAAACAATAACCCAGCAGCAGTGTTCAATTCTTTCTTATTCGGACATTGACTCTTAACATGTCCCACCTCATTGCAGCTCCAACACTTCACATTCTTCCTAGGTTTAGATGAACTTCTTCCCCGACTCTCACTGTTCCTGTTATTACCCGACCCCTGCCAACATTTAGTAGTTCACTATTAGATGACTCACCCGAGTTCCTTCGTCTGACTTCTTCACCCATAACTAGATCTCGAATACCATTAAGAGTGAAACCCTTAGTCCCCACAGAACTTGAAATTGCAGTCACAGTTCCAGACCAACTATCAGGCAGAGACGACAACAGCAGTAGAGCCTGAACTTCATCATCAAACTTAATTCCAACAGATACAAGTCTTGTTAAGATTGAATTTAGATTGTTAATGTGAGCAATCACTGAGCTTCCTTCTTTCATCCTTGTGTTCACCAGCTCCCGAATTAAGAACACCTTATTCGCTGCAGACGGTTTTTCATACATATTTGACAAAGCAGTCATCATACCACGAGCCGTGGTTTCCTTAATGACATTAAAAGCAACATTCTTCGTCAAAGCCAATGTAATAACCGCACGAGCCTTCTTGTCCTTTGATTCCCAATCAGCTTGTTTTATTTTCGCAGGTTTTTCTTCCAGTACCATATCCAAATCCTTTTGACACAGTAATGCCTCTATTTGCATTTTCCACCAACCAAAATCAGTGCCATTGAACTTTTCGATCACAGTCTTCCCGTCTTCAGCCATAGTAGCAAACCGGAGACAAAACAAACGAAACAGGCACGCTGAACAGTTGATAACCGGTCAACAAAGGATAGACACACCAGATCCGGTACTTCCAACCAAAACCCTAGAACCCGAAACACCCGACCCGGCGCTTCACCTGCAAAACCTGAGCGAAACCAGCAACTCCAAGAGATCCCAGCCGGAACTCTAATCGCAAAAATCACTCAAAAAACAGCCCCCAAAACAACAGTAGCAAACAGAACCGAACAACAGCGAAAAAAAACAGGAAAAAAAATTCTGCCAGTACTGTTCAAGCCGGAAAAAAACACAATTCACGCCGGAAAACACTGTTCACGCGCGGAAAACACTGTTCACGCCGGAAAACACTTTTCACGCGCGGAAAACACTGTTCACGCCGGAAACACTGTCCAAGCCGAAAACACTGTTCACGCTCTGTATTGTGGCGGCGGCTGCGGAGGAACCCTAGGTGGTGGCGGCGGCAGAAACCCTAGATAGCTTCAAATAAGATCTCCGAGATAATTAACCAACAATCTGCGATCGTTTCTTCAGTGTCTTCCGTGTGTACAACGAGCCAAAGCTCTGATACCACTTGTTAGGAATCAAGCGGCGCAGCGGAACCAACACACGAACACGCACAAACGATTATCACGCAGAAAACAGAACAATAAACGACACAAAGATTTAACGTGGTTCGGTCGGTGTGACCTACGTCCACGGGCTGCAACTAGGGTTTTCTTTATTTGCTCAGTACAAAAGATTACAATAAATGACATGGGTATATATAGAGACTAATTAGGGTTAACTATTTAATTAACAAGAAAACTAAACATGGGCCCAAGTCCAAAGCCTTCACAAACCCAACAAGGAGAACACAAACAAAGTCATGAAAAACACTTATTCAACCTTTTGTGGCCAACCAAACCACATTTCAACCTATGAATTTGGTACATGAATACATGAATCATGATTGTCTATTTACTTAGTCGATGATAAGAGTTCTTGGAGACACCACATAAAGGTCAGGAATGTTTAGAAAAACATATAGATTCAGTCTTTGTTGGGGCGGCTTCATATCTTAACTTGCACCTCACTTAGCCTGCCTTTACATAGGTGTCAGGATAAGCCACGTTCTAGGCTTGCCTTTAGTCTTAGGTACGTCTTTAGCCTTAGGTGTGCCTTTAGTCTTAACCACTTAGACTACTTTAATCTTAGGAATTGTTATGTCTTCTTGTACGTTTATCTTCAACTACTGATAAACTATGTTATCACATTGTTGTTTCGCGTGTGTTCTATGTAGTTTTCAAGGTTTTTCAAAACCTATCCTATGGGATACATGTAAGCCTATCCTAAGCCTACTTATCCTATGAGATGTAGGTAAGCCTTACCCTCGAGATTGATTGTGTATGTTTGTTTGTTTGTATTAAACTATTAACTCTATGATATGAAATGTTTGACAATGTAACATCGATTTCGAATCTAGAAACTGCAGTTCCAATTCCTATAGTTCATCTGCTCAATCAATCCACAACGAACTGAATTTGAACAAAATTCGCAACAAATCGTCCGCACACTGCTCACACAAATAAAATCTAACGATCCTAAAGCAAAACAACAACGTACGTTTTCCGATGATCAAAACAGAACGAATCAAATCAATGATAATAATATTCGAACGGAGACTTACAAGCAGACGCAACATCTGAACTCCTCTGAATATTCTTCCACAAGTTCATCATCAGTATAGTCGCCGTGGCCGGCGGCGGAGACGGTGGCGGCGGGGTGATTCTCCGGCGTAGTCATTGCAGTGTGGGTACGTTTCTGTTAGGAAGGAACTAGAAATATACACGGGACGAGTGTCACGGTCCCGAATATTTTTACGCTATCACGCTGAGGGAATTTGTATAACATTTTAAACTTTAGGGGTTGTTTGGTAATAGGTAAGTGCTGAATCAATAAGAGTTTTGAATCAATAATAGGTATGAATCAATAAGTGCTAAACCAGATTAAGTCTGTTTGGTTGGATATCTGTTTGGTTATAACTCCTAATATTAAATAATTATTAAAAAAAAATACAAAGCATAATAAAAAAATCCAAAAAACACATAAATTTGCGTGATCTTCATCGTCATAAAACCCCTATACAATTCATAAAACCCCCTAAAACACCCATAAAACTATACAATTCATAAAACCCCTAAAACACCCATCAAAATCGCTTTTAAATTCTTGATTCCATCCAAAAGCTTCAATTTTTCACCAAAAACTTCATCTTTTTCTTGATCAAAAGTATCCAAAAGATGAATCAAACCCTCAATCAGGGTGAAGCTTCCTGTAAATATGCTCAACATCTTCAACAAAAACCTCCGGCGACTCTGCTCAAAGCTCCGGTGGCCGGTGCGCCGCCGTGCAAAGCCCAAAGTCATCATCAAAAGATTCGGAAGATCAAATTCAAGAAATCAAGATTCTCTAAACACAAATGGGTCAGCCACAATTCACCCAAATAATCATTTGGGTGTTTAAAATCAGAAAACCCAATTCGAATTGCAACATTTAATGCTGCTTTATTCTCAATGGCACCGGCAGTTCCAGAGTTGACCAAAAAAGCTTCAAGCTTTGACCATGGCGATGACGATGAAGATCACGCAAAGGCCGAGCGGTGGTGGACGGAGGCCGGCGGTGGTGGACGTCCACGAGATGTTGCAGCGCAGGGGAGGTGTGGAGCGACAGACTTGAGAAGAGAAGAGGAATATGGTCAGATTAGGTTTGAACTCTGACCTAATAAGAGGCGAATAAGAGCCTTTTTTTCAATAAGAGGCATGCAACCAAACACGAGATGTCTGACCGAGTCAGACTTGAGCATCTGACCAAGCTCAATAAGAGCTAAACAAACAGGGGTTATACATAACTAGTTTTTTCTTTTTTTTTCTTATACAATGATGTCTTGGCCTAGTGAATATTACTAACTTGATGATACTAACAACTAACTAACCGTTAAAAAAACTAGTTTTTTCTTTCCATGCTAGGCGGCTGGAGCCCGATCATTTTTCTCACAATCGACGTCGTGTTACTTTGTTATTTTTCTGGCTCGTCCAAATCCATAAAATCAAAGTTTGATAGTGAGATTTAAAAATACAAAATTTGAGCGGCCAAACTCTTAAAAGTAAAACTTTACTATAAGCAGTTTAGGGGTTAAATTCTAAGATTTTAAACTTTAATCTGGAAAAAAAACAATATTATTGACTTAACTCTAAGAGATTCTAAACTTTAATAGTCAAAGTTAAAAAAAAAAATTAAGGTTAAATATGAAATATTTAAAACTAACATGGTTAGATAAGGTAAGTAAAAGTTCAAAAAAATCAATCAACAAAGATACACTATAAGAAAAATAAGTTCCATACTATCATCGACTGCTTGTCATAAGTGGAATGGAACAGTTAATTGCCAACACATTACCGACAAAACTAAAAAAAATAACAATTGTCTTGAACAAAAATGAAGTATTTTTTAGTAAAAAATGTTATGTTGCTAGTGAAAACTTTGGTGGTCAATTTCAAAACTTGCAAAAGTACACTACAGCTAAAGTTTGATTATTATATAGAGTATAATAGGATAATAGTTCACTAGTGTCAGTAAAACTGGGTAATCCACGGGTTAAATAAATAAATTTTAAAATAAAATAAAATTTTGTCAATTATAAAATGACATTCTAAAATATGATATGATTAAAATTGCATAACTGTAAAGTCTATAAAATAATAATATTAATTTTTAAAACTTTTGTTTTTAATTTTTTTTCAAAAAAATTAAACATTTTGTTATTCAGAATAACCCATTTAAGAAATTGTATTTTTTAAACTTTTTTTATAACTCTCAATTCTATTTGTTTTTGGTTTATAAAAATTTTACTTTTTAAAAAATCCAAACTTAAAATATTTCATATTTTGAAAAAAGCTTGATGTTTTGAAAAAAATTATTTTATAAAAATATTTCTTTAGAAATAACATTAATAAAAAGAACTTTATTTTAATTAACTGGAAAACTAATTTAATCTAGAAAAACATTAAATAATATAAATATTAATTAGAGCAACTATTTAATAGAAGAGGGAATCCGGAAAAAAAAATTGATGGCAAGTAATGTGGTCCTCCACATGTCCCATTACTTAGGGGCTGTTTGGCAACATCTGATTGAATAAGTGCTGAATGAATAAGAGGGTCTGAACCAGTAAGAGGTCTGAATCAGTAAGAGATCTGAACGAATAATTGTGTTTGGTTGTAAAAAGGAAAAAATTTAAAATAAAAACAACCTCAACACAACCACAACCACAATCATCATCATCATCCACAACATCGTCTCTCTCTCTCTTTCGTCTCTCTCTCTCTTAAACCCCCAAATCCACCATAGATCCCACCCCCAAATCCCTCATCTTCACTCATCTTCACCTTCATCATCCTCATCTTCACCTTCATCATCCTCATCTTCACCTTCATCATCCTCATCTGCCACCCACCACCCCGCCGTCGCACCACACCCACCCCCGATCCTCGCTGCCGGCGTCACCGTCGCCGTGAAGAAGCTCAGCTCCAATGCCTTTCAAGGGTATCGAGAGTTTCGGGCCGAGATGGAGACTCTTGGTAGGCCGACCACCACCGCAAGCACTACCTTCACGTCTGACCCGTGGTCAGACTATGGTTGAGGTCTGACCGGGTAGGAGCTCCGGTCAGACGTGATCTCCGGTAAGAGGCAAGCATCCAAACATCACAGGTCTGACCGAGTCAGATGCTCGCGTCTGACCAGGCTCGGTCAGACCCAAACAAACAGCCCCTTACTCTTTTACTATAGTAAAAAAAATTTACAAATCATAATAATCTAGTAAAATTAAAATTTTTTCATAGAATATAAGTTTTTGATGCTTAATATAAAATGATCTTCGAGTATGTTTTGAAGAAATATCAAACACGTATTTTTGTAAATTTAGAATGAGATATATGAAATTGCCTATGTTAACTAAGATTTATTGTAACATCTCGTATTTCACGGCAAGTTAATAATAATAATAATAATAATAATAATAATAATATAAAAAAAACAATAATAATAATAATAATAATAACGCCAATAATACTAATAATAATAATAATAATATATTTCTATTAATAATTTTAAGAAAAAAAATGGAATTAAAGGTCCAGGGGTGTTTTGTTAATTTTGAAACCACACAATAAGCGTTTTTACGTAAAATAACAAAAGATTGAAAGATCGGGGACCAATTATGTAATTTTTGTAAACTTTCAAAACACACCCAACCCCACCCCCCATTCCCATCGTTGAAAACCCGATTTCTTTCACCATTGTCGGCCACCTTTACAGCCAAATCGCGCACAAACCGCATTAATAATCAAATTAACCTAACACATACAATCATATATCTGCTCTTAATCGATCCCCACTTTCAATTTCATTTGAAATCACGCGAAATCACCTCTCTTACACCATCTCGGCCGCGATCTGCAACTGGATCGAAATCTATGTTTGGAGCGCTATCAAGCCAAATTGATAAAGGGCTTTGCGTTAAGAACCTCATTCGAAGCTTCCTGCAAAGCCAATTCAAGTATAATCAACGTTTGCACCCCGAATCGATTCTCCCTTAGCCGCGACATACTTCGACTTCGCTAAACCGTTTCTTCAATCGAATAAGGTAAATTAATCACACCCTTAAACTCGAAATCTGTTAAGGAAACAAAGCCCTATACTTAATTTGGGTAACAAACACGAATTGAATGTCAATTTTGGGGTTGGTCGAGTTAGGGTTCATACGAATTGGGAATGGATTTCGATTGATGCTTAAAAAGAATTGAAACCGGGTTTAAGACACAGCTGCATGCTTGGTCTACTGGTTCCCGAGCACCTTGCTAAACAGGAGGTCCCGGGTTCGACCCCGGGCACCTCCCTTATTTTTTTTATTAGTTTTTTTTAGCCCTAAAAATTTTAGAAAAAATTCCTAAAAATCATAAAAATCATTTTTATAAACTTGTTTATTTTAAATCAATAAATTACCTTCTGTAAATATTTTTAAAATTAAAATAATTATAGAAAATTTTAGAAAAATATAAAAATGGTTTTCTTTTGCAAACTTTAAATATTTTTAGATGCCATATTAATTTCTGTAAAACTATTTAATAAAATATTTAAATATTTTAATAAATAGTTTGGCTAAATATTATAATTAGTTTATTTTATAAAAATAAACTTTAAAGGTTGAAATCATTACGTTAATATCATTACGTCAATTATGAAATCTTATTTACATTTTATGAATTTAATCATTTTATAAGACTGATGTTAAATATTGTTTAACATATTATTTGTTCGAACAACAAGTATAAATTATTGTTAAAACGTTCGTATTTTATTTAATTATTAAACGTTATTATTATAAATATTTTGCATCTTTATATAAAACACAAGAATATTGTTACCGATAACATTTAATGGATAATCACTTATTAAATATAATTTACAAAACCCTAAAAATCCCAAAACCCTAGTTCACGTCTAATTGTTAAATCTTATTATCGAACTTTAATCTTACAATACGTTTAGGTGCCTTGTAAAAGAATTCGTTGGAACGTCGTTAAATCCTTATTATCACCTTATACACCTATACGTCAAGTGAGTATTTCTATACCCTTTTTATTATTTCACACACTTTTGGGTGAAACATGTTACCTTATAAACGTTACACTTGTAAACACGTTAAATCTTGTAAACTTATGGCAATTTACTTGTATGTTGTGATTAGTTGAATCATGTAGCTACCATGTAATGTCGAATATATGTACAATCATTAACTATTGCTAGCCTGGCGACGTCATAGATCTATGGGCCTGACAAGCCTGCTTGGTTGATCCAAGTACACTTAGCTAATCGTATATACTTGTAAACGTTTGAGACTTGTAAAACTTTGTCAAGGTTTGATTGTGCATTCTGTCTTACATTCCTAGTTACCTTGTTCTCTAATTTACAACATGAATTGCCATCTTTTATATACTTATGTATGCAAAACTATAGAATGCTCACCAACAATATGTTGACCTTTTATTTTTAACATGTTTCAGGCAATAGCGTTATGTGGCTGTGAACAATCGTAACTCTCACGCCTCGACGATTCCGCCGTCAAGGTTGGGGTGTGACAGATTGGTATCAGAGCCCATAACTATAGGGATCTAGGTTATTAGAAATGGTGGCCTAGACTATAGCGTATGCATGAACCTTATAGTATTATATTCTTATGGTTTGCATGCTACATAATGCTATGCCTTTTGTGCAACTTGATGCCTTAGCATAGGATTACCTTAGGTATGCTTAAACTTAGTTACTTGTCCCCCTAAACTCATCTTTGACTCTCCCCGAACATAAAATCACTCAATCTTATTCTCGACGACATGTGGAATCGTATACTTATACTTATGATCTGGATCTTTAGACGTATGTCTAATCTATACAAATCTCATCAAGGTTTTGATTTTATAAACCAAGGAAATTTGTATGACACATAGACACCTGTATTCTGGATTTCCTGGCAAAAGGCCTTCGGGCTAAGGCAAGCGTATTCGTATAAATCTCATTGTGAGACCCGTTACGCTACCTGGGGATTTCTGGGATGAGTGATAAACTATGGTCAATACACAAGTCTCTAAGGCAAATAGGTCAATTTACCTTGACGTGTCAACGATTCCAAATGGTAATGCGTTACCAAATGGAACCATCCTTTTGTATCTTAAAAATCCTTGAATCATTGAACTGGTTTATCATCAAAGTTTAAATACTTTCTTATTCTTAACCTAAATAATATTCCTGTTAAAATTAAACCCATCCTACAATTCAACTCTTATGTTTAAACGCTCAACGTGTAACGTGCAACGGTATTGAACCCAGCGTTTCATGTAACTATTTCTATACCTCGACCAACGTGAACATGACTCCTAATATACCCAAAGATATTGGGAATCTAAACCGTATGGTCTTTAAAACTTTAAATCGTTACTTATGGTTCTTAAATTCTTTTAAGGAGGTGACCTATAACTAAGAACATGCAATGCTGTAGATGAAATTCCTACATCTCGGGATACTTTGTCTAGGCAAAGTGTAAATGGTGATCTGATTCAATCATTGAATCCGTTACTTGACTCGAAACCCTTGTGATAATTGATCACTTAAAAGTACGCGTGTTTTCAAATAAGATATGGCTGACCTCATATCTTGAGAGGTCCATGTATTCCCTTCGATTGTGAATCGAATGTTCACATCTCATTGTGATGTCGAAACATTTTATCCTTGATTTCGTCTTCCCGATTTAAAATATCCAAAATTTGAACACCATCATAACAAATCTTGTTACTTCGAACTGTGACCTAGAATTTTGAAGTATGATTTTCCTTTTGGATACATTGATGTAATTTGAAATTTTCTAAATTTCTAAGTGATATTCTTTTCCTTTCGTTGTTGAGTCGAACCTTAAACCGTCTGCACCATGGGAGATATAAGGGTTTGTAAGTCAATCTATGACTAGGAACGCTCGTACCTCCTAAACAATTCTAACTCATCAAAACAGGGGTGATTCCCTTACTTTGATGAATCTCTATTCGTTTCGATAAATGGTTTCCAATTGTGTGTTTTATGAAATTTCATCCTCTGGATTAGGGTGATTACCTTATCTTGAGGATTGACTTCAAGTATTTTCTTTGGAATGGCGTTTCACAAGTGACATGATCTCACCAAAATAGGATTGAAAACCCGTACTTTGGTAACAAATGTTAATCTTTGATTGTTTTCTTGTTATTATGAAGCTCAATCATCAAGATAGGCGTGAATTCCATACCTTGATGATAATTTCATTTTTATGGATTGTATTCTCTCAAATGAAACGATCTCATCAAAGTAGGAGTGAATTCTGGATTTTGATGAAGAAGTTCATCCTGTTATATTTTGTTTTTGCAAAACTTCATCGTTAAGATAGGAGTGATTTCCCTTACCTTAATGGTGAGTTAACTCGTCTTATTTCTATGGATCCTTAACAATGAGTTGGGATCGAACTTTTTGATTGGTAAGTTAATGGTCATATCTTGGGAATACACCATCAAATTAGGAGTGAAAACCACACCTTAATGACTATTCTCATTTTTTTGATCTTCAACTTACCAAGGTTGTAATCAAGTGACGAGAAACATGTAGTAACTTGAAGGGTGAAACAATGATTAGTGTTTCGACCGATCAAGCCAAAGCATGATCTCTGAACTAGACCCGATCGTTTTAGGTTGATTTTGATTCCAAGCTTGGAGCATGTAAATTCTTAAAATCGATTTCTTCCCCTTTATCTTCATGTTTTGACTCGATCTAGCTACATCGAAGCATTTATTCCTTACTTATCAACTTTCATCTTGAGATATCATCAAACCCATAAGTATAGTCTTCCTAAACAATCTTTTGTCAAATAAAGATATTATCAAATACCTATCTTATTATTTGATGAATTACGTATGCAAAACTGCATTTGGAAATTTGTTACCTTGCAAAACATGGTTACAAATACCTTTCTTATTGTTTGCGTCATTTCTTGAATCATTTTTGAATCTTTAACCTTGAAAATCATTGAAATTCTAACTTGGTTTTGAACAACAAGACTCGTTAGTATCCTCACTGCGATGTGGATATAATGGTTCATAAACCTTCGTAACTTGTAATCATGGGTTTGGCATCAAAGAAAAGACATAACTTGGCATGTGTCCAAATGTCTTACCTTTACTTATGACAAAACCTAATCTCCGTGTTCCCGTAAATATTCTGTTTAACTTTCCTCATCCCTGAATGCCTCTTATCTTAGCTGTCATAATGACAATGGGTGCATTATAGACCGATTGGCTAAAAACTTCAATTCGACCCATTATCTCACAACGTCAAGAAATTGACCTGTATCTGTGTCAACTATTCATATACCGTGGTATGACGTTAAAACACCGATCGATATCTTGAATGATTGATTCATTCTTTGTTCTTTCTTAACCATAGTTGTGAACTTATTCCAAGATCTTCGCATAGCGTGTTATTCTTAGACCGATGTTTGGTCAAAGGAGAAATACATAGTCACAAGATATGCGTTAAGATCGTTTCATATGGTGACGTTTGGAATTCCGACGATTAACCTTTCTTATCATTGTTGGTCTTTTATTGATTCTAGACATCACCTTACCATGAAATTTTATTCTGAAAGTTGTGATTTATAAGTCTAATATAAGATGGTAACTCGGCATCGCTTTCCAACATTTCATCTCAAAACGTCTCACATTTCACTGATAGGGTTCAAATTGGCATGCATTATGCCAAGAATCTTGTAAGATTCCATCAAGTGAAGCGTTTCATCTGTAATTAAACGTCAATCACTGTTAGTTTGAACACTTAACTTTCATTTTAACTCTTTTGCTCATTTAAGTTCATTCTTAATTTCAAAACGAAATTCTTTAAAGTAGGGGAGACAGTAACATCTTGTATTAACGTTCATTCTTAATCAACGAGAAAGCTTATAAGATTAATTAGAAGCCATACACTTTAGACTCTCTTTTTACCTCTAATGGCTCTGCCATTATACATAAAGTAAACACTAAAGCGGTCAGCTTAATCGATGATGAATTTTCTTCTTTTGATACCTTATCAAAACCCGAAAGTTCTTCAAAGTGTATCTCAGAAAATGGAAACACAAACTGCATCAAGAAAGAAAAAGAGAATCACTATGATCTATCTGTGGCTTCATGCTCACTTTCGAATTCACTTGAGAACGTGAGGATCAAATGTAGTCCAAGCGTCCGCATCTTGTCGTCTCAGCCTCCTCGTAAACAAATTTCGGGACGAAATTCCTAAAGTAGGGGAGACTGTAACATCTCGTATTTCACGGCAAGTTAATAATAATAATAATAATAATAATAATAATAATAATAATAATATAAAAAAACAATAATAATAATAATAATAACGCCAATAATACTAATAATAATAATAATAATAATATTTCTATTAATAATTTAAGAAAAAAATGGAATTAAAGGTCCAGGGGTGTTTTGTTAACTTTGAAACCACACAATAAGCGTTTTTACGTAAAATAACAAAAGATTGAAAGATCGGGGACCAATTATGTAATTTTTGTAAACTTTCAAAACACACACAACCCCACCCCCCATTCCCATCGTTGAAAACCCGATTTCTTTCACCATTGTCGGCCACCTTTACAGCCAAATCGCGCACAAACCGCATTAATAATCAAATTAACCTAACACATACAATCATATATCTGCTCTTAATCGATCCCACTTTCAATTTCATTTGAAATCACGCGAAATCACCTCTCTTACACCATCTCGGCCGCGATCTGCAACTGGATCGAAATCTATGTTTGGAGCGCTATCAAGCCAAATTGATAAAGGGCTTTGCGTTAAGAACCCCATTCGAAGCTTCCTGCAAAGCCAATTCAAGTATAATCAACGTTTGCACCCCGAATCGATTCTCCCTTAGCCGCGACATACTTCGACTTCGCTAAACCGTTTCTTCAATCGAATAAGGTAAATTAATCACACCCTTAAACTCGAAATCTGTTAAGGAAACAAAGCCCTATACTTAATTTGGGTAACAAACACGAATTGAATGTCAATTTTGGGGTTGGTCGAGTTAGGGTTCATACGAATTGGGAATGGATTTCGATTGATGCTTAAAAAGAATTGAAACCGGGTTTAATACACAGCTGCATGCTTGGTCTACTGGTTCCCGAGCACCTTGCTAAACAGGAGGTCCCGGGTTCGACCCCGGGCACCTCCCTTATTTTTTTATTAGTTTTTTTTAGCCCTAAAAATTTTAGAAAAAATTCCTAAAAATCATAAAAATCATTTTTATAAACTTGTTTATTTTAAATCAACAAATTACCTTCTGTAAATATTTTTAAAAATTAAAATAATTATAGAAAATTTTAGAAAAATATAAAAATGGTTTTCTTTTGCAAACTTTAAATATTTTTAGATGCCATATTAATTTCTGTAAAACTATTTAATAAAATATTTAAATATTTTAATAAATAGTTTGGCTAAATATTATAATTAGTTTATTTTTATAAAAATAAACTTTAAAGGTTGAAATCATTACGTTAATATCATTACGTCAATTATGAAATCTTATTTACATTTTATGAATTTAATCATTTTATAAGACTGATGTTAAATATTGTTTAACATATTATTTGTTCGAACAACAAGTATAAATTATTGTTAAAACGTTCGTATTTTATTTAATTATTAAACGTTATTATTATAAATATTTTGCATCTTTATATAAAACACAAGAATATTGTTACCGATAACATTTAATGGATAATCACTTATTAAATATAATTTACAAAACCCTAAAAATCCCAAAACCCTAGTTCACGTCTAATTGTTAAATCTTATTATCGAACTTTAATCTTACAATACGTTTAGGTGCCTTGTAAAAGAATTCGTTGGAACGTCGTTAAATCCTTATTATCACCTTATACACCTATAGGTCAAGTGAGTATTTCTATACCCTTTTTATTATTTCACACACTTTTGGGTGAAACATGTTACCTTATAAACGTTACACTTGTAAACACGTTGAATCTTGTAAACTTATGGCAATTTACTTGTATGTTGTGATTAGTCGAATCATGTAGCTACCATGTAATGTCGAATATATGTACAATCATTAACTATTGCTAGCCTGGTGACGTCATAGATCTATGGGCCTGACAATCCTGCTTGGTTGATCCAAGTACACTTAGCTAATCGTATATACTTGTAAACGTTTGAGACTTGTAAAACTTTGTCAAGGTTTGATTGTGCATTCTGTCTTACATCCTAGTTACCTTGTTCTCTAATTTACAACATGAATTGCCATCTTTTATATACTTATGTATGCAAAACTATAGAATGCTCACCAACAATATGTTGACCTTTTATTTTTAACATGTTTCAGGCAATAGCGTTATGTGGCTGTGAACAATCGTAACTCTCACGCCTCGACGATTCCGCCGTCAAGGTTGGGGTGTGACATTTATCAACATAAAAATATAGTTATTTGAACATCATAAAAGGTTAATATATGTATTTTTCTTTTGTTAAACGTCATTTTATGTTTTAGGATAGTTGTATTCTTAATAGGTTTTGATTTGAAAGTACCAAATCCTTTATTTAACATTGAAATTGTTCCTTTTTTTTCGGTAAAGCATCATTTTTATGAATATCATTTGTGTTTATAGGACATTGTTATCTTTATGGTTTTCATACGAACTTTATTTTACAAGCCATTATATAATTATCTATATATTAATTTCTAAACTTAATGAATAGTAGAGTTTTGTGATTTTTGGTATTAGCCACAAAAGTTTTTTTTTCCAATTAAAACTCATAAAAAGATAAGTTAACAAAAATGAATTTGGTATTTTTGTTAGTAGAGTTTTGCGATTTGTGGTATTAGCCATAAAAATTTTCTTTTTTTTGTGTGTGTTTTGCCAATTAAAACTCATAGAAACATAAGTAAAAAATGGATTTGTGGTTTTGTTAATTGAGCGGATATAAGTAACAAAAGAGAATGAATCACAATTCACAAAAACCGCGCACACGTGTTGAGATAACCCCTTTAACGTTTAAAAGGTTTATAAAATGTTACTTTAATCTTCTCAAGTTTCTATACATTTTTTCTTTGAAAAACTAACTTTACATTCTTATTTTAATGTACGCATCGGTATAAAATTTGAATATGTCTGAGTTTTGATGTAAATTTTATTTGGAAATGAGTCGGGCTAAATGTAAAACGTTTTCGTACTTATCTTTAAGTGCATTTTGAGTTGGAAACCTTTTCGACGTAATTTTTGTTTGGAAACAACTCGGGTCAAATATAATATGATTTCATTTGACACTATAAATTCGAGTTAATCTACGTTGCGACATATATTTAGTTTGGAAACGAGTATCATAGTCTATCTTTATTACACCACACAAGTCGTCACCGCATATGCTTATTATTATGCGTGTTTTAATTTTTGTTTGGGATCGTGTCAAATATACCATGACATGTGTTGAGATAACCCCTTTAATTTTTAAAAGGTTTATAATGTTACTTTAACCTTTTCAAGTTTCAATAAATTTTTACTTTGAAAAACTTTTACATCAGTATAAAATTTGAATATGTCTGAGTTTTGACGTAAATTTTATTCGGAAACGAGTCGGGTCAAATATAAAACGTTTTCGTACTTATCTTTAAGTGCATTTTGAGTTAAAAACCTTTTCGACGTAAATTCTGTTTAGAAACAACTCGGGTCAAATATAATATGATTTCACTTAACATATAAATTCGAGTTAATCTACGTTGCAACGTATATTTAGTTTGAAAACGAGTATTATAGTCTATCTTTATTATACCACATAAGCCGTTACCGCAATATGCTTATTATTATGCACATTTTAATTTTTATTTGGGGTCGTGTCAAATATAGTACATTTTCATTAAATGGTATAAATTCGAATCTCTACGTGTCGACATAAATTTAGTTCGGAAACGAGTTGGGTCGATTGTAGTCTATAATTTATTATGTCACCTACGCCCACCTACGCCCACCTACGCCCACCTACGCCCACCTACGCCCACCGACGCAACGCGCGGCTGGTATAGTTACTAGTTTAACTAAAAGTTAATTTAACAAATAGTACACATGATCATGATCGATGTCGCGTCTTTGGAATCTAATTTTGAAAGGTTGCGTGTTATATGGTTTTCATTTTGTTATAAGTTTGAATTCTAACATGAATGTATTTTTTCAACTTGTATAAATAATTATAGAGTTGAACATATTAAAATAAGAAATTAAATGATTTCGTTGAAATTATCCGTTTGAAAATTTCCATAAAATCTAATCATAGCTTCCTCTATTTATCAAAACAATAGGGTCATGATGCTCATTACTATATTTGTGAAAGAGATGAAATATCATTTTTATAAACTACATAGCTGACCATTTATAAAATTTGCTAAAAAAATATAAATTAAAATAAAAAAACGCTCAACGTTTCGTCCTCCCACCACACCTAGTGAAAGACCCAGATCCCTCCACCATGTTTCCTTTCCAAATTCATTGGTTGCTATCCTGCCGACGACACACTTCGTTTCCGGAGAAGTGCACCATCTGCTATGATTTATCCCCGAATATGGGTTACTTTTGATTCACAATTTCTTTTTGTCAAGTTCAAAACCAAAAACAAACTAATCATTGATAAATAAAAATGTAGCAATCATCTTTCACCTCACGTTGCCCACAAGAACCTTAGAAACTGACTAGAAGTTAAATATTTACTAAGAAGGAGAGGGGTGTTGATTGGAATGTTAAATTTATTGGGTTCGACTGACTTTTATAACAAAACCCTCACGTGAGGATTCATCGATGGCGGTTTCGGTGTGTCTTGATGATTTGAGTAGTGTTTGCAAGGAAAGGGGATTCTTACAAGGGAACAAAAGAGGTTGGAAGCGTATGCAGATGAAAAGAAAGTGTGGGTTTTTATTATTTTTAGTAATTCATATAAACATTCTTTTAAATAAAATATAGTTAATCACATAAATTCACATATATGACCCATGTATTTTTCAGGGTTTTCCTAAGCCCATCCATAGGTTTTTATTATTTTTTATACTTTGTCTTAGTTTAAGTTTTTTTTATTTTGTGAGGCCACCCGAGAGACCTCATAAAGGGCGTACGTGATGCTGCAAAGAGCTCCCGCGTTTTCGCAGGGTCCAGGGAGGGTCCGTCCCATTTAAGGGAAGATGTACGCGGTCTTTCCCCCACATTTTGTGAGGAGACCGTTTCCACGGATCGAACCTGAGACCTTCGGTCCCTTAGGAACAGCTTTTACCGCTGCGCCAAGGCCCGCCCTTATGGTTCAAACATAATAACCATAATTCTTAAATTGAAAATCACATTTAAACATGGTAGCATAAACCTTTTATAAACATTCAAACGTAGTCTATTACATAAGTATCTATTTTTTTAACATAATAACAAAGGAAACAAAGATGTCAGTTTTTCTAGTGTTGAGGTAGCCATCATCAAATGATCAAATGCCATGAATCTTCTAACCTTATATTTTCCTAACGAACGTAATATTACTGAGTGACTTGTAGTTTTACTTAAAACAGGACTTGGTAATCATACATTACATAATACCCACCTCTGAAACAAACATTGTTAGTGTTTATTCTGTTAAATCTCTCCTCCAGATCCAAGATCCCCAAGCCCTAAATCTAGAGACAACGATGGAAGTAAGTGGTACTTGGCGGTGGAAACCGGAGAGGGTGGCGACCAAAGAGGCGCGATAGAGGTGAGATCGACGGTTCTAGGATAAGAGCGAGAGGGAGAGAGAGAGAGAGAGAGATGGTAGGGTGATCAAGATGAATGATGGTGGTGAGTGGTAATGGAGGATGGTGGTGGTAGGTGGTGGTAGGTGGTGGGTGGTGGGGAAGGATGGTGGTGGATGGTGGTCTTTGTTTTCTTAGAGAGAGAGTAGAGAGAGAGATAATGATGTGGGGGGTTTTTGTTTAGAGAAAGAAGGAGAGTAGATTGGAGTAAGGATGATATAGGTTTTTGTTATTTTCTTACAGGGAGGAGGGGGCACTACCTAAGTATTTTGAACTACTATCCTATAACTCTACCAATCACACATTGTCACATCACAAGTATCATGAACTACTCTGAAACACTCAAAACACTGGAAATGCAATCTTAGACTACCCTGAACTACTCTAAAACACTTAAAACACCCAAAACACACTGCCACATCATGGGTATTTCTCGGCCACTACAACCCGAGCCCGACTACCCGCAAGGGTGGCGGCGGTGTACCCGCGCAGGTACCCGCCTACCCGAGCCGGTACCTGTAACATCTCGTATTTCTGTTAATTAAAAGTTAATTTTGTTATTTCTTATAAAGTCTATTTATGCTATTTATGTAACTTGGTGGGCCATTTATGTATGATTCCTTGTTTAATTTAAAGTTTCTAAGTTAATTAAATAATAATGATAACAATAATAACATTAATAATAACAACAATAATAATAATAATAATAATAATAATAATAATAATAATAATAATAATAATAATAATATATAATAATAATAATAATAATAATTATTATTATTATTATTATTATTATAATAATAATAATAATAAAACTTGAATAATTAAATAAGTTAGATTAAAGTTTAAAATGTGAGGGGGTCTTAATGTAATTTTATAAACTTTAAATTAAAGTTTTAGCATCAAATAATAGGAACTCAAAGTTAAGGGACCAATTGTGTAAAATCTCAAAAGTTCAGCCCAAACCCCCGCCCACCCCGTATTTCCGGCCTGGACTTCGCCCACTCTCCGGCTGAAGTCCGGCGAGTCTAGAACACTAACATCATTCGATTCCGTTACCCAAAACCGATCCGAACCGTTTCGTATGTGTAATTCGAACTTGAATGCACCGAATAATTGAGTTATCCATCGGTTACCAAGCCTATTCGTTCGAGTAACCGAAGCCCTTTTAATCTAATAGCCGTTCGACAATTAACACCTAATAATAATCAAATTAAATGACCCATAATCGAACGTTTAACTAGTCTAAAGCTATTACCAATCCCAGTTGCACCTGAAACAAACTCAATCATAGAGCTCCACCATCATCTTCAATCGCGACCTGCTCGACACTCGAACACCATCATTCGGGCTTTAATCTTTGCAATTAACATAGGGCTTTCGATAATTAGCACCATTGGAAACTTTCTGTGCAACCAATTGGATTAACATCATCATTTGAACATCAAACAATCACTTCGTCAATCGCGGCTTGTTCATCGTCTTGTTCATCTCCAATCTCTCATCATTCGGGTAATTACAACATGCTTTACACTCGGTTAAACATGGGGAACAAAAGCCCCATGATTATTGATGATAACCGATTCGATTTAAACTTCAATTTGGCCCTAATCGATTCTAGGGTTTATACGGAATTTGGGGGTTGTTGGAAGTTGCCTATTAAAGAATTTAGAACCCAAAAGAACCGCGGCTGAGAGCCTTGGTTCACTGGTTAGCACGTTGCATTCCATCCATGAGGTCTTGGGTTCGAACCCGATCACCCTCATTTTTAATTTTTAAAGGCTTTTTGACTTAAAACAAATTTCAGAAAATTTCTATCATATATAAAAATTATGTTTATAAATTCCAAATATCTTCCAAAGCCTTCAAATATTTTCTGTAATTTTTCTAAGTTTAAATAAAAATATTTTTATTTGATAAGACATTTTAACAAAGCTTATTTGAAAAAAATTTAATAAAATGGATTGAAAATAATAATTAGTAGATTATTATTGGTTCAAATGTCCTTTCTCAAATTTATTTTGTTTATATATAGACTTTTTATACAACATTTTTAATTAGGATAATTGTTTCGTTTCACAACTTTGAATAATATATATATACTAAGAAAATATGAATTTATTCCATTTGTTTAAGTATAATTATTTGACAAGCCTCAAATTCCACTTGAAACCCTAATTCACGCCAAATCACTAGATCTATTATTAAACTTAAAATCTTGTAAATATATATACATAGGTACCTTGTGAAGGATTACGTTGGAACGACTTGTTTTATTTCTTATTATTGTTCATCCTTATTACCACGTGAGTTTCCTTACCCCTTTTTATCTTTTCACACTAATTTGGGGTGAAACATGATTACTTATACATAATGCACTTGTAAACGTTTAGACTTGTAAAGCACTTGCAATTCATATTTTTGTCATGGTTATTTGTGTTTTGTAAGTGATTATATGAGATACATAGTTTGGTTACAATCATTAACTATTGCTAGCCTGACGACGTCTTAGATCTTTGGGCCTGACAAGCCTATTTGGTGCTAAAGTCGATGTATTGCCGACTCATAGGAGCCGTATGCTTGTGCACTAGGGAACCAAATACACTTAGCCAATCTTATATACTTGTAATCAAGTCGAGGTTTGGTTGTAACGATATGTGTTCTATAACCTTACTAGCTTATAACCTATGACATGAATTGCTACTTGTAACTTTATCATATTATGTATGAAAACCTTGGAAACTCACCAACTATTTTTAGTTGACCTTTTATTTTTATCATGTTTCAGGTAACCTCCAAGTTTAAAGCGGTCTTTTGAAGCTTGCAATAAAACTAGGACGTGGACCTAGTTAAATAAATAAAATGTTATGTTTTGATTTATGTTTGGACTCATTTCATGTTTGAGACTCATGTGTTTTATTTCCTGTTGAAACTTATAATATTAATATTTACCTTTAAATATAGCGTTATGTGGCTGTGAACAATCTTAACCCTCACATCTTGACGTTTCCGCCGTCAAGGTTGGGGTGTGACAGTACCCGAGGGTGCCCCCTCATCCCTTATTATTTTATATTTTAATGGCAGGGGTAAATTTGTCATTTAATATCTACTTAACAAAATATTTAACAATGTTAGTAGTATGGACTAAATTGAAACAAAACTTAAAACTATTGGACCGTAAGTGTAATAAATGCACTATCGCACTGAAACCATAATTTTCGTCAAACCACAGGGACCAAAATAGTAATTTACTCCTTAATTTTTTACGGATTATAATAAGATTAACTATATATATTCTTTTTGTTTAAGAGATAATAAATAATGGAGCCAATTACAACTCATATCCTTTATTTATATATTAAATTGATGTTACGTTCTTTAGTTTTAATAATTACACATAGTGTCCTTTATTTAAACAAATTTGCACACCTATTGTCTTTTACATTAACTCTCATCTAAATATACAATTAACTTAGTTATGTACTCCTCACATGAGGGGTATTTTTGTCATTTTCTTTCCACATCTCATATAATTAAGTTTTTACAGTTTTATTAATAAATAAAAAAGAAAATTACAAGATATCGGACCTTTGGGTAAGTCGATAAAACCCGTGTTTTTCTTAAGCTCAATAACATTAAATTCAGCGTTCCTCTTTTTTGATATTCCAACACTGATATCTTTACCACCACTTAACATCTCCTTCACCATTCAAGCCGTTTTAAGTTTTTGATTTATAAATACATATTCTTTTATTAACATTATTTTTTATTTGATATTTTCATAAAGCCGATCAAGAATTAATGCTCGGTAGTAAATTATGTACATTTTGGACATTCAATCTGGTTGAATGATTGTTTATTTTAAAAACAAACTTTTTTTACTATATTAGATGTGAAAAGCAAACGAAAAAAATATCACTCATGTGATAATCATATAACTGAGTTAACTGTACATTTGGATGATAGTTAGTGAAAGGACAATACGTGTGTAAATTGTTTAAATAAAGGACATTATATGTAATTATTAAAACTAAAGGACGTAACATGTAATTTCATATGTTAATAAATGACTCTATTTGTAATTTTTCTCTATATAATGAATCTTATAAGTGTATAATGTGGTTTATATGGTTTAATTTCTATAACTTTCTATGTTTTGTTTCAATTTTTTTGTAAGTAGAATTGTTTTATTTTTTACGGTTTACAGAGATTGTGACTGGGGACCACAGTAACGCGCGGTTGTTCCAAATCTAATTAACTTTTAAACATATATCCCCTAAACTGCACTAAGGGGTGTTTGGGATTGCTTATTAAAACAACTTTTAGGGGCTGTTTGGTAGCCTCTTAATGGTTTCATTAAGAGGCTACCTCTTAACCGTTAAGAGGTTGAAGTGTTTGTTTCGAAAATTAGGTGCCTCTTAACTGAACCATTCAGTGCTGAATGATTCAGATATAAGATGTCTCTGAATGAAGTTGTAGACACAATTACCCTCAAAACTCACAAGCACTCATCTTCATCTTCATCTTCGATCTTCATCTTCCTTCGATCTTCATCTTCATCTTCGATCTTCATCATCACAGCCTCTTCATCTTCATCTTCGATTCACCACAGCCTCCTCCGCCATCCCGATTCACCACGCCTCTTCATCTTCATCTTCGATCTTCATCTTCATCGCCCGATTCACCTTCGACCCCGACCACAGCATCACCGCCCGCCACATCACCGCCCGACCACAGCATCACCGCCCGATTCACCTTCGACCCCGACCCCGATTCACCTCCGCCATCCCGCTTCCTCCGACCTCCCGATTCACCTTTGACCCCGACCACAGCATCACCGCCCGCCACATCACCGCCCGACCACAGCATCACCGCCCGATTCACCTTCGACCCCGACCCCGACCACAGATGTATGTATGTATGTATTTGTGATATTACTATTCCTCTGTAATTTGACGGTTCTTTTGTGAAAAGTCAATTAGTGCAAAGAAATTGGAACAGTTGTTTGTTTGTGGTGAGAATCGCACAAGTACGATGTAGACAGGGATTAAGAGGGGATAGTTTCATTAGGATTATGCTAGAAGACTCGTTGGATCCGGGCATGTAGTATGATAGTTTCATTAGGTTTGCTGTTGGGGATTTTGGACTTGTGTTGGTGATATTGAGACTGGGTCAATATCTTTAGCTGCTATGAATGTACGAAGCTTTATGTTAGCAAGTGCACAGCATATGGCATCTTCTTACATGTTGAGAATTTATTTCTTTTTGTGTATGTATATGTATGGATTTTTGCATAAGGATCAATACTAGGGATGGCCTAAGATCTGAAAGTTTATCCTTTTCTTTTGTCTAGTGTGAAATATTCTTATTGTGCTTGCTATTTTCAGCTGTTATTGTAAAGATGGTTACAATTTTCTGTTTCAGTTGCGCTCTGCTGAAAATTTAGTAATCTTTTTAACATAATAAAAAGCTTTTTGAATTACTTCATCTTATGACTCATTGTTATTTAATGTGCATTTGTTGTTAGGAAATGTACCCGGTGTCGCAATCTTCTGAATTGACTTTAAATGATGCAATCTATGATCTGTTTGATCCTGTTTGTATTGCAGTTTTATTCATGTTGTATTAGCAAAGTAATCATATAATAATTGAAGTGATTTGGACTAAAAGTCAGATGTTTATGTTTTGTGCATGCAAAATACAGTCTTGATTCTAGTCCCCTTGTGCAGCACTTAACATTTATCATAAAAAAATGTGTGCTTTAGTGTTTTATTGATGAAATGTACCCATGTTGTGCTGCTTTGATTGTATTCTTGAATCATTGTCCATGAGTACTGAAATACTTAACATTTATCATGAGACACGACTAGTTCTTTTACCTTGATACTAAAGAATATTGTTTGAGCGCTAAATAGAAAGTCATTCAGACATTTAACCAAACAGATACATTTTATTCAGCCCAAAATAATTCAGAGGGGTAAATTTGTCATTTTGTACAGTCATTCAGAGATTCAACCAAACAGCACATTTTGGTTCAGCACTTACTGGTTCAGAGCCTCTTAACCATTCAGACCTCTTAACCATTCAGCACTTAATGATTCAGATCATACCAAACAGCCCCTTAGCTTTTGGAATGAGTGAAAAGTAAAAAATGTGTCTTCAAAAGTCACTAAAAGTCATAAATTCTGACTTTTGGTGACTTTTGGAGTGATATTTTTGACTTTTCACCCGTTCTAATGGCAAAAAATTGTTTTAATAAACAATCCCAATCACCACCTAACTTTGTAAGCCTTTATGAATGTATAGGGTTTTCAACAAAGGAGAAAGAAATGTAGGCCTTTTATTTATTGTTGTGTCAAAATCGAAACTAAAGCAAACTGTTAGTGACCGAAAGTATAATGGCAACCAAAAGAAAGTCATTTTTAATTAAAAAACAGTGTTATTATTAATACAATATATAACTTTTAGTATTTTAATTAAATAATAATATAAGTAAAATATATATAATAAGATGACACGGAAAAATAGTGTTAAGCTTAAACATGCAATTTTGAATTCAAAATTTTAAGTTATGACATGTCTATTAATAATAATCCATATCAATAATATTTGTCACTCTTAACTTTATTATTTTTAAAGACAATCCCGTTTAAATATTTATCATAGATTTACTTTTGATTTTCATTTAATTTCTCCCACAAAGATTATTTGTAATCGAAATGATCAAACATGCATTCTTTGTAATCAATTAACCGGAAATCCAATATCTATTTACGAGATTATGCGAAAGAGAGTGTGAATAATAAAAAAGAGAAAGTGAAAACTAATTTTATTTGTATCATCTATGAAGACTATTCTTAAAAAACAAGTCAAAGATAGTTTTAAGTATTAAATTCAATTTTAAAGGAAAATGCTATAAATATTGATATATTTGTTAACTCACGGGTTGAATAAAAGTATAAAATTGAAGCTACTAATCAATATTTATATATCATAAAACTATTATTTGATAAATATAATTAAAATTATGTATAGTTAACTACCTTGAGTTGAGTAAAAGAACAATAGCAATATCTTTTTAAACTTTCGTATTTAAAAATATTTTGTTTAAAATATAAAAAAAGATTTTTAAACACTATCATTTAAAAAAATATTATTTGTATTAAACAAACTTCATCGTTCATAAAATGTTGTTTCAAAAAATTACGTTTTTTTATAAAAAGAAACACGTCTTTTATTTATTAAATATTTGTTTAACAATTTGAAAAGGACATACAAAATCATTAGCATTTAATATTATCATTAAAGTTAAATTGTTATATTAGTGACATGTGACAAAATGATTATAAGAAGATTACAAATGATAAATTAATTATGACAATGACATGTGTCAATAGTTATTTTACTTTATTAGTATAGATATGAAATTAGATACATCTAAAACATATAAATTGTTGTTATCAAATAATATATAATATATGATTATATAATAATGTAAATTCATTATATAAATTACTTATTTTGATTGACAAATGTACAATTCTGCTTTAGAGGATGAGTGTTATCTTACTCGAGGTCACATATTCTTTGTCCAGTCGGGACCGCACCACCGAACCCGTAGAAAGAAACCCACAACAACAAAAAAAAAACTCCGACTCAACATGAAATTTTATATAAATTACTAGAAAAATTACTTATATCATTTATATAGAAATATATTTTCTTAAATATAAGAAACCTAAAGAAGCCAATTATGGAAACTACAATACTACATTAGTACGTTACTATCCTGTGTCTATTAATAACAAGAAAACCTAACTATAAACAGAAACTATCACCTACAACATCATCATCATCTTTCAATTCTCGTGACATATTCACGTTCTTGAGCAATAAGTCAAAAACCCTTTAATTAAATTCACACTTAAAGATTAATGCACACCTACGATCACCAAAATCATCAATTCGATCGACATTCAGATCATTCAAATCACACACGGACGAACAAGATGAAGATGAATAATTGGTTGGAGACAAATTACTGCTGATCGATGTTCCATTAATGGAAAGTAGAAAAAGAAGCCAGCTAACACTACCCCATTAATGGAAAGCAAATCTTTACAGAGGTATGTGTTAAATTTATGTGGTTCAAGAAACTTTAAGGTTTTTCAAAATGTGTAATTCTAGATTGAGCTGCAGTGAGTGTGCCCAATTGCCCAATTACTGCATCTTTATGCAGCAAAAAGAAAGAATGCATGTAGTGATGTTAATCTTTGCGGGTGTGAAAGATATCTTGGTAGTTAGGTATAATAATGTAGCATTCATTGTAGATGACAGTTGTTGGGGCTGTAATTTTGACCCACCATGTGCTCGATGAAATGCCTCAACCAGAAATAAAGTGGTTTGGGCCGCTCTTTCACGGTTCGCTTTTTGCGTGTATATATATGTTTGTAATGTTCATGCATGTTTCATTATATCGGGTGTTGATTGTTTGGTATTGGGGTTAAAATGGGTGTGCATAGTGTGCGCGGTTTTGTTGTGTTGTTTGTGGTTTTGCTTGCTATTTTTGGGGAGTGTGGTGTGGTTTTGGGTGATGTTGAGGGGGTGAAGGATGAGAAGCATTTCTTTGGGAAACCTAAATTTGGGTTTAAGAAGGGTTTTGGTCATGGATATAAGAAGGGGTTTAAGCATTATGGTAAGGGTTTAGGAGGTGGTGTGGGAGGTGGCATTGGTGGTGGTGGAGGTTATGGCGGTGGAGGTGGACTAGGTGGTGGTGTTGGGAGTGGAATTGGCGGTGGTGGCGGTTTAGGTCACCATAAAGGTTTAGGGAAAGGTGTTGGAGGTGGGCTAGGTCACCACCATAAAGGTTTTGGAGGAGGTGCTGGAGGTGGACTTGGTGGTGGAATGGGAGGGTTAGGTGGAGGTGGGGGAGACGGAGGGCTTGGTGGGGGAGCAGGTGGCGGCTATGGCGGTGGAGGTGGACTTGGTGGTGGAGGCGGACTTGGTGGAGGAGGCGGTGGAGGTTTAGGTGGTGGTGGTGGTTATGGGGGTGGTGCTGGTGGTGGATTTGGAGGAGGTAGTGGTTAGGTGGTGGTGGAGGTCTCGGGGGTGGTGGTGGCGGTGGTCTTGGAGGAGGAGGTGGTACTGGTGGAGGTTTTGGAGCAGGTGGAGGATTCGGAGGTGGTAGTGGCCTTGGAGGCGGCATCGGAGGAGGAGGAGGAGGTGGTGGTGGCGGCGGCGGTGGTGGATTTGGCAGGAAAGACATTAAATCTTAGAGGAGTAAGCCATCTCAAAAAAAAAAAAAAAAAAAAAGCCTACCTATTATTACACCAAATCTTTTACTACTTAAAAGTTGTATTGTCTAAAATATTGCCTAATGTTTGTGTTTCGATCAGTATTATTTGTTACGTATATTATTAATTATGTCAATAAGTATCGGATCATAAATTATCCGTGTGTAATACAAATACTTTTGAATAAATGAAGACCGTTTCATGAAGTTATTAGTAAAAGGTTCATAATGCTAATTATATGGGGACCTTTTGTCCAATAGTTTGTCGCTAGAAATAGAGTGATGACATTAATACCACATATTGATGAGAAGATAAGAATTAACAATGTAAAGGACAAGATGTAGAGTGGTGTGGATTAGGTATAAACCTCATTATTAATATAAGTACACTTAAAATGAAACAAAACACATCCACCAATTGTCACAATAACCATAATATATCATCACATATGCAACTTAAACAAACTTATAATTTCTATACGTGGTCTGACCCTCTTGTCTTTCTCTTATGGTACAAACCTATAAAGCTCACTAGCGATGGATGAGTTTTGATCAATGATTTCGTAACCGGACCGGACCGGACCGGCCTGTCCGACCGGTTCGACGGGGAACCGGGAACATTGTCGGTTCGGTTCGGTAGATTTGGACCGTTTTCGGTTGAACCGGCCGGTTCGTGCGGTCGACCGGCCCAACCGGAACCGGCGAACCGGGTTGAACCGGTTTTTTAAATTTTTTTTTATTTTAATAGAAAAAATATTATTGGATATGGATTAAGGAACACCAGTTCGTTAATTTGGACTATGTTTAATTGAATGATATGTATTTTGGATGTTGTTTTGGATTAAGGAACACCGGTTCGTTAATATTATACCTTATACATACACACTAAATATTTGGATTTTTTTATATTTTTTTTAAATATTTATGACGTCATCCGGTTCGTAATCCGGTCCGACCGGTCCGACCAGTGAACCTCTAGGCCGTCCGGTTCGCTTTCCGGTCCGGTTTTGAAAAAATTAGTTTTGATAATCTCGTCGTGCATATGATTGTAAAATGTATCCTACATCATTCATGTATCTTATCACTCTAGAGTCAAAAACTACATGTTCACGGGTAACGGGTTAACGAGTCAAACACATCATGTCCATGGGTTGACAAATCAAGCCAACTCAAACCCAAAATTCACAATTTTCTTGTTAGGTTGTGTCTTTTCATAAATTCACACCATATCAAAACTATTGTTGTTGTAATTTAAATAATACTAATTATCAATTTTTCTATGCATATTGTTTTGTACTTTATGCTATTGTTATTGTATATTAACAAATGAAGGCTTTCTTAGTTTAATTTATTTGTAATGTTTCAATACTATTATCAAAGATTTTGTTGACCAATGATTTCGTAACCGGACCGACCGGTCCGACCGGTTCGACCGGGAACCGGGAACATTGCCGGTTTGGTTCGGTAGATTTGGATCATTTTCGGTTAAACCGGCCGGTTCGTGCGGTCGACCGGCCCAACCGGAACCGGCGAACCGGGTTGAACCGGTTTTTTGATTTTTTTTTTATTTTAATAGAAAAATATTATTGGATATGGATTAAGGAACACCGGTTCGTTAATTTGGACTATGTTTAATTGAATGATATGTATTTTGGATGTTGTTTTGGATTAAGGAACACCGGTTCGTTAATATTATACCTTATACATACACACTAAATATTTGGATTTTTTTATATTTTTTTAAATATTTATGACGTCATCCGGTTCGTAATCCGGTCCGACTGGTCCGACCGGTCCGACCAGTAAACCTCTAGACCGTCCGGTTCGCTTTCCGGTCCGGTTTAAAAACATTGTTATTTAACTTTGTTTTTCAAACCAACTGACATATGCTTGAATATATGGGTATCACTTTTCGTTTTCTATTATTTTTTTTTCTTTTAACACTTTATATATATATATATATATATATATATATATATATATTTCAATTCTTTAATTTTCCTTTGAGTGTTTTTATTATTTTCAATTAGGGCTGTACAAAAAGTTCGTGGCTCGAAGTTCGCTCGAAGTTCGCTCGAGAAAAGCTCGAAAAAAGCTCGGCTCGAAAAAAGCTCGGCTCGAAAAAAGCTCGAATCTAAACGAGCCGGCTCGGCTCGGCTCGAATTCTAAGCGAGCCGAACTCGAGCCAGGGTAAGCTCGGTTCGAGCTCGGCTCGTGGCTCGGTTCGTTGGCTCGGCTCGTGACTCGGTGCATATAATATATGTGTATATATTTATATTGTATAATAATAATAATCATTATTATTACTACTACTACTATTATTTTTATATTAGGATTTTAAAAAGGTTTTCTTAAAATAAAAATGGATTATTTTTATAAACATTAAGTATTTTATTTAAAAAATATATAACTTAACAGTAAATTGTTTATATTCAAAATAATGATCTTTGTTTCTCTTATTACGGAGTACCCAACAAAAGATAAAAACTCTAATATATATTTTTTGTGTTTTTATATAAATTAATGTGAAAAAATAAAATAAAAAAAAATAAATCGAGCCGGCTCGAACGAGCCACGAGCTGGCTCGAGCTTTTCACGAGCCGAACTCGAGCCGGTGTTTTGAGCTCGTTAGAAATTTTCGAGCCGGCTCGGCTCGGCTCGATAAGCTTCGAGCTCGAACTCGAGCCCATCCTGGCTCGGCTCGGCTCGGCTCGTTTACAGCCCTATTTTCAATGTTAGGTTTGTTTACGTCGTAATGTACCACACATATAGCTCTTTCTATATACACCAAACCGTCATAACTTATTGTGTGCCTTTTACATATTTAACTGTGTTAATGTCACTTACTCAACATGCATAACAATGTTCACAAACGCGTCGTATCACGTGAGTTTAATTTTTAATTATACATATTACTAATTATTAACTTATTTGTGCATTATGAGTTTTACCTGATCTTTAGTGTGTTGTATCTTTTTTGGTTTTTTTAATTATATTTCTTTTTACTTTTAACCCCAATATGTTTACATCTTTTCCAACTTAACCATTATATTTTTTACTTTCAATTTTGGTTCCTTATTTTTCAACCTTTACAAATTTTTCGTCGTACATTTCGGTTTAAACTTTACGAGTTAACACACCGCAACATGCACGTGGTTTAACGTTTTTAAGCCTATTTTTTCGTTTAATAGCTTCGTCACAACACGCGGGTCTTAGATCGACTTAGTTATTGTTTTTAATGTTTTACATTTTGCGTGCGGGGTCCTACGTTTTTACATCTATTTTTCGTTCGGTTTTATTTTTACGGGTTTTTCCGGTGTTTGTGGTCACTGATGATGGTGTGAAATTAGTGCTACTTTGTATGATTTTACGCCCCCGCCGCAACGCGGGGGGCTTAATACTAGTTTATATAATACAGTACCAACTTTGGTATGCTTAATGAGTTGTGCTATGTGTTTAATGGGTTGTACTTATTTTTGTATTTTTCTTAAACTTTAACTTTTTTAATTTTAACATATTACTTTCACATTTTTGACAATTTAGCCCTAATATTTTATTTTATTTTCATCTTTGATCCCCATAATTATCATATTTTACAAATTTTTTGTTTTGCGTTTCCGAATAAATTTTGCGGAGTAACAATCACAACGCGTGTGTGTGAATCAACATTCGTACCCTTATATTTTTCCCGTTTAACGACACTGTCGCAACGCGCTGGTTCTAGATCGACTTACTTATTTTTAATATGTTTTACGTTTTGCTTATGTGGTTTAACGTTTTCACGTCTACTTTTCGTTTGATTGTATTTTCTTCGGTTTTTATTTCTTTTCTAATACGAGTTTTTTCGGTGCCGATGGTCACTTGCGGTGATGTGTCATTGGTACTACTTAACACGGTTTTACGCTCTCGCTGTAACGCATGGGGCTTAATACGGTATATTCTAATCACCAACTTTGTCATGCATTATGGGTTATACCTATATGCAGTAGTGACTTGTACCCACCTTTGTGCTCTTTCTATAACCTTTAACTTTTTTTTTATTTTAATCCAATATTTTTACATATTTTACAATTTAGCCCTAATATTTTTTACTTTCAACTTTGGTCTCTATACTTTTCATATTTTGCAAATTTTTCATTTTATGTTTCGATCTAAATTTTGCAAGTTAACACACCGCAATGTGCGTGTGTGGTTCAATGTTTTACGCTTATTTTTTCCCCGTTTAAACTACCCCATCACAACGCACAATGCGCTGGTCTTATATCGACTTATTTATTTTCTATATGTTTTACGTTTCGTCTGTGTGGTTAAACATTTTGACGTTTACTTTTTTCTCAGTTGTATTTTTTGTTTTTATTTCTTATTAATACGATTTTTTTAAAATTGATGGTCACTCGCGGTGGTGTGCTATTGGTTCTACTTGACATACTTTTACGGCTCCCGTTGCAACGCAGCAAGGGGCTTAATAATAGTTGATTATAAATGTAAGTCAAGAAGCACAAACCATCCTTAACTTTCGATATAAAAAATGAATGACACGTATATACAAATCATCATTCCTCAAAGTTATTATTTTAGATGAGAAAACTTTACAGAATATTAAGCAAGTTTTACGAGTATTCCAATTAGGTTATTTATATTTTTATTTATTTCAATCAGGTCACTAATATTTTTATTTATTCTAATCAGGTCAATAAAACTTTAGGAGTATTCCAATTAGGTCACTTGTATTGGTTTTAACTTTTTAAAATTATTCGTAATTTTTTTCAAATAATTTGTTTTTTTATAAAAACTAGTCTGATCCCGTCATGTGCGTTGCGCGTGTGATAGACTATCACAATAACCGCCACAACAGGGCTCAGAACCAGCGTTTAGTTGCAGCTGCTAACCATAAATGGCAGCCACGCCTAGACAACCGATGCTTGGTCATATCATCCGGCCCATCACGTAAATGTAGAAACAACACATACCCAATTAAACAACCTTCATCTCAAATGAGCAAATCAACATCCCTAACACTAGAACAATGATATGCCGAACGTAAATTGTTCTCGGATGAGACCGTTCATCGTCATCGACACCGGTTGCATCAAAGCAAACATGAGCAACCGTCAACCTACTAGAATGATAAAATCAGATGCAAAATGATACATTGAGTGGTTTAAGATATGGGCACAATCATCATCATCATCATCATCATCGTCATCGTCATCGTCATCGTCATCGTCATCGTCATCGTCATCGCCACCGCCACCGCCACCGCCACCGCCACCGCCACCGCCACCGCCACCGCCACCGCCACCGCCACCGCCACCGCCACCGCCGCCACCGCCGCCGCCGCCGCCGCCTCCGCCTCCGCCGCCGCCGCCGCCACCACCACCACCATCATCATCATCATCATCGACCAAGAGCATCATCATCATCGACCAAGAGCATCATCATCATCATCTTCAAAGATCGCATCTCTCTCAACATCACAGACAAGAAATCTCAGATGATATGAACATCATCATCATCATCAATTGGGTCAACAAAGCGAGAGCGTAACATCCAACGACATCGGCACCTGGAGCGAACCAACATGGATTACACTGTCGGCCAACAGGACTGTCGGAGGTGGTGGCGAGCCAAAGCTTGCCACCATCCAGTCATCCCTCGGACTATGATGATGAGGGTCCAGGAGAGCGGGGTGACATAGGGGGTGCAAATCCCAAGGCATGCAAAAACCACCTAACGCAGGAGCTAAACGGCGGTGACGCTTGACGTGAGGTCAAAGTCTCAATCAAATTTAAAACCAAATACAACTAATTAGCTAGCGGTAAGTGGGTATCGAACACAGGGAGTTTGTGGAATATGTGTTACTTAATTCAAATTGCAATTACCTAAATTTAACTAAAATGATAAATAAGTAAAGTTCAATAATCTGTTGATTTGTTGATTTGGCTTAAAACAAGAAATGAAAGTAAATTGGTTTGTAACAATCAGTAATGAGAAATATGTTTCCCTTTGGTATCCGGATTTTAACAAATGATGATATTGGTGTTAATTGGGAAGAACCACATGGACATGATTCATGAGTGTGTGTTTATGTGTGATCAAAGAGGACTAAGTACTTGTATTAGCAAGGTTATCTCTCGATAATCAGTATCACTATCAAATTACTCAAGATTTCCACTAAATCAAGATTTGCCTATGGCATCAAGAACGTATGGTTGAAGTTAAGCAATTTATGAATGACCCGTTACACATAATACACAATCATCATGACAAAACAATCACAAGATCAATTTCATCATCCCATAAATAGAAAACACCAACATGATCAAAGTTATAAATCCTTCAAACCAAAAGGAAACACACAAGAAGTTTAGCCACTCATAGTTTTATGCATGAGAACAAGATTCAAAAGGATAATTCATAACAATCAAAGTAAACTAACAAAGATTAAAGTACCACAATATCTTGTTCTTCAACACAACTAAGAAGCTCAACCAAAAGCTTAGTCAAAGAAACTTCAATTCTCAATCTCCCGAATGTGTTTTTGTTCCAAGAAGATGACAATCTAAATCACATGTTTCCCAATGATTATATACAAAACAAGCCAGCCAAAATTCCATATTTTCAGCCAAAGACTCGTCACCTTTCCATATATTAAGCAAAAGCATCTCCACTTGTATTTTTAAATTGTGAATCACTTTCCAGGAATCACCCCTACCGTAACTTACGGTAGCCACCGTAAGTTACGGTAGCTACAAGTCTTGTACGGTGGAAACATTCTGTGATACGATGGAAAAATGAATGTTTGGGGGCCACCGTAATTTACGGTGGCTACCGTAAATTACGGTAGACCCCCACTTGCTTGTTTTGTTCCTTCTTCCCATCCTTTCTTGCTCCATCCCGTCATGGTCCGTCCAAAGCTACGTTTTCTTCGTATTAAGCTTCATAATGTGCCTGAAACAAAAGCAACTGTAGTTATCTAATTCAAGATAATTACACGACCAAATATGAGAATATTACGCGTTTTAACATCATAAAGGGCTGTTCCTTGAACCACCCGTCACACATCCCCACACTTAACCGTTGCTTGTCCCAAGCAACATATCAATTCATTTCCAAACAAGCGATCAATGTAAACCAAGCATAAACATGTGATACTTTTACTAACCCTTTCATAACACCCAAAATGACACACCCCTCTCTATGTCTCTCCTCTCGGCAACGAGTAAGCACTAGCATCCATGAGCTAGACACATAAAAGGCAAACGGTGGTTGCATAACTATAAATTTGTACCTAAATCGACCCTTCTCTTAACAATTGCCAAACATGAATGCATATCAAAGGGGCTTTAAGGTTGTAACGTGGCTAGGTGTATGGGTAGGAAATGGAATATATATGAAGAAGCGAAAACTTAACCTGGTCTTTTATTACATAATAACATAACCACTAATTACCAAACCTAATACTATGAACAAGGTACTTAATTTCAATTCCCTTTTTTTTTCTTTTTCTTCGTTCATTTTTCTCCCCTTTTTTTTATATATATATATATATATATATATTTTCTTTAATAACAATAAAACAAACACAAAATCTTCACGCACACATTCAACATAGCATTGAAGATGATTACAACTACTAAACAACTACTAACACTATAAGACCAGGTCAAGTTGGGTAAATTTTGAAGTAACTAGCTAAGGGGTAACAAACGATAGGCTTTTAGGCACAACATTGGGCAACTAAATGTCCAAACCCCCGCCCCTCTCGCAACCAAGCTCATATATATAATTTATGAGGACCAACCTCCCAAATCCCACACTTGCACACATCAAAGACGAGGCTACCTAAATGCCCTTATTCCTTTGACATTCACATCCAACCGAAGTCTCAAATCGTATTCAAGCACAAGTTCTAATGCACCCCCACCTGTTGCCACTCTCACAAAGAAATGTGTTATTTAACTACAAGTGTGGCTTCAACTCTCACCAAGAATAAAAATGATTAAGGTTGCCGATGCATCATTCGGAGTTAATCCAAAGTGTTCAATTTCTCACAATGTTTTGCTTGAATTATTTTTTTTTTAAAAACTCCAAAATTTCTCCCCATCCCCACACTTGAGGTACATTGACCCCAATGTACGGTTGTAGGAAGATTTGATCGCTTAAACAAACTAAAAGCTTATAGACTTAACCATAAATTTCTCTTTTATTTATTTTTTTTTATTTTTTTTTTTTAGAAACACACCACCAACTCTCGTATAACCCCAAAACAAACAACATCACTTAACTCCACCCATCCACCCATCCATAAACATAACAAACCCACAAATATTCACCAAATGTACAGAAAAGAACACAACCTGACTAATAATAGCGGGGCTGAGGAGGTCCGAAGATAGAAGACATCATATCAGTCCACTCTCCGAAAGCAAATGCACCGCTACCACTTCCTTCCTGCTGCGATGCTCCTTGTTGTTGACGAGGATCTACCCATTGCGAATGATGGAGCGGTGGGGTCGGATACGATACACTACCATCGTAAGGTGGTAGAGACGCATAATCCACCGGAGGTGGATCCACAACCACAGGCCGCCCGGCATGCCAGTCTGCATGCATCCTTCTTGCTTGATCATCTTCATACCTATTATTCACCTCTACCTCATGAGAATAAGCATGTGCACGATTCCATGCTTCTTGACGGTCGAAATTATGCTTCAAAGCTCTTTCCATGCTCGCACTCATCATCGTATGTTGATCAAATAAGGTTCGCTCCGAACCCGACCACGAATCGAAGATGGATGCCGGAGGACATTGGTTCTCAATAACTTCCTGCATGGTACCATCATACGCCCAGTTTGGCGCGTACGATCGTTCCGTGTAATCGTAGAAAGCACCACCATGTCCCCCACCTGGACCCCCTTGACCTTCATGCACATCCTCATCATGAGGCTCATTCGCATAATCCTCATCCCCACTCGGGGCTTCATTTCCACTCTCAGGATCATCCTCCTCTCCCGGTAAAAGTGCCCTTGCATCATCCTTCAACACTCTCCATCTCTGACCCTCCGATTTCAGCTTGTGATATCTCTCCGATTGAGTGTAGGTCCATCCAGTACCCATCTTCCGAATCTCCAAAGGTTTATGTCTTTTGAATGCTCCTTTATCCTCAGCGGTGATTGCTCCAAACTGCTTCAACAATCCCGTGATAATTCGGCAGTACGGGATGATGTTCCTCCCTACTTTGTTACGGCATATCCATAGATGGTTCATGATTAAATACCGTATCGGAAATCTGGGCGACCCGTTAAGCAATGAGTAGAGAACTGGTACCTCTGAATACCTAACCTGTTCCTTGTCTCCTCTTCGGGGAATGACATTCAGAATGCAAATGGTAAGCAGCAATTTTGCTTCAATCTTCAAATTCCTCCGGTACAAAACACCACTAAAAGTACCGGGCAAGAATATAGCTGCCAACATGTCATTCCACCTTGGATGTTTCTCTGGTTTAAGCAACAGATCATCAAGGCTTGGAATCATGTAATCACGAGCAGGTAAACTGTCATATCTTGCTAATCTTCGTAATGACTCAAATGACATTTCCACCTTTATTCCATTAACCTCGCCCGTTAACTTCATCTGCGATGGCCTATCATACCTGTTGCATGTCAATGTTGCCATCCATTCTTGAATTTCAGTCATAAACAGGTTTTTGTTGTCCCTATCATAACAACTGAGTGCCGCCTCCCATCCTAAAGCTCGAAATCGGGCAAATACATTGAAGGGCCCAAACTCAACTTCTCTAACTTCTCTTTCACAAATAAATGCAGCAGCCTTATTCTTCAACCGGTTCATGCGGTCATGAAACAACACCGGTTGCCACTTTTCCGGTTGATCCTCGAGGGGACCTGATTCCCACTTCGGTTTATTACCTTGATCCAAGTCCATCATCTCTTCCTCCTCACTCTCACTTTCATCAACCCTGCCCAAGTATTGTCTCTTCCTTGGTTGTTCCGGTTCCTTGCCTTTTGAAGAAGAAGAACTTGCCCCGGCTCTATCCTTAGTTCTTACCATTTTTCTACACACAAAACAAATAACACAATTAACACACTAAGTATAATTCTTCTTCCACAATATCCCCACACTTGCTTGTTACTATGGTTGTAAATGTTAGTTAATGATGAATTTGCATATTTGATTCTAACAAAAATTGGGCATGATGCCTCTACAATGTAAAGGTTCCCAAGTTCACAACTTTACCATCAAATTACATCTACCATAACAAACAAATGGTCATTTCATCATAATTAAGCCAATTAGTTCATCATAACAATGATCAAACAACCATGTCATTCCAAATATAACCCAAGAACAAGCAAATGTGTATGAACCAATGAAAACAACAAAATATCACCTTAATCTTCACAATGCACCATCAAAAACAACAAAACAATGTAACATACCTTCGATTGATGATATTAGATGTCAAGAAAAACCAAAGCTTGAAAACCCCCAAAAATTCCGAAACTAGGGCTTGCTATTTGGACCAGCAAACTTTGTTTTCGAACAATTATCTTCCCAAAATCAGAATCTACGTGAAATTCTAGTCAAGATAGACTCAAGAATCACGTAATTTCGTTAAGAATCGAAGGTTTTATGAAGGAATGAAGTTTGTGGGTGTTTTGGGTTATGGAGAAGAAGAAGAAAAATGGAAGTGGTGAATGAGGGAGAGAGAGCCCGTGGGTTTTTGTGAGAATTTTTTTTTTTTAAGCTGGAAACCGTCGCCCATCCCAGGTCCACCGTAATTTACGGTGGACACCGTAGCTTACGGTGGCACCTGGCCTCAAGACCTCTACCGTAAGGCAGTGAGTTGCTGCCGTATTGAGAACCAAGGTTACCGTAAATTACGGTACCTACCGTAATTTACGGTAGACCTTCGATAATTTTTCTCTCTCTTTTTTTTTTTTTTTTAAGTTTTAATTAGACATGGTAAACATTAGTAAAACGTTAAATTAAACGTTGCATTTTGATGAGATAGAAATTACCTCCTACCCCCTCAAAAATCTCATGTTGTCCTCAACATGATCTTAAAACTATTTGTTTACCCGAACGAAAACACCAAATTTGCAAACAAACAAAACAAAATAAAATCAAACAAAAACAAAAACTAGATATTTACACTACTGCAAACCTGGGCCTCTTAAACATTACCGTCCTCCAGTGGATGGAGGATATAGCTCTCCTTGTCCACTTCAAGCGTTTTCAAGTCATTCCCATCTAAGTATGGTTTCAGACGGTGACCGTTTACCACTTGTTTCACATGATCCTTTGGGTCTTCAATTTCAACTTCACCAAATTGACCCACTCTCGTGATCACATACGGTCCCATCCATTTACTTTTTAATTTCCCCGGAAAAAACTTAAGCTTAGAGTTATATAACCATACCTTTTGCCCTTCTGCAAAAACTCTTTTCCGCAACTTTGCATCATGAACCCGTTTAAGCTTGTCCCTGTAAGCAGACGCACATTCATATGCCTCATCTCGGATTTCTTCCAACTCACACAACTTCAACTTTCTTAACTTACCAGCTTCATTGTACTCCATGTTGACATTCTTGATTGCCCACCAAGCTCTATGAGCTAACTCCATTGGCAAATGGCAACCTTTCCCATACACCAACCGATACGGAGTTGTTCCAATTGGTGTTTTATACGCTGTTCGGTATGCCCATAGTGCATCATCTAACTTCACCGACCAATCTTTCCTGTCAACTCGAACTGTTTTCATCAAGATTTCTTTAATTTGACGATTTGACACCTCAACTTGACCGCTAGTTTGTGGATGATATGGGGTTGCAATTCTATGGTTCACATTGAACCTTTTCAACAACTTCCCAAAGTTGAAATTCTTGAAATGCGATCCACCATCACTTATAATCACCCGAGGCACCCCAAACCGTGAAAAGATGTTAGATTGCACAAACTTACATACCACCGCATGATCATTGGTTCGTGTTGCAATTGCTTCGACCCACTTCGAGACATAATCCACTGCAACAAGAATGTACAAGTAACCACCTGAGTTTGGGAAAGGGCCCATGAAATCGATGCCCCAAACATCGAAGATATCGACCACAAGGATCGGTTGCATTGGCATCTCATCTCGTTTTGATATGCTACCCATCTTTTGACAATTCAAACAATTCTTTGCATAATCTCTTGCATCCTTGAAAATTGTAGGCCAATAAAACCCACAAGTGAGAACTTTGTAACCGGTCTTTTGACCACTAAAGTGACCCCCACATGCGGATGAATGAGCATGTGCCAAAATCTCTTTAACTTCTGATTCAGGAACACATCTTCTCAAGATTTGATCCGTACCAATTTTAAACAAGTCGGGTTCATCCCATATGTATTGCTTCACTTGTGCCAAAAATTGTTGTCTCCTTCTCTTCACCCAATGTTGTGGCATCACACCCTTGGCCAAATAATTAACGAAATGGGCATACCAAGGTGTATTAAGAATGGCTAGCACATATTCATCTGGAAATTGCTTATTGATCTCACTTGAATCTTCAACTCCATCCAATGGAATCCGAGATAAATGATCTGCAACAACATTTTCACAACCTTTCTTATCCCGGATTTCTAGATCAAACTCTTGTAATAACAAAATCCATCTTATCAATCGTGGCTTTGCATCCTTCTTAGCCATCAAATGACGGAATGCACTATGATCGGAAAACAATCACTTTGCTCCCACAAATGTAAGACCGAAATTTATCCAAAGCATACACTACCGCTAGTAATTCTTTCTCGGTCGTAGTGTAATTCAGTTGCGCTTCAGATAAAGTTTTACCGGCATAATAGATTACCACCGGCTTCTTATCCACTCGTTGACCCAAAACTGCACTAACTGTAGTGTCACTTGCATCACACATGATCTCGAATGGCTTTGACCAATCCGGTGGTTGCAAAATAGGAGCTTGCACTAATTGTTCCTTCAAAACATTAAAAGCTTGCAAACATTCATTAGTAAGCTCAAAAGGGACATCTTTCAACAAGAGGTTGCACAAAGGTTTTGTGATAACACTAAAACCTTTGATGAATCTCCGGTAGAATCCCGCATGTCCCAAGAATGATCTAACCCCTTTAACATTTGTTGGAGGTGGCAAGGATGAAATGACTTTATTTTTGCTTTGTCCACCTCCATCCCCCGGTTGGACACAACATGTCCCAAAACAATTCCCTCTTGTACCATAAAATGACTTTTCTCCCAACTTAAGACCAAATTCGTTTCGACACATCTTTTTAAAACCTTTTCTAACTCATTAAGACATGTGTTAAAAGTTTGCCCAAAAACAGAAAAGTCATCCATGAATACCTCAAGTGTGTCCCCAACCATATCCGAAAATATACTCATCATACAACGTTGAAACGTGGTCGGAGCGTTACACAATCCAAATGGCATCCTTCTAAAGGCAAAAGTGCCATATGGACATGTAAAGGTGGTCTTGTGTTGGTCATCCGGATGAATGGCCACTTGGTTGTACCCCGAATACCCATCCAAAAAACAATAAAATTTTTGACCCGCAAGTTTTTCAATAATTTGGTCAATAAAGGGTAACGGGAAATGGTATTTTGAAGTGGCCGAATTTAATTTTCTATAATCAATACATACTCGCCACCCGGTTACCGGTCGGGTGGCGATTTGCTCACCATTTTCATCTTTAATCACCTGAATGCTGGCTTTTTTCGGTACCACTTGTGTCGGACTTACCCATGCACTGTCCGAAATAGGATAGATGATCCCTGCATCCAACCATTTGATGACCTCCTTTTTCACCACTTCTCGCATGTTGGGATTTAACCTCCTTTGAGTCTCACGAGTTGGTTTTGCGTCCTCGACAGTAATGATTTTGTGCATTACTACAGAAGGACTAATACCTTTTAAATCGGCTATTGTCCACCCAATTGCGGCCTTGTTTGTTTTTAACACCTTTAGAAGTTTGTGTTCTTGAGCTTCTTCCAAGTTGGATGCTATGATGACCGGCAATGTTTCCTCTTCTCCCAAAAACACATACTTCAAGTGATCCGGTAAAATCTTCAACTCAATCTTGGGTGGACATTCCAAAGATGGCTTTGTATTGGAATTAATTTCAACCGGTAAACTTTCAATTTGGTGAGTCCATGGTGGCCTCCCTTCCTGTACAGCCAACACATCTTGTTTTTGCTCCTCCATTCTCAATGCACAAACCTGTACCTGTTCAGAAAAATCACACAAGCAAACCTCCACCGAATCTTCCTCATACTCATGAGGGTCATATTCATCAAATTCATCTGCCATAAAACACTCATCATCATCATCAAAATAAGATTTGTTAGCAAACACATTTAAACTCATTTGGCGTTTACCGAATGCCATTTGTACTGTACCATTCCTGCAATCAATCCTTGCATGAGCCGTGTTCAGAATGGTCGTCCCAAAATAACATTTGGGCTGTGGTTTGAATCAACCGAAGCATAATCCAAAACCAAAAAATCAACGGGATAATAAAACTCATTCACCTGCACAATCACATCCCGCACAATCCCCCTAGGAAGTTTATGAGACAAATCAGCTAACACCACCGTTGTCTCCACCCGTTTCAATGGACCAAAATCGTATTGGTCATATAAACTTCCCAGAAGGATACTCACCCCGGCTCCAAGATCCAATAACGCCTTAGACATTTTGAAATCACCCACTTGGATATCTATCAATGGTGCTCCCGGATCTCAGAGCTTGAGTGGAAGGGTTCCTTCCACAACTGCACTCACCCTTGCAGTTAGTTTAACTCGTTTAGGCACCCTTTTCTTTCTTTTAACTGTACACAACTCTTTTAAAAACTTTGCATAAGCTGGAATTTTCTGAATTGCCTCAATTAATGGAATATTAACTTTGACTTGTTTGAAAACTTCCATTATGTCATCTTTTTCCAATGATGAATGTGAGATCACACTCTTTTTACCCGGGTCAACCAAAGCCGACGGAAATGGTACTTGGCTTTGGTCCACCTCTTTATCATTTTGAATCATATTTTCCTTGAAAACCGGTTTTTCAATAACTTTCTTATTTGGATTTTTGTTCAAAACATTTTCTTGAGGACTTTGGTCTTCCTCATCACTTTCTAACTCGGTAATATCCTCAACCACCCCATCAATTAAAACCGGAGAAGGTGGTGTTTTATATTCTTTACCACTTCTCAACACACTAACATGATTAATAGGAACATTACGAGACGAACTGTGAGAGGGATTTACCTTTGTGTCACTAGGAAGTTGACCTTTGTTTTTCTTGAGATTTGTCACATCCGTTGCAAGTTGACCCATTTGATTAGTTAGCGATTGAATGGCCTTGTCTCGAATTTCATCTTTTTGAGCTCTAGCATCATCCAATTGGTTCCTCTTTTGCATCTCCTGTTGCATGGACTTTAGCATCTCCATCACTTCATTACCACCACTTGATGAAGATTGATTTGTCTCATTTCCTTGGTTATTTCCCGATGGTTGAAAAGGCTTTTGATATCCTTGATTGTTCCCCCCTCTGAAATTTCCTTGATAATTTTGGTATTGTTGACGAGGAACAAAATTACCTTGAGGCTTTCCTTGGAAATTTAGATTAGATTGATTTGCCGGATTCCCATAACTAAAGTTCGGATGATTCCTCAAACCCGGATGATAGGTATTTGAGTTCATATTGTAGTTTCTTCTACCAAACCCTTGACCTTGAATAGCATTCACTTCCTCCACTTGTTCAAAAGTTACCGTGCAAGAATCCACAGCATGCCCTAACTCATTGCAGTTTGTACAAACATTATAAACTTGATTTGTAGATTGTACATTACCATCATCCACCGCATGAACTGGAGCTCGTGTAATGACTGGTCGTGCTCGTCTTGATGATTGAGCCTTCCTCTTCGATGTAACCGCCATCTGTTCCAAAAATGCCCAATCGTCTTGCTCATAATTCGTACCAAATGTACCATTTGTGATAGACATTAAATCCCGAGCATCTTCAGAGTGGAGCCCCTCGTGGAAAGCGTTCAACAACTCCCATAACTCAATTCCATGATGAGGATAATTCTTGATCATCATGTTAAACCGCTCAAACGCCTCATGGAACATTTCACCTTGTTGTTGTTGGAAACTTCTCAAGCTTCTCCTAGCATCATTAGTCTTTTGAGCTGTGAAAAACTCTTCCAAAAACCTTTGTTGCATTTCAGCCCACGTATAAATTGAAGCGGATGACAAAGTGTAGAACCACCTCTTTGCCTTATCTTCCAATGAAAACTGAAACAATACCAACTTGACATCATCCGCAGAAAATCCTTGACCACCAATTGTGTTACAAATTGAATCACAAGCTTCCAAATGAAAATAGGGTTCTTCCGTTGCTAACCCTTTGTACTTTGGCAAACTTTGAAGTGAATTTGTTCGAACTTCAAACGTTCTCCCTTGATTGTTTTGAGGAATGACCACTGGTGATGGATTATTTGTGATGATTGGACGAAAATATGCCTCAATACCCCTAGCAGCATCCCAATTATGCCTTCGTGGAACACCCAACCTAACTCTTGGTCGCTGAGGACCCATTGGTCTTTGAACTTGTGGTCCTGGAGGCATGAATTGCTGAAATGGTGGTTGAAAGTTTGCTCCCCCATGTTGTGGAATAATCTGTTCTTGAAATTGTGGCCTCACTTGGGGTTGCATTTGTTGTGGTATAACTTGTTGCTGCACAACTTGTGGTTGTAGTCTCCCATATCCTTGCATAGCTTGTTCTTGACTATAAACATAATTTCCTTGATCAGCATCTCCTTCGTACGTGTACCCTTCTTCCTCATATCTCCTAAATTCATCACCATAACCACCATCAACACCAGTTCGTCCTACTCTCGATGTTTGTACAACTTGAGGTTGTTGATCTTGTGTATCCGTTTGCATTTGAGAGGTCGAGGGAGTATGAATTATGGATGGGTTGGATTGATATGGTTGTGATGTTGGAACTGGTCTAGACGATGATGATTGACCGGTTGTTGGGAAGAAATATGAAAAGGGTGGAATAGGTGCTGATGGGTCAAAGCTAAAGGAATGTTCGGTTTGGGTACTTGTAGGTAATGGGGTATGGGTTGGTTTAGTCTCCGGTGGTAATGTAGGATTTGGTAAAGGCTCGGATGGTGTCGTTTGACCCGTAGTAGGAGGTGGTGAAAGCGGATCCATTATGTTTCGTGGTGTAACGGGTGATGTAGGTGCTATTGGTGAACCACTGATTCTGTTTTGTCGATGTAAAACTCTGTTTCTACGAGCAGCTCGTTCAATTTCTGGATCAAACACTAATGGTGATGATGAGCTTGAATTTCTGGTATGCATACACCTGAAACAAAGCCTGCACACTACACACAACCAGCGTAACACCGAGATAACAAAACAAAACTAATAAGCAAACACACGTTGCGCACAAGTCCCCGGCAACGGCGCCAAAATTTGACGTGAGGTCAAAGTCTCAATCAAATTTAAAACCAAATACAACTAATTAGCTAGCGGTAAGTGGGTATCGAACACAGGGAGTTTGTGGAATATGTGTTACTTAATTCAAATTGCAATTACCTAAATTTAACTAAAATGATAAATAAGTAAAGTTCAATAATCTGTTGATTTGTTGATTTGGCTTAAAACAAGAAATGAAAGTAAATTGGTTTGTAACAATCAGTAATGAGAAATATGTTTCCCTTTGGTATCCGGATTTTAACAAATGATATTGGTGTTAATTGGGAAGAACCACATGGACATGATTCATGAGTGTGTGTTTATGTGTGATCAAAGAGGACTAAGTACTTGTATTAGCAAGGTTATCTCTCGATAATCAGTATCACTATCAAATTACTCAAGATTTCCACTAAATCAAGATTTGCCTATGGCATCAAGAACGTATGGTTGAAGTTAAGCAATTTATGAATGACCCGTTACACATAATACACAATCATCATGACAAAACAATCACAAGATCAATTTCATCATCCCATAAATAGAAAACACCAACATGATCAAAGTTATAAATCCTTCAAACCAAAAGGAAACACACAAGAAGTTTAGCCACTCATAGTTTTATGCATGAGAACAAGATTCAAAAGGATAATTCATAACAATCAAAGTAAACTAACAAAGATTAAAGTACCACAATATCTTGTTCTTCAACACAACTAAGAAGCTCAACCAAAAGCTTAGTCAAAGAAACTTCAATTCTCAATCTCCCGAATGTGTTTTTGTTCCAAGAAGATGACAATCTAAATCACATGTTTCCCAATGATTATATACAAAACAAGCCAGCCAAAATTCCATATTTTCAGCCAAAGACTCGTCACCTTTCCATATATTAAGCAAAAGCATCTCCACTTGTATTTTTAAATTGTGAATCACTTTCCAGGAATCACCCCTACCGTAACTTACGGTAGCCACCGTAAGTTACGGTAGCTACAAGTCTTGTACGGTGGAAACATTCTGTGATACGATGGAAAAATGAATGTTTGGGGGCCACCGTAATTTACGGTGGCTACCGTAAATTACGGTAGACCCCCACTTGCTTGTTTTGTTCCTTCTTCCCATCCTTTCTTGCTCCATCCCGTCATGGTCCGTCCAAAGCTACGTTTTCTTCGTATTAAGCTTCATAATGTGCCTGAAACAAAAGCAACTGTAGTTATCTAATTCAAGATAATTACACGACCAAATATGAGAATATTACGCGTTTTAACATCATAAAGGGCTGTTCCTTGAACCACCCGTCAACGCTTTCATTACCGGCAACCCTTCTCTCTTTATAAAACCAACCAGAGGCGCTCTCTCTCTTTACAAAACCAACCTTTTTTGTCTCCCCATAAAACCATGTGTACAGAGGAGGCCGACCATCCATTACTCCGGCGATCGGAGTGCCGACTAATCACCACCAGTAATCACTTCTCTCACTATCGTCTTCTGGCGAGGCTTTGAGATTAAACCAATATCTTTCTGTTTGAAGCAGTGGCTCTTAGGAATTTTATGAAAGGAGACAGAGTACTTCAAGCTACTAATAAGTCCTACAAAGATAGAGAAGGGGCCGATGGTTAGCTGCACAGCAACCAATCCACCTAACAGGAATCAATCCCAGATAAAGTACATAAAGTACATGTGGTCTCGTGATTAGACAAAGAGATTACTCTCGAAGTGGTAATTAGTAAGCCAAGGAAGTTCTTTCCCCAAGGCAAAGAGTTCGTTCATGGTAGAAGTCATTTCCTTTCAACTAAGAATGCTGACTTTCCTTAAAAGATTGTAACTAAGGTAGGTATCATCTCCCAAGGAAAAAGAAGAGTAAACTAATACTATCCCTGTCTCTCTCTTTCTCTCCCCCCTCCCTCCCTAGACATAAAAACACTACAAAAAGCATGTCATCTTTCTCTAAAACACCTTTTGTTACCGACCATATGTAGCATCAAGTTGTACAAAGACGCTTAATAGTTGTATAAAAATAATAAATTCTTCATCTGTAGTTGAATTAATATAGGTATAATTGTTAATTTTTTTATAAATATTTCAAATTTTTTAATATTTGATAATTATCAATGAACTAATTACAACAATACTGAAACTTTAGTAATCTGACTGAAACCAAAAAAATTATAAATGCCTTAACCATAATAATCCTGAAACTTACTTAGTATTCATAAAATTATTTCTTTTAACTATAGTAGTAATTGCCCCTCTAAAAAATAACTAGTTCCTCTATCAACCATCCAAGTAACTAACATTACATCATCAAAATAAATTAATTTCATAATCAATAAAAGGTAACGATCTGAAAATAAAACATTGCAAAATGTTATTTTACGAGGTTCTATCTTTTCCAACGTTTTTCAAGCATATATTTGTTTAGTAAAATCACTAAAAGGACACAAAATTGTAGGATTCTATGTGCCCAAGACACTTAGAATATTGATGTGGTTAGTACGTCATGATCCAAGTCGGGTTATACCCAATAACAAGCTTAGCAAACACCAATTAATATTTAATTGATGATATGATCATGCAATTAAATATTAACACCAATTTAGAAAATGGGTTTTCTAAATAAGTTGCATATGAGATGGAACAATTTATTAGGATATCTTGTTCAATAATATTATTTGAAGTGTTATTTAAATTAGTTATATAACACCAAATAATAATGAGAGTATACTACTTATACAATTAATTGGTTAATTGTATAAACTAGTTAAAAGAGTAGGCAATATATATATGTGTGTATTATTATTTGAAAGAGAATAAGAAAACCCTATGGTTTAACCATAAAAAAACCGTCCCCTTAGCATGTGGGGGACACACATGCATGTTGTTTTCTTCAACCAAGTTATTCTCTTGATTACACAAACACACATGCCCTCTTGTCTCCTCCACTAACTAGAAAAACTCTATTCTTCTCATTTGATTCTTAACACATGCAAGAAAAACGTTTTTTTTAGCTCCTCTCTCTCTCTATTACGGAATAGGCAGCAGCATTTGAGAGGATTAGAGCTGAATTTTTAGCATTTTTCATGTTGTTCTTGGTGTGTTCTAATGACAAGAAAGGTTCTTACATTCCATGATCATGAATCTCATTCATACATGCAACTAACAAGAGACAAAACTCAGCTCTCTCTCCCTTTAACCCTACGGTTTCAACAAGCTGAAAAGAGGGTTTTCAGCAAGTTTCTAGCTGAGTTTTAAGTTGTTCTTGGTGTAGTTTCTTCCTAACAAGAAGGTGTTTGCAAGGAGGCTTGGGGTATACAAGCTTGAGGACTTCTACACTTGAAGTCTTGGCCATTTTCAGCATCATACAACATCATTGCTATCGAATTTTGCTGCTGTAAAAAGGTAGTAATCACAGCTCTATGTAGCTGTGATTTTATGTAGTTTTACATACGTTCATAGCTTGTTAATTCACATAAATGATCCTTTGTTCTTTGGGTTTGTTTTATACATCAATATGCTCATCTAATGAACATATTTTCAGATTATAAACACGGTTATAATGTTATACTTCCGCTGCGTTTTCAGAAAGTTTAAATGGTTAAACTATGATTTTATGTTCTAACAAACCTAACAATGGCATCAAGAGCCGGTTTGTGGATAGCTTGCTTGTTCTTGTCCTTTAAAAATTAGTTTTAGAGGATGATTTTAAACTCATAATAGGCTGATTATGGGCTGCTACATTTCTATTTTGATGAATCCCCAACTTTCAAGATTATATCATACATGCTTGTGATGAAATCTTGAAAGAAACATATTATGAAATGTTGATTGTTTGGACAATATTTAAAACCAAAAATTTCAGTTTATGTTGGCTGAAATTTGGTGGTTTTAAAAGGGGTTTCATTATATGAATAAATGATATGATCATTGGTTGTTAAAGTGCATAACCTAGCTTAAGGCCTTGTGTCATTTGGATGGTTTTAATGGTTGTTTTAATTCATTCAATTGGGTTGTAATATTTGTGTTTATTATTTGGGTTGTAATTATTTATTCATTTGGTTATGTAATAAATATATTAGGTGCATTTCTTTTATTAGAAAAATGTATTAGGATATAAATTTTGTAAAAGGAAGATGCACAAGATGAAGACCCAAAGATGGACATCAAAGACACAAAAAAAGGGACTTGAAGCATATGGATGCAAGTTCAAGTGGGAGTCTAAGAAGACCTCTATTTTGTGTTGTATTCAACCCTTAGGAAAGACCAAATGACCACACTTGTGATGGCAAACAAGTGTGGTCACAATAGTAGCTATGGTTATGCACATTGTGGTTGTTAATATTGTGCTTGTTTGGTTGTTTGTTGTATGATTGTTGTTTGATATTTGGATATGCATAACAAACTCATTAGCAAACTTAACAAGCTGGAAATTTATGGTTTCTAATCATTAAGTGGTTAATAAGAGGTTATTAAAAGGATTAATGATTTAATAAAAGAGGTTTTATTAAAAAAAATAAACCATAAGATACCTTGCATCTATGGTCCTTAATCATTAAGTGATTAATAAGAGGTTATTAAAAGGATTGATGATTTAATAAAAGAGGTTTTATTAAAAATGAACCATAGGATACCATGTATTTGAAAGCATGCAAATACAAGGTACATAGAGTTTTCAAAACTAGAATTAATGAGAACTAAAAATCCCTTTTCAAACAAGTTTAACACCGTCCTTTTGCACAACACTTAAGTCATTTGGAAACTCTTAATGGGATAAAGGTCACCTAACCATTTTGAGGGAACTTATGACTTAAGGTGGGAATACCACATTGGTGGGATAAAGGTCACCTAACCACTTGTGTTGGTAAACTCACATGTGTGTGCAAGTAGGGTAACTTGATTTGCAAACCATGTTGAATGGATCACCTAAAATATGGTTTCCAAATGGTGTTGATGGGATAAACATGCCGACTTTACATATGATGTTTAAAGTCGATCCCATACCGCTAGAAGTTGCAAAAGGTTGCAATTGTCAAATGTTGACTACCTTGTTAATTTGAATAATGGGATAAAGGTCACCTAACCATTATTTGAATGTAACGTTGGATTCTAGATTTTAATTATTAATTGTCTATGAGACATAAAGGGTATTAATAATTAAAAAGAAATTTTTCAGAAATACTAAAAAGAACTTTGTAAAATTTGTAGAATAGCCGCAAACAATAATGCTACCACCCCGACCGTCCATACCCTATCACTGAGAACTATTTTAGAGAGGGATCGTCCGTACCATAATAACCTTATGGACTGGTCTCGAAACTTGAGAATTGTTCTCAAGCAAGAGCAAAGGCAAATGTCCTTGACGATCCTATTCCTAACCAACCCGACCCCGACGATGTTGAGGCCATTCCCGATCCCAAGGCAAATGTTGCCAAAGGAGGAGGGCACATCAAAGACAAAGGGGAAGGGAAGATCAAAGCGGAACCTCCAAAACCTAAGCTTATGAAGCCTAAGGTAACGAAAAATGATCCATGCTTTGAGTATGGTGAGATAGGTTATTTGAAAGGGAATTGTCCAACCTATCTCAAAGAGTTGAGAAATAAGAGGGATGCTGGGCAAACCTCAAGCACAACTTTCATAATCCATATTGACTTAAATGTTATTTCCTCAAAGCACATTGGTAATTGGATACCACATGTGGAACTCACTATTGCAATCTGTTGCAAGGTTCAAAAGAAATAAGCACTTTAAGAAAGGAGACTATGTTTTGAAACTTTCAAAAGGGTTTGGAAGTTGTTCTTCAAAACATGTTATACGCCCCTAGTTTGACTAGGAACATGATTTAAGTTTCCCTTTTAAAACGATATGGTTATATTTTAAAGTTTGTAAATGATGGTATTTATGTTTATATGGATGATGTATATTACTTCAAGGCTATGCCTTCTAATGATGTTGATGAATTGGTTCATGATGATTCGTCCTATAATAACACATTATACCTATCATACACCAAGAGACTTAAAATGGTTTAAGTGACTCTTATTCTTGTCATTGTCATCTTGGTTACGTAAACAAGAATCGGATTTAAAACACTTTAAAAGAATGGTCTTTTGAAAACAAATGAAAGTTGTTCATTTGATAAGTGTGAATCTTGTTTACAAGGTAAGATGACCAACACGCCCTTTAGTGGTACTAATGAGAGGGCAAAAAGACTTGTTAGGAATCATACATTTGGATGTATGTGGTCCTTTTAAGACAATGACAAGGTATGGTGAAACTTACTTCATTACCTTAACCGACGATTATAGTCGCTATGGTTATGTGTACTTGATGGCACATAAACATGAAGAATTTGAAATGTTCAAAAACTTCAAGAATGAAGTAGAATATCAACTCGATAGAACTACCAAAGTTCTCCGTTTAGATAGAGAAGGTGAATACCTAAGTGAGACTTTTGGGGATCATCTAGGAAGTTGTAAGATTGTCTCACAACTTACTCCTCACAGAACACCATAACATAATGATGTGTCTGAAAGGAAATCGAACCCTATTGGATATGGTTCGACCTATGATACCTATAAGCTCACTACCTCTATAATTTTGGGGTTTCGCACTACTCTCCAAGGCTCGTATTTTGAATATGGCCCAAACCAAGAAAGTGGATTCGACGCCTTTTGAAATATGGAATGGAATAGTTCTATCGCTATCATATTTAAAAGTATGGGTTATGAAGCTTATGTTAAGCTTAACACCCAAACCAACTAAAAGTCGATTCACTAAGTGTATATTTGTTGGATATCCAAAAGGACTGTATAGGATACTACTTCTTTGATCCAACAGAGCAAAAGGTATTTATTGCTCAAAAGGCATAGTTCTTGAAAGCCAAGTACCTTATGGAAGGAATGACGCATAGAACAGTGGAATTTGATGAGGATCAAGATCCACAAGCCGATACACGTTTGGTTGACACTAGCTGTCAACAAGAGGTTGTTGATAATGATCAAGAGGTTGATCAATACACACAAAACGTTCATAGATCTGGTAGAGTTAGCATTCCACCTGAAATATATGGATTTTTCAAGGATGGATGCTATGAGATTGACTCCGATGAGCCAACTACATACCATAATGCTATGTCCAATTCGGATTGTGACAAATGGCTGGAAGCCATGAACGTAGAGATGCAATCCATGTATGACAACCAAGTTTAGGAATTGGTTGACCCTCCACTTAACTCCAAACCGGTTGGATGCAAGTGGGTTTTCGAGAAGAAAACAAATATGCATGGAAACTTGGACACTGACAAGGCTTGTGTGTATAAAAGGCTAGTGGGAGTGTAATCATATTCCTAGTATTGTATGTTGATGACATAATACTATATGGAAAGGACATTCCAACCATGGAAGGTGTTAAAACCTGGCTTGGAAATTGTTTTTCCATAAAAGATCTCGGTGAAGCCGCCTATATTTTAGGAATAAAGATCTATAGGGATAGATCGAGGCGGTTGATGGGTCTAAACCAAAGTGCATACATTGATAAAATCTTGAAAAGGTTCAAGATGGTAAACTCTAAGAAAGGTATAGTACCTATTCAAAGAGGGACAATATTGAGTGCATCTCAATGTCCATGCTCAAAGGATGAGCAAGATCGCATGAAGGACATCCCATATGCGTCTGCTATAGGATCCATCATGTATGCGATGATATGCACTAGACTGGACATGTCATGCGTATTAAGCATGACAAGTAGATACTAGAAGAATCCAAGTAACAGCCATCGGATGGCTGTTGAAAGTATATTGGAATACCTTAGGAGGACTAAGGATATGTTTCTAATATACGGATCTGACAAAGAGGAACTCGTTGTAAAGGGTTACACGAATGCTAGTTTCCAAACTAATCGAGATGATCCTCGATCATAAACGGGGTACGTCTCCATTATGAATAGGGTAGCATTGTCCACTATAGAATTCGAATACATAGCCGCCTCATTAGTAGCTTGGGAAGCTGCATGGATAAAAGGTTTATCACCAATCTAAGGATGGTCTCTACCATTCAAGACCCCTTAGAAATCTTTGTGATGACGAGGGTGCGATTGTTCAAATCAAGGAACCCCGTGCACATCAAAAGATTAGGCACAATGAGCGGAGATTCAACTACATAAGGGATGAAGTTGAAAAGGGAAAGATATGTATTCGCAAAGTTCACTTTGATCAAAATATTGCGGATCCACTCACGAAGCTCCTCGAAAGGGCAAAGCATGAAAGTCATACTTGTGCCTTAGGACTTCGATATTCTAGTGATTGGACTTGATCAAATTTTGTATTTGAATATGTGGAACTCTTTATTATTTGAGTAAAATTATTTGGTAATAATGTCTCAATTAATGTTCCAATTTAGCATGTTTAATCCATGAGTAAATTATTTACTTTAAATGTCCGTAGTCGTTCATACTTGTGGGAACAAGTGTGAGGGTAAGACTATTATGAACTTGGATTGGTTGATATTCATAAGGATGAATATAGAGCAATAGGTTGCTGCCAAGGTTCATAGATATTTGTGGGATACAAATATTGGACCAACCCGCATCTCGAATTTTACTACATGGAATCTTATCGATTGATCATAAGTAAATTTGAGTAAAGGCGAATATCATTTGGTATCCTTCGACCTGAGATACGTATTGGGTTTTGATATTCACCAAGTGTTACACCTTGAACTAGTTCTTCACTGATATGAAATAATTGTCAGTACATAAGGCTATGTTCAAGTGTGACATAAGGTGATTGTGAGAAACGTATGTAGTCAAGATGGGATTTGTTCCTCTTATTCGTTGAGAGTAAGATGTCTAAGGCCTGATTAAGTTAAATCAACAAGGAATGATCATTCCGTGTCCTTGGATTTAACATGACATCTGTAACAAAAGGATAGATGATTGATTCACCTAAATCATTTCAAGTAGGGTACTTGAAAGAGATGATGTTATTGAATGGTGATAACAGTGTCAAGGTGTATCAAAATTATTTATAAAAACCCAATCCTAACACTTAATTGTAGTATAATGGAAAGGGGTCGAACACAGGGAACAATGGTTGTAATAGTTCAATGTTGACAGTATATTAAAAGTGGCTTGCGATACCTATGCTGATTTGAGTTTTCGTATAAAATTGTTAACAATCAAAAGGAAAATAACCGACTCCGGGATCCTAGTCTATCAACATGTGCGAACCAATTAACAGTTTAGATGAAAACAGTGTCAAACACCATTCAGCAATGATTAATCAAAGTGATATTCAATTCGTTGTTGTTGGATCAATGACTATATGAATACCTACTTACAAATACCACACTATGCATCAAGATCAATCAATTTGTCACAAAACAGATAATCTATTCAATTGATGAAATCAACACAAGTCTCAATTCAATAACTATTTTAATTCGATTAATCGCAAGGATTCGGATTACATAAAACGATTCCTTCATCACAATTGAAAACCAATCATACACCCATGTCAATTAAACTATTCACCCGAAGTCAGTTACGAAGAGTTTAGCTAAGCATAATCAAAGAAAAAGATAAATCAATAGAAGAAAACATGATTCGATTACAAGATTCGAGTGATGAATTCGAGTGATGAATCGGGATCGATTAGACCTTCAAAATTCGTCCTCAAAGCTTTCTTCGCCGCCCCCAAAAGTTAAAAGTCCATAACCCTAATGTTTAGAATGTATTTATATGGTCAAATATCGGGCAAATCGCGAAAACCGTGAAACCAGCGAAACCAGCGCTTGGAGCGCCCCCTTGGGCGCTTGGAGCGCCCCTCCTGCAGCTTGGAGCGCCCCTCCTGCAGCGTTCCTGATGCAGCTTGGACAGCTTGGAGCGTTCCTGATGCAGCTTGGAGCGTTCTATCCAGTTTCTTGCCCACTAACCCTCCTTGATCATCAGAACTTGTTCCCACTTATGTCTACCATTCCATTTGCTCCATTCACATACTTCAAGTCATTTGATTTGACACTCTAAACTCGAATCTGTCCCGAAAGTCATGAAAGCCGTTTTCGCCACTTTATGCACCAATTCCTACAAAATCATAAAGTACACAAAGTAATACCATTCAAATGCATAAAGTAACTAGAACGCATGAATTACGCACGATAAAAGTCGGTTTTCAACATACACATCACATCCCCACACTTGCCTCTCACTTGCCCTCAAGTGAGACTGTTTTTTTTTTCAAATTAAAACCATTTGTAAAACAAAACGCACAACCACAGATCCCATCCCGAGGTTATACCCGATCTCGTTAAAGATTTACAGTTTGACAACTTGGCAACTTTCAACCATTCCTAACACAAACCCGCAACGCCTAACTAAAGCTTACTAAACCTATGGCTGCTCTCTTGCACAACCCATGCCCCTCACAATGCTCTCTCCCCTCGGTTGTTTCTGGACTAGCGAATAATGTGCTAGTATTTATGATCACTCAACCGTTGGTTCCACAATCTTAGCATAAGCTTGTATCATGATCAAGCCTCCACCAACTAACACAAAATGATGCACAAATCAAGAGGACTTTAACGGGTTGTAATATTAGGCTTGGGTTCAGGTAAGGATTAAGGATTTTGAAAGTGACTAAAGTGCTAGAAATCTGAACCGTCTGAGCTACCATTTATTTACTAACTAAACAAAATAAGTCGGATTGACCCGCTAACAACGACTTCTTTTTGGTGCTTCATATCTCGGTCAATTTTTGACCTAACTAGAAACATTTTGCATTTTTCCATCATCTTTTTTTTTTTTTTTTTTTTTTTTTTTTTTCTCACTAACATGAAACAAGAACTAATCCCTGATTCCATCACACGGGTTAAAAATAAAAAACAAAGGCTAAACAGAAATGGGTTAATACGGGTGAACAAACGAAAGGCTAAGGCTCAACGGGGCAACTAAGGGAAACATATCAGGTAGGGAAATTAAACGAAAAGAAAGGTTAAAAACAGAGAAAGGGTTAATCCTAATGCCTCTATCATTTTCGTGCACATTCCGGTTCCTGATCTCGACGAGCATACGTGACACAAGTTCTAAAAGAGTATGCTACACCACGGTTCCCTCAACATGTCTAATCATTTATAACTAATAAGGCTCAATATATTCTCACGGAAACGGTGGGATTAGGGTTACCGACATGATCATGCAAGTTTACTACACCTAAGGTTTAGACTCACCCTAGTTAGGCATTCCTTTACAACCTTACCACCTATCCCAAAAGTTGCTAAATAACTATTCAAAGACACTTTAAGAGATCAATTTTTACCCCGGGATTCAACCTGTTCAACCCGTTTTGGAGAAAAAATTTAAAATTTTCAAATTTTCTGAATTTTTGCAATTTTGTCAAATATTTATTTCTCCAAAATGTGCTTTCCCTTTCCCATCCCCACACTTGCGATACATTGTCCTCAATGTATGGGTTTTTGACCAAAAATAGATAAAACAGTCTCAAATGAACTTGCCAAACATTCCATTTTACCCGATGTGTGTGACCTCAATAACTTAACCGATCTTTTGGCTCTAACACCTCCCAACCACCCCGATATTTTATTATTTATTCTCATCATCCCGAAACAAACACTACTCAAGTTAGAAAGAGTACATTACCCGATTACATATCTTCCATATTCAAAACTCGAATCAAATGCACCTCTCCAAAACTTGAGCTAATCAAAATCTCACGCTCATCTGAATGTGGGGCCCGGTGGCCCACCAAAGAAACCGCCCAGTTGCTCATACCACGAGCTCATGTCAAATGCATCAGTGCTGCTGCTCGAACCCTCACCACCTTGGTTCTGCTGTGGTGGATACTGATATGGCGGAGGCTGGAACGGCGTGCTCTGATAATGTGGTGCGGAGTATTGATCAGGAAGCCACATCGACTGATACACCCAAGGAGTGGGTAGGGCTGGCTCATCAGGACCTCGATTACTCTCTTAGTCTTCTCCACGGTGATTCTATGCTTTGTCTCAGTCAACTCGTATTTAAACATCTTACCCTTCTGGATGCTATTAAGATCCCACTGTGTATGAGCTAAAGACTCACCCTTTCGTCCCTTCACGGCACCCTGTTTCTTCAGCATAGCAGAAATAAGACGAGCATGTGGAATACTTGTTCTTTGCTTCTTAATTCTCGCCCACCAAACATTCTGCATAATCAGATGTCTACAGGAAAGGACGGGTTGTCCTGTCATCAATGCATATAACACAATCACCTCAGGATCGCGTACCTTAGTGGGATCACTGTTTCTGGGCATCAGATTGGAGTTCAAAAACTTTAGCAGCAAAAGTGGCATAGGCTTCAAGTTCAGCTTCAATAAAGGCCACTTTGTGAAATCTTTCACCGAGCTGGGGACTACAAACAACTCCAACATCATCGCTTTCCATCGCTCAGAATTTTTATCTCCTTTTAACTCCCTGTTTCCCGGATACACATATGGGCCCATAGAGGATCCACTGTCAAACTTACCTAGTGCTTGAAGAGATTTGAATGACATCTCAACAGTTTTGTTGTTCACCTCTGCCCAAATCCTAGCCACATCCGGGCTGCTCCCTACCATCTGGGCACCTGAGAACCATTCAATTGTCTCCTCCAAATACACTTCCGTGTCGTCAATCCGACGAAAATCCAAATCGCTTCCCAGCCCAACCTCTTAAACATGTTAAACACCCCAAACCTGTCGAATGCCTCCTTAACCACCTTTCGCTCTCCAATAAATAATCTTAGATTGTCGGGCATGTAGGCCTTCATTTTCTTCAGGTACATTTGCTTTTGGCACTCCTTCGGGTACCTACTCAAACTTGTATTCTCTCCCCACTTTGGTAACCCATCCACGTCTAACTCAAAACCTAGGTCCTCATAACCTTCATCATCTTCATCACTACTTTGCTCGGCCTCTTCTTCACTTTCGCTTTCCTCCACCCTCCTTTTCTTCCTGCTTTGAGTTCTCTTCCTTGCTTCTTCTACTTCTGCATTCTTAGCCTTTGCAAGATTAAGCATCCTTGGCGGCATTTTCCTACAATTAAACAAATCGACAATTAGCAATCATTCAAGAACCTGAATTGCCATATTTAAAAGACATGATGCCTTGATGCCCAACCATGAACCAACACCACAAGTGCATCCCCACACTTGTTTCCCATAAATTCTAACAAAGAGATTTGATTCATCTACTGGGAACCCCAATCCACCATTTTTTTTTTTTTTTTTTTTAAACATTCAAGTTTTAACTTTACTTGCCAATTTGTTGAACAAAAATCTTATAACATTCGGATTCTAAAGACATTATGATGGTGGTAATCACATTCTCAAAATCAATAATCAATTAACTCTTCACCCATGATAAACAATAATCTCATAAACAAACCAAGGGTTTGATGAATTATTCTAGCTTAAAACGCTCAATATCCATGGATTTCATATCAACCTTACCTAAAATCTTAGTTGTAAACATCACATTGTGATTCTCGCCATACACATGATAAAAACACTAAACACATACCTTGCTTGCTTATGACTCGGAGAAAAGAGGAGACTTGATGAAGAATTCCAAAAACCCACAAAAAGTTCAAAATTTTCGTCACTTGCAGGTCACCAAATCTAAAAATCGGTCGCGATTCTTGCAAAACCAAGGCAAGGGTTGTGTTGCTCTCGAAAAATTAAGCAAGATCCATATAGAATTCGTATGATTTGGTTGAAGATTGAAGAAGTTATGGTTGTAGGAAGGTTTAGGGTTTTGAAAGAGTTTGGTGATGGTGATAGTGAAAGAAGAAAGGGGGAAGTGCAGACTTATTCACGTTTTTTTTTTTTTTTTTTTTTTTTTTTGAAAGTTTGACCAGGATATGGCCATGACAAAAATGGTCATAGTCATGACAGTAGCTTTTGAGCTCCTGACAATGCAAATGTCATGGGCATTACTGTTATGTCATGGTCATGACAAATACATTTTCAAATTTTTTTTTTTTTCATTAATTCTATTACAATTACCTAATAAAATAAATATTTGAATTTTTTTTTTTTTCAACCATACCCCCGAAAGACTCGTGCATTGTCCCGAATGCACAATTAACCCTTTAATCATACCTGAGCACATCTGAATACTTGGGTTTCCTTACGGTTGACTTGCATCCCTCACTGACGAGCTACGTTGTGTCGTAGCGCACACATCTGCACTAGAAAAATTAAATGGAACTGACTCGTGTACAAGAAAAACTTACAACTTGCGGGTTGCCTCCCGTGAGCGCTAAGTTTACGCGTCTTCAGCTAGACGTAAGGCTTCGTTCTTTCAGTTCTCGTCACTTAGTACCAACTCCACTGTCAATGCTTCCATTTCGTTTCCGGGTCCGTTGATCTCATTAAATGCAAATATGGCTTCAATCGATGACCGTTCACCACTTGTCTCACGTGATCCTCGAAATCTTCAATCTCGATGTCCCCGTGATCACCGATTCTTGTAATTAGATACGGTCCATTCCACTTACTCTTTAACTTACCCGGAAAGATCTTGAGACGAGAGTTGTACAACCAAACCCATTGACCAACTTCGAAGACTTTCTTCTTGATCTTCGCGTCGTGCACCTTCTTCGTTTTTTCCTTGTACGCTTCTTGGCACTCATACGCTTCATTCCTCAATTCCTCCAACTCAGTCATGTTCAGCTTCCTGATTTTACCTGCATTGTCATAGTCTACATTAACGTTCTTAATAGCCCATAAAGCACGATGAGCGATTTCAATTGGTAAATGACAACCCTTCCCGTAGACCAACCGATACGGAGTGGTTCCAATGGCAGTTTTGTAAGCCGTGCGGTAGGCCCACAAGGCGTCATTCAGCTTACTTGACCAATCCTTGCGGTCGGCTCGCACGGTTTTTTGCAAAATCTCTTTTATCTGCCTATTAGAAACCTCTACTTGACCATTGGTTTGTGGATGGTATGGGGTAGCAATTCGGTGATCTACCCCATAGCGTTTAAGTAGCTTAGAAAAAAACTGATTTTTAAAATGTGATCCCCCGTCACTTATGATTGCGCGGGGAATTCCGAATCGAGAGAAAATGTTTTCAAGTACGAATTTGCAAACCACTTTATGGTCATTGGTTTTAGTGGCGACCGCCTCAATCCACTTTGAGACGTAGTCTACCGCCACTAATATGTACAGATTACCCCCCGAATTTGGAAAGGGTCCCATGAAGTCTATGCCCCATAGATCGAATATCTCGATCGCTAGAATCGGTTGCATGGGCATCTCATCTCTCATCTGAACACTCCCCATTCGTTGACACCAAGTGCAATGCTTTGCAAATTCGCCAGCATCTTTGAACATTGTTGGCCAATAAAGACCACTCTGAAGCACTTTATGACCCGTCTTCTGACCACTAAAGTGTCCTCCACATGCTGATGCGTGAGCCAAACCTAACACACCCCTAACTTCCTCTTCCGGGATGCATCTTCTGATCAATTGATCTTCACCTATCTTGAACAAATCTGGTTCGTCCCAGATATACCTTTTGGCTTGTTCTCTCAACCGTTTCTTTCTCTGTTTGCTCCAGTGCTCTGGCAATGTACCTGCAACCAAGAAATTAACAATGTTAGCATACCATGGAGCTGTAGATACCTCAAGCAAGAACTCATCAGGGAAAGTCTCCTTAATGTCATTCGACGTATCATTCTCGATATGTGGTAAGCGTGACAAATGATCTGCCACCACATTCTCCGTCCCCTTCTTGTCTCGTATCTCTAAATCAAACTCCTGTAACAATAAAACCCAACGAATCAATCGTGGTTTTGCATCCTTCTTCTCTAGAAGGTAACGAACCGCACTGTGGTCTGAGTACACGATCGCCTTGCTTCCCCATATGTAAGATCTGAATTTGTCAAGAGCAAATACAACTGCAAGCAATTCCTTTTCAGTAGTTGTATAGTTTATTTGTGCACAATCCAAAGTTTTACTAGCATAGTATATAGCAACCGGTTTCTTATCAACTCGTTGACCCAAAACAGCCCCAACTGCAAAGTCACTAGCATCGCACATAATTTCAAACGGTTTGGACCAGTCTGGTGCTTGCAATATTGGGGCTCCCACAAGTTGTTCTTTTAAATTGTGAAATGCTTTGACACACTCATCATCAAAAATAAACGGTTGGTTTTTCAACAAAAGTTTGCACAATGGTTTCGTGATGGAACTAAACCCTTTTATAAACCGCCTATAAAATCCCGCGTGTCCCAAAAACGATCTTACCCCTTTGACATTGGTGGGAGGTGGTAGAGTGGATATAACCTGAATTTTGGCTCTATCTACCTCCATCCCACGTTCAGACACAACATGACCTAACACAATACCTTCACTCACCATAAAATGACTTTTTTCCCAGCTTAGAACCAAATTTGTTTCGACACAACGTTTTAAAACCTTTGTTAGTTGTTCTAAACATGTTTCGAATGAAGTTCCAAAAATAGAAAAATCGTCCATAAAAATCTCAAGTGAATCCCCAATCATGTCTGAAAAGATACTCAACATGCACCTTTGAAAGGTGGCTGGGGCATTACACAACCCGAATGGCATTCGTCTAAACGCGAAAGTACCGTATGGGCAGGTAAATGTGGTCTTTTGTTGGTGTTCCGGGTGGATAGCTATTTGATTGTACCCGGAGTAACCATCTAGAAAGCAGTAAAACTTCTGACCTGACAGTTTTTCAACTATTTGATCAATGAAAGGCAATGGAAAATGATCCTTTGAAGTTGCCGCGTTCAGCTTTCTGTAATCAACGCAAATTCGCCACCCCGTCACCGGTCGGGTGGTTGTCTCCTCTCCATTCTCATTCCGGACAATTTGTATTCCGGCTTTCTTAGGCACCGTCTGAGTGGGACTAACCCACGCACTATCAGATATAGGATAAATAATCCCTGCGTCTAGCCATTTCAGCACCTCTTTCTTCACCACTTCCTTCATGTTTGGGTTCAACCGCCTCTGAGCATCTCGTGATGGCTTCACTCCTTCTTCAGTGATGATCTTGTGCATCACAATGGCTGGGCTGATGCCTTTAAGGTCTACAATCGTCCATCCTATAGCAGCCCGGTTAGCTACCAACACCTCCATCAAACTCTTTTCCTGTTCGCCAGTCAAACCTGCAGCAATAATAACAGGAAGAGTGTTATTTTCACCAACGAATGCATATTTAAGGTGTTTCGGTAATTCTTTGAGTTCAAGTGTTGGAGGTGATTCCAACGACGGCTTTAGCTTCGTGTCAATATGGTCCGGTAATGGTTCATGCTGATATGACCACGGATGTGGTCCTTGATGCACTGCCATCACCTCAATCTCCCGGTCAATCCCTTCCAAGCCATTCACTGTACCTGCATAAGATTTACCAAATAATGCTATCTCCTCAAGTGTGCCATCCTCCTCATTAGTTGGAATCATAGAAGGCATTTTTCCTGCACTAATCTCAGTCATAAAACATTCATCAGTGACCTGCGAGTTAGAAACATGACCAAAAACACTCATTCGCATCTTCCGGTTTCCAAATGTCATGTCCACCGTACCTGACCTGCAGTTAATTTGTGAGTCCGAAGTGGCTAAAAATGGACGACCCAATATCACAGTTGGTTGCTTGGTTTTATCAACAGCAACATAATCAAGAACCAGGAAATCAACCGGATAATAAAACTCATTAATTTTAACAATTACATCAGTTAAAGTTCCCCTTGGTAATTTAGGTGTCAAGTCGGCCAAAATCACAGTGGTCTCCACTTTCTTGAGTGGCCCAAAATCATACTGATCATATAAGCTACCCGGTAAGATACTCACACTAGCCCCAAGATCCAAGAGAGCACGGGTCATTTGAAAATCACCAACTTGTATAGAAATAATTGGTGCCCCTGGATCTTGTAACTTTTGAGGAAGAGTACCTGAAATAATGCGCTCACATCTGATTGCATTGCTAATTGCTTTGGAATTTTATGATTCCGTTTTTGAGTGCACATATCTTTCAGGTACCTCGCGTAAGCAGGAATCTGTTTAATTGCATCTAAAAGAGGTATATTAATTTTAACTTGTTGAAAAACTTCCCACATCTCATCCGATTGTGGGCCCCTTTTATTTGCAATCTTCTTCTTGTTGGGGTCTAACAAAGCCGAAGGAAAAGGGACGGTGTTATTCACCACCATCTTTTCAGTCGTTTTATCATCCCCCTTTTTCAAATTTTTTGGCTCTTGTGTTTTAAAAGTTTGTGGTTGTTTATTCATTTTAATCACTTCCTGCTCATCCTCACTCTCCTCTCTATTGGTCAAATCCTCAATTTCACCATCAACCTCCCTAGGTGATGATGAATTTCCAACCTTGTTGTCATAAATCTTACCATTTCGAAGAAAGCTTATGGCACTTATCTGATGGACGTTCCCGTTCTTTGCACCGCCAGAGGATGACTGAAGATGTTGTGGATTCGTGTTGGTGTCACTTGGTAGCTTACCCGGCTCTCTTCTTGCAAAATCTGAGGCCAACTGTCCTACCTGTTTTGACAAAGCTGTAATAGTCTTATCTCTCACCTCGTTACCTTGGATTAGGTTCTTGACATCTTGTCTCATTGCTCTCATCTCCTCTAGCATTGCCATCATTGAATCTTTTCCCCCTTCTACATTCTGTGGCTTTTGGTAGTTTTTTTGTTGGTACCCTTGATTCCCTTGATTTCCCTGGTTGTAGTTGTTTCTTTGATAACCCCCTTGATTGTATCCACTTTGACGGTTTTGATACTGTTGCTGACCACCTTGGTTGTTTTGAGTGTTTTGACTCCTTGCCTGCACATCAGTACCATGGAAATTAGGGTTCAATTGGTTATCTGGGTTTCCGTACCTGAAATTAGGGTGATTGCGAAGATTGGGATGGTAAGTGTTAGAGTTGAAATCATTTCTGTTGCGTTCTCCATACACCTGGTTAACCTCCACCTCTTCTTCAGCCTGTCCCAAGAACTCCGGGCAATCTTCTGTAGCGTGTCCTGCCTCTCCGCATCCTGTACAAACAGGAAAGGAATTAGTAACTTTCACCTCACTAGACTTACCTAGGCTCATTTTAGCCATTTGCTTTTCAAGCTGTAGATTCTTTTGTTTTAGCTTCTCTATCTGTGCTTCCGTTCTCGTATCTACTGCTTTCAGTGTTGTTGGTCTTGCACTCGATTTTCTGCTAGACTGTGCTTGCCGTTTTGAACTCGCACTCAACTGCTCGAAGTACCCCCAATCAGTTGCTTCAATGTTAGACAAGATAGTCCCCCCACTCATGGATTTCAAATCTCTTTGATCTTCTGGCAGCAACCCATCATACAAACATTTTATTAATTCCCAAGTTGCTATCTCATGATGTGGGCATTGTCTCAGCATCTCCTTGAATCTAGTGAATGTCTCATGAAACTCTTCACCCGTATGTTGTTGGAAATTTCGGATCGCGTTTCTGGCTTCACTTGTCTTACTGTTTGGGTAATACTCTTCTAAGAACACTTCCTGCATCTCCTGCCATGTACCAATCGACCCCGGTGGCAAAGTGGCGAACCAACTTCTCGCCTTGTCTTTCAAAGTAAACTGAAAGAGCGTCAGTTTAACATCTTCTGGTGTGAACCCGGGCGCACCAATGGTACAACAAATGGAGTCAAATGCTGAAATATGCAAATATGGCTCTTCTGTTCGTTTACCATAGAAATCGGGTAAATGGCCCAAATACTGTGGTCTCACTTCAAAAGGTCTTCCTCTAACTGAAGTGGGAGGTATTATAGCAGAGGAGTTTGGTACCACCATTGGCCTGAAATGACTATCAACTCCTTGAGGTTGGGCTCTTTCTTGAACAACCGGAACACCATCAACATACCTTAAGTGTGGTCCCCGTGGATTATTGAAGTGGGGTACACCTCGCGGTACTTGATTTCTATCATGCACAGGAGCTCGATTTCGGTGAAATGGGGCTCTTTCTCTGTTGACCGGTGCCCGGTGCACTGGTTCTCTAGCAAATTCATACCCTTGCCCACTCGCCTGATTGTCATAATTACCATCATACCCATCATCTCGTTCAAACTCAGGCTCATCCTCATAGTCACCCGGATATTCCTTAGAATTACCATAATCCCCGAAATCCTCAACCCTTACGTTCTGTCTACCTTGAGTTACAGGCCTACTTTGAGGTACCGAGTCACGTTGAGTTGGTGGTGGGTTGTTAATGTGATATGGGGCTGGGCTGAATTGATGGTATCCTGCGAATTCCCTAGGTGGTTGTTGTTGTGGTTGGTTAGGTTGCACGGTTGGATTTTGTTGTTGTGGTGGTGTTGACTGGTGTTGAGAAGAGGATGTGTTGGCTGGCATCCCATGTTTGGGTTGTTCGTGTTGTGGTGAGAATGGGTTGGTTTCATCATCAAACCCAACCGTTTTCTTCCCTGGATTTGAAGCATCTTCATACTCGGGATTACCCATTTTTCGTCCTTTCTTTGACTGTAGTCTGATTTGATTGTTCTTTCTTGCGGTCTTCTCAATTTCCGGATCGAATCTCAATGGAGATGATTTACCAGATCTTCTTGTATGCATGCACTAAACTTGTCACCTGTGCGCACACTAAACAAAAAAAAAAATACCCGGTAAATCTAGAAAACAAATAAAATAAACGAAAAAAAAAAAAAAAACAAAATTTAAACTAATACTAAGCGTAATTGTTCCCCGGCAACGGCGCCATTTTGATAACAGTGTCAAGGTGTATCAAAATTATTTATAAAAACCCAATCCTAACACTTAATTGTAGTATAATGGAAAGGGGTCGAACACAGGGAACAATGGTTGTAATAGTTCAATGTTGACAGTATATTAAAAGTGGCTTGCGATACCTATGCTGATTTGAGTTTTCGTATAAAATTGTTAACAATCAAAAGGAAAATAACCGACTCCGGGATCCTAGTCTATCAACATGTGCGAACCAATTAACAGTTTAGATGAAAACAGTGTCAAACACCATTCAGCAATGATTAATCAAAGTGATATTCAATTCGTTGTTGTTGGATCAATGACTATATGAATACCTACTTACAAATACCACACTATGCATCAAGATCAATCAATTTGTCACAAAACAGATAATCTATTCAATTGATGAAATCAACACAAGTCTCAATTCAATAACTATTTTAATTCGATTAATCGCAAGGATTCGGATTACATAAAACGATTCCTTCATCACAATTGAAAACCAATCATACACCCATGTCAATTAAACTATTCACCCGAAGTCAGTTACGAAGAGTTTAGCTAAGCATAATCAAAGAAAAAGATAAATCAATAGAAGAAAACATGATTCGATTACAAGATTCGAGTGATGAATTCGAGTGATGAATCGGGATCGATTAGACCTTCAAAATTCATCCTCAAAGCTTTCTTCGCCGCCCCCAAAAGTTAAAAGTCCATAACCCTAATGTTTAGAATGTATTTATATGGTCAAATATCGGGCAAATCGCGAAAACCGTGAAACCAGCGAAACCAGCGCTTGGAGCGCCCCCTTGGGCGCTTGGAGCGCCCCTCCTGCAGCTTGGAGCGCCCCTCCTGCAGCTTGGAGCGTTCCTGATGCAGCTTGGACAGCTTGGAGCGTTCCTGATGCAGCTTGGAGCGTTCTATCCAGTTTCTTGCCCACTAACCCTCCTTGATCATCAGAACTTGTTCCCACTTATGTCTACCATTCCATTTGCTCCATTCACATACTTCAAGTCATTTGATTTGACACTCTAAACTCGAATCTGTCCCGAAACTCATGAAAGCCGTTTTCGCCACTTTATGCACCAATTCCTACAAAATCATAAAGTACACAAAGTAATACCATTCAAATGCATAAAGTAACTAGAACGCATGAATTACGCACGATAAAAGTCGGTTTTCAACATACACATCAAATGGCCATAAGTCATGCGTATTAAGGGTAGTAAACCGTTGTTAGGCGTCATTTACTGCTTGCATCAATTTTCTATGAATCTTGGGCAAGTGGGAGATTGTAGGATTCTATGTGCCCAAGACACTTAGAATATTGATGTGGTTAGTACGTCATGATCCAAGTCGGGTTATACCCAATAACAAGCTTAGCAAACACCAATTAATATTTAATTGATGATATGATCATGCAATTAAATATTAACACCAATTTAGAAAATGGGTTTTCTAAATAAGTTGCATATGAGATGGAACAATTTATTAGGATATCTTGTTCAATAATATTATTTGAAGTGTTATTTAAATTAGTTATATAACACCAAATAATAATGAGAGTATACTACTTATACAATTAATTGGTTAATTGTATAAACTAGTTAAAAGAGTAGGCAATATATATGTGTGTATTATTATTTGAAAGAGAATAAGAAACCCTATGGTTTAACCATAAAAAAAACCGTCCCCTTAGCATGTGGGGGACACACATGCATGTTGTTTTCTTCAACCAAGTTATTCTCTTGATTACACAACACACATGCCCTCTTGTCTCCTCCACTAACTAGAAAAACTCTATTCTTCTCATTTGATTCTTAACACATGCAAGAAAAACGTTTTTTTTAGCTCCTCCTCTCTCTCTCTCTAGGCAGCAGCATTTGAGAGGATTAGAGCTGAATTTTTAGCATTTTTCATGTTGTTCTTGGTGTGTTCTAATGACAAGAAAGGTTCTTACATTCCATGATCATGAATCTCATTCATACATGCAACTAAAAGAGACTCAGCTCTCTCTCCCTTTAACCCTACGGTTTCAACAAGCTGAAAAGAGGGTTTTCAGCAAGTTCTCTAGCTGAGTTTTAAGTTGTTCTTGGTGTAGTTTCTTCCTAACAAGAAGGTGTTTGCAAGGAGGCTTGGGGTATACAAGCTTGAGGACTTCTACACTTGAAGTCTTGGCCATTTTCAGCATCATACAACATCATTGCTATCGAATTTTGCTGCTGTAAAAAGGTAGTAATCACAGCTCTATGTAGCTGCGATTTTATGTAGTTTTACATACGTTCATAGCTTGTTAATTCACATAAATGATCCTTTGTTCTTTGGGTTTGTTTTATACATCAATATGCTCATCTAATGAACATATTTTCAGATTATAAACACGGTTATAATGTTATACTTCCGCTGCGTTTTCAGAAAGTTTAAATGGTTAAACTATGATTTTATGTTCTAACAAACCCAACAAAAATGAGTTCAAGACTCGGTGTTATTGTGTACCTACAAAAAGGCGTGTGAGGAGATCGACGTGAGTTTGAGCGCGACTTGTTAACTAATGGGTCACTACTTTGCATTTGATGATTTCACATGTCTCGATCTATTCGCTATGTGTTGCTACAAGGATCTTAACACAGAGATTAAGAACCGAAAGCAATGCAAGATGAGGCTTTTTGCTTTGGTTCAGGTCTGGGTTGTGAGGCTATGTGTTGTGTTGGTTTTGATTATCACTTTGGTTGTCCCTTACCCTTGGTATGACTCGGGTATTTATACTATGGCTCCTCTTGCCTTATGTTCTATTTGTGGTAGTCTGCCTTCATCAGTCCAGTCTCAATCTTCCTTTGACAGGAGATCTAACTCTCCCTGATGTAAAGGGTTTCTGTCTTAACATAACTCTTTTTTGTCACTTATAGTTGACTTTGACCTGACCTCTCAGTTGCTTGTCTTATATGTTTGTTGTTTATTGTGTTTCGTTTATACTCTTGTAGCCACTTGGACTTCTTCTCTATCAGGCAAAACTTCTACACTTGTTGTTTTGCGAGATGTTGGTTTTTGCGTTTCGTAGGGTAATGTTGGAGCCTGAACCGCGGCTTGCCTATGCTCGGCCTTGGCCGCGGCTTGTGCTTTAGCCTGGCCGTGGCTTGCCCTTGCTCCCACTTCGGCCGCGGCTCGTGTCTCAGCCCGGCCGCGGCTTCCCTTGCCATGTGTGGCTTTTGTCGCAGCTTCCTTAGGTTGTTTCTTTCTCGATCGTGGTTTTCTCGACGTGTCTTTCCTGATGTTGATTCCGGGTTCATATTGGCACCCCTTCAAGTCCCCCCAGTCCAATATTATGATGTTAATCATCATGTTGGACTATTCCTTGGTTTTCTCCTGTCTTTTCGAGTGTCCTTTGACGGCTTGCATTGGGTAAGGTGTAGCCGCCCTACTCTTAGCCTTTGACTACCCCATCTAGGGGAGCAAGTATCGCGGCCGCCCTACAAGGCCTAGAACCGTCACTTTTTTGACCTCGAGTACCGCGCCTTTTGTCTACCTCTCCTTTCCTATAAATGAGAGGTCCCCTTTCATTTTTTTCCCCACACCACATTTGATATTTTGCTCCCTTCGCAGGTATTGTTGGAGCCGCGGTTGCGGCTAAGTGTTCCCGAGGTTCCCTTTGCCGTGAGTTCTTCTGCGGCTGTCTATTCCTTGCGTGCCTTGAACCGCGGTAGCTCCTCGAGCCACGGCAGCCCTTCTGCGCACGTCTTGCAGCTTTGCCGCGGCAGTTTCCCTGGGCGCACCTTGGTCTGCAGCAGTCTTCTTGAGCCGCTGCTTCACCCGTGGTGCTTTGTAGCAGCCGCGGTTTCGTGTTTGTGCCGAGGAGTGCGGCTGGTGTTTCGCGGCAGCCGCGTCCGAGACTGGCATTATTTCTGTCTTTTCTCTTGGTTAGCAATCTGTGAGGTTGGTGCTCTTCTTTATCCTTAGTTAGTTCCTTGCTTTGTTTCTTTATTTTCTTATGGAGTGTAGGAATGATATGCGCGTGCAAAGGTCGGTTATTAGTGAGGATTATTTGAATAAATTTGTGACACGATATGGCATAGACCGTAGTTTGAACCCCTTAGTTCCACCTCCTCAGTCGTCGGTTAGGGATGTGCCTCCCGGTATGATTGCTCTTTACTGATCGTTTTTTAGCTTTGCAAACTTTAGGATTCCCGTGAGCCGATTCTTGTGCACTCTTTTGCGTTATTATGGTATACATCTTTCGCAAGTAGTTCCGCTTGGTTTAACCAAGGTCTTTCACTTTGAGGTATCGTGTCGGGCCCATCAGTTAGTGCCCGAGATTGGTCTCTTTCGAGCTTTTTATAAGCTTGCTCATGTTGGTGATTGGGTTACCTTCGAGAAACGTAAAGCACCTCGTCCCTCTCTAGTGTCTCGATCACTTACTAGCTTGAAACATTGGAAAGACCACTATTTCTTTATTTCCGCTAGGATAATCCCCTTTGAGATGAGTTGGTTTCCTGTTCGGGAAAGAATTGATGATCCATTGCCCGAAGCCAAGGATTATGATGCGTCTGCCTATGACACCTTGAAAGCCACCCTACAGCATTGCAATCCTTTTCTGAGCATTTTCTTGTTATGGTCGGCATTAGCCGTAACTGGTCTGAGCCTAGCCTGCTGCCGTGTATATCTTATAAGGGCCAATGTAAGTACTTTATTTTTTGTCGACATGCCTTATTTTTGCTAACTTTACTTGCTTTGATCTATTGTTCCTTTTCTTAGGTATGGGGCTGTTTGATCGCATGAAGCTGTCTGCTAAGGATGATGTTACTGAACATACTGAGCTCCTTCCTCTGGGTTCTCCTCCGATTCTGGAGGCTACCAGTGATTTCGTGGTTCATGCCGGGGAATCTATCTTCGGTCCTCCAGAGAAACGTAAAGATTGTGTTGAGGAATGTTCTACGTCCATGAAACGTGTCAAGACTATTGTTAAGAGGCAAGGTTTGGGTGCACCAGGCTTGAAGCCCCAAGGCTCTCCTCCTGCTGTGGCTGTGGCTGGGATGGTTGGTGCATCTTCGGCCGTGGCTGGGGGTTCCTCGACTGAGGAGTCGTCCTTCGACTCTTCTTCTTCTGACGGTGATTCTGCTGAGTCAAGGGGTGATTTGGTTCGGGATGAAACTGTTGCTGACCCTCATTGTGGCTTTACCGAGGCCACTGGCTTGAATCCTCGCGAGAAGTTTACACCTGATTGGAATCTAGTTAATAGCTCACTTCTGACGACTCCTGAGCTTAGTAGGGAGTATATGTACTGGGCACGTCCCCCTGCTGAATCTTTGAGGCTTGAAAATTTGAGCAGGAGAGAATTGTCTGACTCTGGTTGTTCTTCTCTTATGAATGGTTTCTTATCTTTTGTTGAGATTCACAATCGTTGGCTTGTAAGCAACAAGGAAGCTCGGGAGACAAAGAAACAATTCTTACGTTTGACTGATGAGAATGCCTCACTGAAACTTCGTTGTGAATCAGTTGAGAAGGAGAAGAAACATTTTTCAGAGATTTCTGATGAGGCTGGAAAGAATCTTTCTCTTCAAGTGGATGCTGACCGACGTTTGAATGCTGAGTTAAATGACCTCAAGAACTCCTCCTCAAAACGAATTGCTGAACTTGAGGCTATGGTTTCTTCTCAGAGATCCGATAGGGAATGGATTGTGTCTACCGGCATTGGCTTGGCCTTCAACAAGATCCGTAACAGCGAGGAGTATCTTGGTACACTGGCGGAGCTCTTCTCTCTTTCGGATAAAGTTGGTTATAATTCAGGTTTGTAGCTAGCAACAAATAATAGTTCATTGGTATTATGTTATCGTTAACTTCACTTTCTGATTAAGTTAAATGTGTTGTAGGTTTGCTGGATGGTGCACGTCTTGTTGCTGAAGGAAAAAGACCTGAAGATGCACAGAATCATAACAAAAATGCTTTGAAGGAATTACGCGATCTTTCACAAAAGTTTGACGAAGCTTCTTTTCCTATGGTTGGATCCATTGCTGCCCTTGCTGCCTCTGATCTTGATGTTATCAAGGCCTTCCTCGCTTCACCATGATGTAGGATTTACTTCTGCTTTTGTTAATAGCCTTTTGTTGGCTTAAACTAGTTTCGCCTTATCTTTGTTGTGATGTCGTTCTGAATGCTATCGTAGTTTCTTTTGCAGTTTATGGTTGTACCTAACTAAACTTGTTTTATGGTTTTATTGTCTTTTAATCCTTGGATTGTCTTGCTTGAGCCAACCCGAGTGTTATCGGGTTGTCATGTTAATTTCTCAAGCTTTGTTTCTTGCTTGATCTAACCCGAGTGTTATCAATTATTATATTGAAATTTGTTTACTTGCTTGGGCCAACCCGAGCATTATCGGAGTATTTCCGGACTTGGCTGAACCCGGGGGGTATCGGGTTATACATTGATTTCTCAAGCTTGGTTACTTGTTTGAGCCAACCCGAGTGTTATCGGGGTCATGTTAATTTTTCAAGCTTGGTTACTTGCTTGAGCCAACCCGAGTGTTATGGGTTATTACATTGATTTCTTAAGCTGGTTACTTGCTTGAGCCAACCCGAGTGTTATCGGGTTGTCATGGTAATTTTTCAAGCTTGGTTACTTGCTTGAGCCAACCCGGTGTTATCGGGTTATTACATTGATTTCTCAAGCTGGTTACTTGCTTGAGCCAACCCGAGTGTTATCGGGTTATTACATTGATTTCTCAAGCTTGGTTTTTCACTTGAACTGTTATCATAGTTATAATACACAAGTGCCTAGATGTAATTACTGGTGTTCATTTACACCTCTTTTTGAAACTTGAATTACATCGGTTACATCTTGGTTTCACGTGATTACATGTAGCATTTGCGGAGCTGCGCTCCATTCCACGTGCGTGGTACCTCCTTACCATCTAAACATCTGAGCCTGTACGCTCCATTTTTCCAAAATCTATCTTGATATGGGCCTTCCACCTTGGCCCAACTTCCCTTGAGCTTGGATTCTGCTGGCTTCATTGCTTCTTAAGACGAACTCTCCCTATTTGAACTCTTGCCTTTTCACACGAGCATTGTAGTATTGCTCTATATTTTTCTTGTATTTGCTTCTCGTATGGCAGCCGCCATCCTTCGCTCCTCCAACAAATTAGATTAGAACGCAGCTCCTCATCATTATTTATTTCCATAGCTTCCGTGACTCGAATTGTTGGTAAGCCTATCTCCGTGGTATCCAAGCCCCATCGTCCGTACGTTAAGCTGAAGGGCGTTTCTCCATGGCGTGTTTTTGGCATTGTCTATGAGCCCAGAGGACGCTTGGTAACTCCTCCACCCAATTGCTTCCTTCGAAATCCGTCGGGTTTTTATGCCTCTACTATGCTTCTGTTGACTCTTTCCACCTGTCCATTACCTGCGGGTGTGCGACCGAAGTAAGATTTGTTGGATCTTCAGCTCGTCACACCAACCTTTGAATGGGTTTTCTGCGAACGTTTGCCATTATCGGTCACTATGAACAATGGGAGCCCGAAACGACAAATGATATGTTCACGTACGAATTTCTTCACTTGCAGCCCCGTTATTGATGCAGGGCCTTAGCTTCGACCCACTTGGTAAAGTAGTCCACGGTACTAGTAGGAATTTCACCCTTCCTACGGACTCCGGGAAAGGTCCACAATATCCATGGCCCATTTTTGAAAAGGCAATGCGGCATTGACTGGGATCATGTCATTCTTCGGCGAAAACACATTGGCGCGTGTCTTTGGCAGCTTTCACATTCCTGATTCTTCCACGGCACTCTGGTGCATCCCCAGCCAATAATACCTGCACTCATTGCTTTAGCTACCACCATCCTTGGCCCTGCATGTATCCCACATATACCCTCGTGTATCTCATGTATCACATACGTGGCCGCTCCTTGGTTAAGCACCTTAAAGACGGCCCCAGGTATGACCTCCGGTATAAAATTCCCTGCTGCATTTCATAATGCAAAGCCCTTGCCTGTATTGCTCGTGCTTCCCCTTTCTCTGCTGGTAGAACTCCTTCAGTCAAAAATCTGACTATCGGAGTCATCCATCCGTCTTCTTTCTTGCTTCAGCTGATGATACTTCTGGTTCTTCGATGGAAGACGTTTGCAGCACCTCCACTTTAAACTCCTTTGCAAGATGGCTAAATGACACTGAAGCCAACTTACTCAATGCATCAGCCTTTTGTTTTTACTTCGTGGGATGTGCGAGACGTCACACTTCTCGAAACTGTTCATTATTTGTTTTGCCTTTTAAGTATCTCTTCATGGTGTCTTCCTTTGCATCATAGGATCCGTTAATCTGGTTAGCCACCAGTAGTGAGTCCACATGGGCGTGCAATTTCTTAATACCCATTTGCTTGGCTAGCCTTAATCCGGCTATTAAGGCCTCGTATTCTGCCTCAATGTTTGAACTCTTGAAGGCTAACCTTAAAGCATAGGTTAATTCCTCCATGTTAGGACCTACTAGGATCAAGCCTGCCCGAACCTTCGTCTTTTGATGCGCCATCTTTGTGCCAGAACCACTCTTCAGGTGGGAGCTCTCCCTCCTGCATGTTAGGTGCATCTTCTCTTCCTCATGAGGTACTTCTGCCAAAAAGTCAGCTACTACCTGTCCCTTGATGCCCACTCTCGGCTTGTACTCGACCAAAGGCTCCGAGTTCAATTCCACTTGCTAGTCTCCCGAAATCTCGGGTTTCCTCAAACTGTTGTATTGGGTGCCGGTCCTCACCTCGATTGGGTGAGCTTGAAAGTAACGCCTTAGTCTTCGAGACACGTGCACCAGGGATAGTGTGAGCTTTCCATGGGCGAGTACGGGTCTCTGGGTCTTTCAATGCCCTACTGACGAAGTATATCGGGGTTTGCTACCTTCTCGCTCGGTCATCGCACGGCACTTACTGCGCCTTGCTCGCTGATAAGTACATTACTCGCTCTTTGGGAAAGGAGCTACCAGTCTTGGCAGGTTGCAAAGGTACCTCTTCATTTGCTGGAACGCCTCCTCTGCCTCCTTTGTCCATAAAAGTCTTTCTTTCTTAGGCAGTTCCGCAAGGTGGTTATAAACGGTAGGGCGCGCTTAGGGTTTTGATAAGAATCTGTTAAGGGCCACTAATCTTCCATTCAACTTTGCACGTCCTTTACTGACCTGGGGGATGGCATGTCAGCACTGCTGCAATCTTCTCTGGGTTGGCTTCAAAGCCATCCTTTGTTACAATTACGCCTAGAAACTTTCCTTCTTCCACTCCGAATGAGCATTTCTTCGGATTCAGTTTCATGTTTATCGCCCGTAGGGTACTGAATGTTTCGGCGATGTCTTCGAGCAGAGCATTCTCGTCACGACTTTGATGACGACGTCGTCTACATACCTCGAGTTTCTACCGATCTGTGATTTGAATGCCTTGTCCATTAAGCGTTGATAAGTGGCCGGCGTTCTTTAGTCCGAATGGCATTTTTGTGAAGCAGAAAATGCCGACATCCGTGTAAAATGCTGTCTTGTCTTCGTCTTCTGGTGCCATTTTGACCTGATGGTATCCTTTGTATGCATCCAGGAAACATTTTAATGGAAAACTTGACAGCGAGTCTACCTTCAAGTCGATTTCTGGAAGGGGATAGTAGTCCTTTGGACAGGCGTTGTTGAGATCTTTAAAATCAATGCACATCCTCCAGCTACCATCACCTTTTTTACCATTACCGGTTGGCCACCGAAGTTTGATATCGGACTTCCCTTATAATACCCGCTTGCGCAGCTTCTTGACTTCCTCTATCACAGCTTGGCTCCGCTCTGCCCCATATGGCGACGCTTCTGGGCCACAGGTTCCTTGGATAATACGTTTTTAACTTGTGCTCCGTGATATCTCGGGGAACTCCTTCCATGTCGGAGGGTTGCCAAGCAAAGACATCTAAGTTGTTTCGTAAGAGGTGGTAGAGTCGATCTTTAGCCGCGTCACTTAGCTGTCCTCCTATCACGATCTTTTGCTCTGGGTATTTTGGGTTGACCACCCTTTTTTCTTGAGTTGGGCACAAATCTTCCTCTCCTAGGAAGCAGTCTTCGATTCCACTGCTTTACCTCTTTGCACTCCCTACTAGAATACATTGTCACCACTCGGTAGGGGTTGGGAATTTGATTGCTGCATGCACTGTGGATATCACCACCCTTTTTTCTTGAGTTGGGCACAAATCTTACTCTTCCTAGGAAGCAGTCTTCGATTCCACTGCTTTTACCTCTTGCACTCCCTACTAGAATACATTGTCACCACTCCGGTAGGGGTTGGGAATTTGATTGCTGGCATGCACTGTGGATATCACTGCTCCCAGAATACATAGCCCTGGTCTCCCTAGTAGACATTGTGCGATGATTCCGATCGTACCACAAGAAATGTCATTACAACTTCCCTTGGCCCATGGTTTCCCATAATTACCGGGAGTGGATCGGCTATTGGCTGCACCACTTCCCCGGAGAAAACCCGTTAGTTGAGGGCTTGGGTGTCGAGACCCTCCTGACTTCTTCATCCAGCTGTAAGAAGCAATGCTCATACATGATTTCCGAACTACTACCGCTATCTATGTATACACGGTGCACCTGATGCCCGCGATTACTGCTGATACTGTCACTGGACCACTGGCGAAGCTTCCACATGGATTGGAGGGAAAGAGATTTTTTGGCCCATCCAGGGTTCCATGTGGTCAGAACGCCGCTTCTCCCCACACCTCCAGCGTGCACCATGAAGATCTCCTTCCTCTTTTCTCCTGCTTGTGGTGTTTTCTTCAGTTCCCGCAAAAATGGGCAGTTTCCCGGTTTTGACTGCCACATCGATCTGTCGTTTTAACGAGAAACAGTCGTCAGTTGTTATGGCCGTTTTCCTTGTGAAATTCGCAGAATTTGTTGTCCGCTTTTTACTCCTTGGGTTTTTGTGGGGTAGGCTTCACGAAGTTAACGTTTTCTGTTGCGAGGATCTCACTGGGAGTTTTGGTAAGCGGTGGTAAATTGACGGGTGAAGTGCGGGTGTGGGGTGGAGGGTTGACCGTGTGACGCTGATGGAAAGGTGGGCCTCTAGAGTGGAAGTGGGGTTGGAAGCGTGTTTTTTCCCAGGGTTTCGGGACCCCAGACCGTTTTGGCAGCTCCACGTGGGTGGCACAGGTTTCTTCCACTTTTTTCTCTCAGTTGCTCGCAGGCTTCTTTCCCCTGACGAAGGCCTTTGCTCTCTCCAACATTTCTTCCACTGTCTTCGGCAGATTCTCATGGAAACGCTCCATAGTTGATCGTTCTTTACCCCGTGAATGAAAGCTGAGATCCGAATCGTTTCCCTGTGCCGCGTACTTGCATACTCTCCTTTGAGTACCTGGTGATGAAATTTTCTATTGACTCGTTGTCGCCTCTTTTGATGTTATGAAGTTCAGTAGGGTCTCTGACTGATCTCCTTTGCTGGCTGAAATTCTTCAGGAAGCTGTTTTCTAGTTCTTCAAAGTTTCGTATTTCCCTGTTGGAAGGCTGTCAAACCACACTCTAGCTGCTCCGGTAAGGTCTGGGAGAACATGTGACACCATACCGGGATGGTCCACTGCTCTACCTCGGCTGCTCCTACAAAGATAGCCATGTGGTCATCAGGATCACCGAACCATCATACTTCCCGATATTGCTAGGCATCTTGAGCTTAGGCGGGAATGAGAAATCCGCAATTTTCGGGATGAATTTTGATCTTGACTTCGCCGTTGATGGCCGATACGGCTTGTCAAACTCGTCTTCGAGGTCTGGTTCTGGTGGTGGTCTTCTTTCATCTACATGATCTTTGCTTCTTCTTCCATGTTCTTCTTTATCTGGTGGTTCCTCATACTCCAGACGCATTCTTACATCTTCAAAAGGATGTTCCTTTTGATTTAGCAAGGACAGGAGCTGGTCTCTGTTCTTGCTGACAAACTCCGGGGTAATCAGTCCGCTTGCTGGGTTTTCTGTCTCTGGCACGACACCGGCACCAGATAAGGGTGGTGTTGCCAGATGTTCATTCTCCGTGGTGACAATGTTGTGATTGTCACGAGAAGGGGTTTTCTGACCTGAGTCCATAGCAAGTCGTTTTTGTGTTGCTAAGGTCCCACGGATGGCGCCAATGTTGCTACAAGGATCTTAACACAGAGATTAAGAACCGAGAGCAATGCAAGATGAGGCTTTTTGCTTTGGTTCAGGTCTGGGTTGTGAGGCTATGTGTTGTGTTGGTTTTGATTATCACTTTGGTTGTCCCTTACCCTTGGTATGACTCGGGTATTTATACTATGGCTCCTCTTGCCTTATGTTCTATTGTGGTAGTCTGCCTTCATCAGTCCGGTCTCAATCTTCCTTTGACAGGAGATCTAACTCTCCCTGATGTAAAGGGTTTCTGTCTTAACATAACTCTTTTTTGTCACTTATAGTTGACTTTGACCTGACCTCTCAGTTGCTTGTCTTATATGTTTGTTGTTTATTGTGTTTCGTTTATACTCTTTGTAGCCACTTGGACTTCTTCTCTATCAGGCAAAACTTCTACACTTGTTGTTTTGCGAGATGTTGGTTTTTGCGTTTCGTAGGGTAATGTTGGAGCCTGAACCGCGGCTTGCCTATGCTCGGCCTTGGCCGCGGCTTGTGCTTTAGCCTGGCCGTGGCTTGCCCTTGCTCCCACTTCGGCCGCGGCTCGTGTCTCAGCCCGGCCGCGGCTTCCTTTCCATGTGTGGCTTTTGTCGCGGCTTCCTTAGGTTGTTTCTTTCTCGATCGTGGTTTCTCGACGTGTCTTTCCTGATGTTGATTCCGGGTTCATATTGGCACCCCTTCAAGTCCCCCCAGTCCAATATTATGATGTTAATCATCATGTTGGACTATTCCTTGGTTTTCTCCTGTCTTTTCGAGTGTCCTTTGACGGCTTGCATTGGGTAAGGTGTAGCCGCCTACTCTTAGCCTTTGACTACCCCATCTAGGGGAGCAAGTATCGCGGCCGCCCTACAAGGCCTAGAACCGTCACTTTTTTGACTCGAGTACCGCGCCTTTTGTCTACCTCTCCTTTCCTATAAATGAGAGGTCCCCTTTCATTTTTTCCCCACACCACATTTGATATTTGCTCCCTTCGCAGGTATTGTTGGAGCCGCGGCTGCGGCTAAGTGTTCCCGAGGTTCCCTTTGCCGTGAGTTCTTCTGCGGCTGTCTATTGGCACCCCTTCACTATGAAGATGAGTTGTTTCGGTGTGTTCGCTATAAAGACTAGTACATGTGCCTTATCCATTGCCTGGTCATTAATTTAAATAATACTAATTATCAACTTGGTTATGCATCATTAGTTGTACTATGTGCATAATGGGTTGTAATGTTGTACCCACCACTTTTTTTAATCTTTAACTTTTTTATTTTAACCCAATATTTTGCATCTTACAATTTAGCTCAAATATATATATTTTTATTTTCAACTTTGGTCCTCTATACATTTCATATTTTAAACATTTTTCGCTTTTCGGTCAAAATTTTGCGAATTGGCACGCTGCAACGTGCATGTTTGGTTTAACGTTTTTACGATTATTTTTCCCTATTTAATTGCCCGTCGCACGTGCTGTTTCTAGATCAACTTACCTATTGTTCTAGATCTTTATTTTCGTCTTCATGGTTCAATGTTTCTTACGTCTACTTTTTATTCGGTTTTATTTTATTTTATTTTTGTTTTTTTCACTTTTTAAGACGAGATTGTCTTTCACTGACGGAAGTGTGACATTGATGTTACTTAACATGGTTTTACCCCCCCCCCCTCTCTCCCTAACGCCTGGGGAGGGGGGGGCTTAATACTAGTTTGATTATAATAGCTATTTCTTTATGTATTGTCTTTCACTGTTAATTTATTATCATTGTCATTGTCACTCATCGTTCACTTAAGGATCGGTAACGATGAGAGGCTGATTTGGCGAGTAGGGAACCTAAAGTCATTAGAGCAAATGAATGATTACATGTGTGTTCTCAATTATGAGATCAATTCTACTCATCATTGATTCATAATGTTCTAATCAACTACTCGTGTGAATGGTGTAAGTCTATCTTTATGAACTATCACAATGTTGATAGATGTGTTATATTTATATTCGTTTATCAATGTAGATCTAGTAGAAGTATGATGTTTTACTGGCTACCTTATTCTTTGATACATGTTTTTCATGTTCTGATCATTTCAAAGACTCGTCTTTCATGTTCCCAAAATTTCAATGGGCGTCGTATCTGGACGCACACCCATGATTAGGAATAGGGGTGCACATGAGCATTGCCGAGCCCAAGCTTAGTTCGTTTTGACATAAGAAAAGCTCAAAGCAGCTCGTTAAAAACTTTTCAAGGTTGAGCCCGGCTCGTTATTTCTAAAGCTCGAGCTTTATGTAAATATATTTAATTAAATTAAATTAAATTATATATATATATAGGAATGGATCAAATGTTAACCCTTGTTTATTGCGATAACCCATTAACCCAACTAGTGGTCCACAGCGAGCCACGCCACCATTGTAACTTAGAGTTACAGTGGTAAAACTAGTGGTCCAAAACGAACGTTAAATTTTTTTAAAAAAAATGTAGCAAGACTATACTCAAATTAAAGATATTAAAACGATCTATTTAATGGTGTAATTTGTTTAAAAAAATAACGTCATGCAAAAAAGTTAAAAACGTTATAAAAAATGGTAGAGTTTTTTAAAAATGGAGGGAAAATCATTACATCAGTGATGTAACGCGATGTAAATGTTAGTTACAGTGGTGTAAGTGTTCGCTACATTAGGGTTAACAGGTTATCGCAATAAACAAGGGTTAACAAAGGAACCTTACCCTATATATATATATATATATATATATATATATATATATATATATATATATATATATATATATATATATATATATATAGGGAAGCATTCTATTGAGAACTATAAATATGTAAAGAACTACTAAAAACCACATAAGCAATGGACATAACACCTCGATAAAATTGGTAATACTAAAAGATGATGGTTTGATTCTATTTTTTAATCTTTTCTTTCATTTTAACACCTCTCTCCTCATTTTTTTAGAAAAACTTTAAAATGTTCATATATGCAATACAATGTGTGTGCATTGATGCACATTATCAAAAGACTATAGATATTGTGATTTTTAAAAATTTATCTTAAAACTAGTAAAATTACAAACATTTTGATATATTTATTTAATAAATAGTACAAGAGTTAAAGGTTCTTTCTGGTTCTTTACAGATTTATGATTCAATTGAATGTCATATATACATGCATACATACATACATATATACATATATATATATACACATACATATATATATATATATACATATATATACACACACACATATATATACACACACACATACATATATATATATACATACATACATATATATACATATATACACACACACATATATATATATATATACATACACATACATATATATACATACACATACATATATATATATACATACATATATATATACACATACATAGATACATATATATATACACACATACATATATATACACACATACATATATATATACATACATATATATATACATATAAACAAACAAACAAACAAACAAACCCAGTATATCCCACTCAAGAGCAGGGTCTGGGGAGGGTAGGTGTAGGCGAGTCTTTCCTCTATCTTGTTAGGTAGAGAGACCGCTTCCAAAGAGACCCCCGACTCGATAGCAAAAGCCAACGATAGCAAGACATCATAAAATAAATCATACAACATATATCAAACAGCATACACAAATATAACAACTAAAGAATTAGAGAAAGACAAAAAACATATATCAGAGGAGCAGGTAGAATCACCGGTAGAGGGCATATATGGACTACGTACACATCAGGCCTCACAAGAAGACTTCAAATACCCTACCTGCGTATAGGTCCCACTAAAAGTCCTTAATTTTAATTCTACGCTCCACTCACTCCTATCCTCGATTATGTGCTCAGAGAGGTGCAAATGTATCATATCTCGCCTAATTACCTCATCCCAAGTCAATCTAGGTCTTCCTCTACTCCTCCTACCCTCTAAGATGATGTTCTCTACTGCTCTAACTGGTGCCGCCGTTGGTCTCCTCTTGACATGCCCAAACCATCTTAATCTTCCCTCTCGTATTTTATCTGCGATACAAGCCACTTCTAGCTTCTGTCGAAACACTTCGTTTCTTATCCGATCAAGTCTTGTGTTGCCACACATCCACCTCAGCATTCGCATTTCCGCTACCTTTATTTGTTTCTCGTGCGATTTCTTTATGGCCCAGCAGTCTGTTCCATATAACATAGCTGGGCGTACTGCCACTCGGTATAGCTTTCCCTTTAGTTTTGCTGGAAACCTCTTATCACATAGGATCCCTGATGCTGCTCTCCACTTGCACCATCCTGCTTGAACACGATGCGCTACATCGCTGTGTATCTCTCCGTCCTCCTGTAGGTACGAGCCCAGGTATTTGAACGTAGACGTTTGTGGGACCGCCATACCCTGAATACTGATTTGAGTGTCCTCTTCCACCTCACCACTAAAGTTACAATGCATGTATTCTGTCTTAGAGCGACTTATCCTTAAACCTTTGCGCTCTAGTGCTGCTCTCCACTGTTCTAGCCTGTCGTTCAGCACCATTTTAGATTCCGATATTAAGACAATATCATCCGCAAAGAGCATGCACCACGGAACTGGCTGCCGTATAGACTTGGTCATCTCATCCAACACTATTGTGAAGAGAAATGGGCTCAGTGCCGATCCTTGGTGGAGTCCCACTTCCACTGTGAATGAGTCCGTGTCTCCGATCGGGGCTCGCACACACGTTTTTGCCCCATCGTACATATCCTTGATTATTTTGATATACCTCTCTGGTACCCTTCTAAGTCGTAGACTTTCCCAAATTAGTTGACGCGGAATACTGTCATAGGCCTTTTCTAGGTCGATGAATACCATATGGAGGTCCATTTTCTTTTCTCTGCATTTCTCCATTATCCTCCTTATGGCGTGTATGGCTTCTGTTGTAGAGCGTCCTGGCATAAATCCAAATTGGTTTGATGCTATCTGAGTTTCCCGTCTAATTCTCGTGTCAATAACTCTTTCCCATAATTTCATCGTGTGACTCAATAGCTTTATTCCCTGTAGTTTTCGCAACTTTGAACATCTCCTTTTTTCTTATATATGGGGACTATGACACTGGTTCTCCACTGGTCCGGCATCTTCCCTGTCGTAAAGATAGTGTTGAATAAATCTGTTAGCCATTGGAGCCCCTCATCTCCCAGGCATTTCCACACTTCAATCGGTATGTTGTCTGGCCCACCGCTTTAGCCCTTCCCATTTTCTTCATAGCTCTCGTAACTTCGTCTTCTGTGATGCTTCTACAATAGCATTTGTTTTGTTGTGTTGTTTGGGTTGTATTATCTATATCAGTTTGTGATTTGGGTTCCTTATGTTGTAAAGGTTATTGAAGTACATATATATACATATATATACACATATATATATACACACATACATATATATATACATACATATATATGTATATATACACACATACACACACACACACACATATATACACACACACACACATATATATATACACATACATACATATATATATACACATATATATACACACATATATATAAGCTCCTTTAGGCTCACGAGCCGGCTCAAGCTTAAAATGTGAAGCTCGGGCTTGGACTCGATAGTTTAATGAGCTTTTTTTAGGCTAACGCTCGACTAGTGCTCGATAAAACTCGACTTGTTTTGAGCTTTTATCGATCCGATCTCAAGTAGCTCGCAAGCAGCTCGGCTCGTCTGCACCCTTAATTAAAACAACTCAAATGCATGCTTATTTTTAGTGATGTAGAGGTTGTCTCGCACAACCCTCGCAAGATTCTTTAGACGACTCACCCACGGGCGAAGCTTCATTTGTGGGGGCTCTTTTTTCGTCAGTATTATAAATTTTCGGTCTGATAGTGGAATTTTTTAATAAATATAGAGTCCCCCCCCCCACCCACCAAAAAATATAGTTACTTTCGCCCCCGTCTCCTTAAGCTTTGACTCAAGCTCCGACACTAGACTCACCATATGACAAAAAACGTGTGACCACCTCCAAAAAAATCAACGCCAACAGAAGCTTCTCGAGATTAAAGGCAACAATACATTATCCCTTTATTATGGGTTGCTAGATTGCTTCTATTCAATGTGTTGTATCAAAACATGAATGTGTCCATTTGTGTTTACAATTTTGGTTTATGGTTTGAAACTCAGAATCAACCATGCTGAACTAGCCGTTTAACAACGATTATTAATTATATAAAATTTAGAAATGTAATCAATCCTTATCGATTTTTTTAATTTAATACAAAATTATGTTCTTAAAAAATCATTTTTTCCCTAAGTTGTTAAACTAACAAAACCAAACTATCAAACCATAAACCGTGAAAACCAGCCGGTTTGGTCAACCCAAACAACCCAAACAGTTCATTCTGTATTTGTCCAATACACTAGTTACCGCTAAGCACAATACTTTTATTAAAACCAGCCAAACAGGACCGTAAACACCACTAACTTCACAGTGGAGAAAACTTGTAGTTTACTGTAGGCATGCTGGTTATGTTGATCATTAGGTTGTCATTGACCATGGTGAAGGTCACGCGTTCTATCTTTCCATCAAACTTAGGGGCGTTTGGTATGCATGAATTCAATGAAAACTAATAGAATTAGAATCTGAATTTCATTAGTTATTGTGTTTGGTTGGTAGGAATTCATTGGAATTGCAATTTAAATTCCATTCTTAATGTGTTTTGTTGCGAAAGCAATTGAAATTGGAATTAATTCCCTAAAAAATTTCTTCAAATAAAGAATTTTAAAATCCTTACAAATTCTAAAGGACTTTAAATTCCACCAACCCCGCCTTAACCACCAACCGCCACTTACCACCCCACCCACCGCCAACCGACACTACCGATGACCCTTGCCAACGCCGGCGACCTTCGATTGCAACCGCCGCCGCCCTTTGAACACCACCTCTGACCGCGGCCGCCGCCGCCCTTGACCTCCGATCGCTGTCGATCACCCAAAACTGTTTGACGCCCCACCCACTGTTCGCTTGTTGCCCTGCCCCTGACAACCTAAACCCGCTAACAACTAATCGTGTTGTAACCGTTGCAGATAGTCGACAAACCACAAATGATCACTGACCGTCGTCGTCGAACTGTGCGGTTTTAGATGCGCTTGACGACGACTGTTGGTTCTCGGCTAGCGTGGTCGGTTGGTGGCGGAGGTAGGGTACGGTCGATTTTTGGTAAAAAGCGCAGTCGTTGGGCGTGGTTGGTCGTCGTAGTCGATTGTCGATGGTGACGGCCACGACTGTCGCTGGTATGTCGCGACGGTGATCAGGGGCGTTGGAGGTTGTGGCGGTTTACGATGGATGATAAATTCCAATTCTTTTATAAATGTTTAGTCACTAACAATATATTTGGAATTTAAATTGTCTTTACAGATTCCAATTTCATTGAATTCCAAATCCTTTAAAAAATATTGAATTCCAAATACAATTCCTTCCAATTCCGGTTCTAATTCCAATTTCAACAAATCCGCGAACCAAACGTCCCCTTGCATTATTCTATCATCAAATCTTTAGTTTGAATATTTTGATTCCAATTCCAATACCCAACCTTTCATTGTTCATTTATTTCCTCCCATTCAAAAGTCTATACTACATAACATACTAAACATAATAATGGAACTATAAATGACCCCATTACTCATTCCATTGTCTTTCCTATTCCATTCCATTTCCCATCAGCACTATCCAAAAACCAGGGAAATTACATACCAGAAAACAAAACACGATTCACATTGTTCATATGCGAACAATAATTGACGATGACACGGAAATATAATGTTATTGAACCAAAATGGTGTAACCTGTTTTTTCTATGGGTGTGAGTTGTGAGGAACAACCAACCGAAACAAGTTTAGAGGTTGGTCTTTGGTTTACCAGCTGCAGCAATACGCCTTGTGACTGATCGCATTGTAACAAACTCCTCTGCAGATGATGGGTGTATCCCCACCTGACAAGGGAAAATATTGGCTTTTTTATACAAATGAGAAAAATAAAACATTGAAATTAATATTTAATTAATAGTCGGTCAAGCTCACCGTGCTATCGAATTGTGCCTTTGTTGCTCCACATTTGAGTGCAACAGCAATGCCCTATGAAATGTTAACATCAATACAAGTGGTTTGCTGAGTTCGAAGGGTTGGGTAAAAGCTTAAAATATGCAACTTCGGGTGTGGTTCAACGGTGGGGTTGGGTCGACCCTAAATACATTATTACATTATGTCAAAAATCTTTGAAAAACTGTGTTCATAATTGGCAAGTCAAATATGTTTAGAAAAATATATTGCTTTTCTATATAGTCTAGTTTTTCTAGAAAGAAATAAGAGGGTTTATGAGTAACCTTTTATCAAGAGTGATTAAATCTACCTGCATAATTTCTGCTGCATCAGGCCCACACATTGATGCGCCTATAACTTTATCGGTCTCAGCACTGACGATAAGCTTCATGAGTGTCTTCTCTTGTCGTCTATGGATAGATAAAATGCAGGTTACGGTTAAAGTTGAGGGATATCATTAGAGGTGGCAAAATCCTCAGTCTGGATATGATCAAAATGAGCTTCAGTTGAAGCTAGCCACTTTTAGTGCGAGTCAAAATGGAACAGGTTAAAGTTGGCCTCTTTGTTTTGAGGTCAAACTTGCCCTCAAAAGACATTTATTGTCGGTTTTAAAGAAACTTATAAATACATGTTTATTATAATTCCAAAAACATGTTAACAATAACATAAATTATTAAATGAAAATGATTTAGAGTTGCGCATTGAAAATAGACTTGACAAATTTCAACAGTCCATCTCGTAGTTCAGTTTGTAATTTGATCTGTTTGACAATTTGAGATAAAACACAGCCCAAACCAACCTGTCGATACGAAATGCCATCTTTAGGTTTCAAAAAAGTAATAAATTACAGAGATAGAAGGTCTAAACACAACTTTATCTTGTGTGTCCCATTCACTTTATGACAAAAATGTTGCAGATGTTCACATACCCAGAAATGGAGTTCTTCATAGGATTAAACGTTGAGGTGTACACCAAAATGTCTCCATTAGCTTGCTCTATGGCCTGTTCTTCACTTAATCCAACAACAGAGAGAGGAGGTATGCTGAAATGGAAAATAAAAATTTGTTTATACAATAATAAAAATAAAGAGTTTCACATCTGACCTCTAAAAAGTAAAATGAAAGTCATATAAATGATATATACCAAAAAACAGCACAAGGGATGTTGCTGTAGTCAGGCTTGCTGCGTTCATTACCAAAGACGGTTTTCTGTGTGATGGAATAGTAAAATTTAAATAATTAATAATTTTCTTTAAGAATTGCATTTATAAAGAAACTATAAACAGATAAGTAATCAATAAAGTCAGAGTAGAACTGGAGTTTAGAAATAACAGAAGACTGAAATCACATACAGCAAACATAGTTCCTTCCATCAAGGCGACAGGTGTAAGATTCATACGGTTTGTAGCATCACCTATAGCCCAAATGCTAGGCACATTGGTGCGAGAATACTCATCAACCTACAAAATTCAATTCACAATGACCTTTTTGGCGAAGTTTAAATAAATCTAAATCCCAACTGTTATCTTGTTAATTGCATTCCAAACATCATCGAAAATTAAAGATATAATAGTAAAGGGTTTTCGTTAAAGAACCTTCACTGCTCCTATACTGTCAACTTCAACACCTACAGCTTGTAAATTTAACCTCTTTGTATTAGGGATCCGCCCTGCAGCCAAGAAAAAAAAAGTACAACTTATTAAATATTTAGTATGTTAAAGAACTTTCCACGCATAAGAACATGAATGTAAAATGACCATATAGCAAAGTGTCACACTATACTAAGTAGTGTTGTCAATAGCGAATAGCGGTAAATAGCGACAAGCCACCTATATGCTATGTAGCGAATAGCGGTAAATAGCGACCGCTATTTCGTGTTTAGCGATTAAGTAAAATAATATGTAAGAATGTTTTACATTCAATAGATAAGCATGTTTAGCAATAAAGTAGTAGTAAATCTAAGCAAAGACCCCAAAATAGCTAAAATACTTGATTACTAATCATCTAAATCTCATAATTACCCAAAAAAAATTAAAAAATTAAAAAAAAAAAAAAATTCCCCTATATACCGCTATATACCATATAGCGGCCGCCCACCTATACGCGACATAGCGCGCGATAGCGACCGCTATGGTCGCTATTGACAACTATGATACTAAGTAAAGGAGGATTAGTTAACCCATAATCATGGTGATATCATGGCCTTCTATTTTGGGATAAAAAGTTTATTGTTAGAATATATACAATATAATCCTTGAGGCACCATTATTTTGCTTAACTTGCTATTATAAGATTTTAGGACCCTTTAGAACTATAACACTCAAAACGAGCAATAATCAAATTATAATATTATCAGTGAGCTTAATATGTCACTATCTTTTATTAAAAAAAAGTTGGCATTTAACTATAATGACTATTGAGAATATAAAATTACCAGTGGCAAAAAGAACAACATCTGCCATTAATTCTTCACCGTGATCTGTAGTAACTTTTATGCCATCCTCTGTTTTCACCAGCTGTAGCACATGAATTTTATTTTAATCAATTCAAGATTCAAGAAAGTGAAGTGGTAAAAGTATAATCAAATAATAAACAAATTAACTAAATGTCAAAAAACCTGTGTCAAATTTGTCTGTGGGTGCAAAATTATGCCTCTTCCTTCGAGATTTCTTGCAACCAAAGCTCTCATTTCATCGTCAAAACCTCTGCAACGAAAAATTAATCAAGAAGACATTCTAGAAAAAAGTTCACTAAAAATGTTAATCGATAATTTCATCAAGATGAAGTCAATTATTCATATAATTAAAAAAAAATAACAACCTTAATGGAAGTTCCTTTCTAAAACATAGATTCACAGTGGAACCCATCCCACGCCAAATTGAAGCAAACTCAACTGCAATATACCTGATTGCATACTATAATTAGTCATCATCTTGTGTGGAACATACACTGAAAATGCGCAAATAATAGAAGTTACAAGATGGGAAAGTCACAAGTCAGCATACCCTCCCCCAAGTACAACAACACGCTTTGGTAACTCATCTAAGCTCAAAGCCTCATCAGATGTTATAGCTAACTCCTAAATCACAAACAGAAATAGTAAATTCAATATTATTAATGGAAATCATTGGATATATTAAGTACTTAAATATTAACCAATTCCTTAATTTTCCATCAAGAAGAAAAACAATATCCAAAGCTTTTACTTTTTACCTGTCCGGGATATCTAGACGCTGTGCCCTGCTACCAGTAGCTATCAGTATGTGCTTTGCTGAGTAGGACAGTTTGGTGCCATCTAATTGTATCACTTCCACTTCATTTGGTCCCACAATTCTTCCCTCCCCTTCAAAGAGTTTTATTCCCGCATTTGAAAGCATGCGTTTGTATATCCCATTTAGCCTCAATATTTCATTGGTCTAAAATAAATAAGATTAGATGATGAAAAGCAGAATAGGCAATTTCAACCCATGTACTTATGATTGGCTCAATTCAGGTTATGTTATATGTCTGGCAGTTCAGATGGGTACATAGGAAAGTAGACAACGGTTGTCCAACCTAATCAGTTAAACACATAATGCTTTAATTATTGAAATAATATTATTTGTCTAGTCACAATCATTATATAGAAAATAACAGAGATGAAAAATTTATTGAAACTGAAAATATATGATATGAACTGTTCATAAGTTGGTTTATAACATAGGTGCATATATTGCCCACTGAAACAACTCAAGATTTCAAGATTGATGAAAAAAAAAACACAAAGCCAACGCTTTAGCAGCACCAACATTAAAACTTTATTACCAAGTCATGATTGATGAAAAGAGCACAAAACTAACACTCAATGGACTGCCACTGAAAACTTATTATTATAAGATTAGCAAAAGCCATGTATACTGCAATGTATATAATTGTTTTTTCATGTTGAATTGAATTGATTTGAATTACAGCTTATATAACAAGAGGAGACATAAAAGAATGAAAACGATTCACTATATTTAAACGGAAACATTTTTGTCATAAAATATATACTAATAAGCCAAAATGTCTAGGAGTCACATGTCATTTTCTACACTGTCCACCTAGACTCCACCTAGGATTTGGACACGTCTTGTCGTTACTAGAATGAAAGTTAACCACTTAATGATACATTAAATGCTAATGATTATTTATATACTTTCTAAATTATAAAACAGATTTTTTTGATAAATTAAAAACATGTTTTTTTATTAAAAAACATAATTTTTTAAAACAAAATTTTATGAATATGAAGTTCATTAATACAAATTATACGTAATTTCAATCATATTTTATCGCAAAAAACTATATTATAATTTCTAAATATTAATAAATAAATATTAAAATAATATTTTCATCCAACCCATGTAGTACACGGGTTTCTAAACTAGTATTTAATAAACTACATTTTATTGGATGCATAAGGTGAGAGTACCGAAGGCACTCAATTATTGGCTAAAGATGATCATGAGAAGAAAAAGAATAAATGTTTGTGTTGTTGATCTTATATGTAAGTTTTTAGAACACCTAAACATATAGAAGAGCAAAATATTTTATAGGTTATACTCAACCCATTAATTTAATAAAAAGAATAAAAAGGGAATTAAAATGGAGAAATAAAAAACTCTCCACATCAAACCTTCTTGTGTAGTAGTTTTTTCCAATCAAAATCAACCTTCTCATTCACTTGCCATCCATACTCCCTTGAATCCTACATGAGATGAAACATAGATGAGTAAAAATTATTCGTATTTATATTCTAGGAAGATACCAAATATGCAATTTTTCCAGTAGAAAACATTTAGATAAAAGTTCAAAATGTGTATTAAATGTAGCATCTCTAGACAAATGAAACTACACACTTTGCCATGTGCGCCTAAAACATTCTTGAGAAATGGAAAAGGTTCAACATAAGATCAAATAGACTAAACTGTAAAAGTATACAAAGTCATCAGGAAAAAAATCCATTTTTCATTCAACTATAAAGTTCATCTCAATTTCTCACTGCCAATCAGCTTTAAGGAATTAGTAAGAGCACAAGATAACCTTGAATGATAAATTTAATATATTAGAAACCATCAATTTCTAAAGATTCTAAAGGAAGCTCAAGAATACCTGAATTTCGGGCCCAAAAGTTGCTCCATAGACAAGAATCTTTTTAGGAACACACCCACGAATCACACACCTGCACCACATGTGGAGTGTAAACATTATACTAAAGTGTGTGACTCTCAACCATCCCAAATTAATATCGAGATAGATATGAAATATATTTAAATAAATGATATATCACTAAAGTAACATTCTAAACATAAATTTGACAACTTACGTTCCTCCAACACCTCCAATAACCTCTGAGCTGATTGGATGAAATGGTAGCTCGCAAATCCCAACCTTGCAATATAATTTTTGGAAGAGCTTAATAATAGAACTAAACATCCGCTAGATATTGCTAGCTACAATAATTAACATAGACAAAGTTCTTGAAGATAACTCATATATCTGAAACAACACTAAGAATTTAATTAAATATTAGCGAATCATTTAATGATAGAACGTCCACCTTTACCGAATCACATGTCATTGAAAAACTTTGTGTGGGTGTGTGCTGGGGTTTATGTTTCATTACAGCTAAAGAAGTGTTGGATAAAACTTCAATGTACATATATTCTATCTGGTAAACACTTATATTTTCGAATAAGCTACAGAAATAATTCACAATGAAAACGACAAGTAAAGTAACCACCCAAGTGCAGACTATAGTAAACGTAAGTCCTCAATGAATCTCTTGAGGGCATTGCTAAATCAAACAGTTCCAATATTAAGGTGGATTCGACCAATGTCTGACCAGTGACAAATAAACATACACATTGAAGCAGTAAATGCTACCTTAGCTCCATACTGAGCTGAAAATCTGGAAGCCCTAACACCACCGCTCCCAGCACCAATCACAAACAAATCAAAATCATACTGAACCTCTTCAGTAGCATTCCCCTTCCTCGACATGATTAGAATACCAAATCCACCTAAAACCGCACAAAATATCAACAATCTATCAATCAACCGTAATGCATCCATCTACTCCTTACACAATGCTCAATAACATCATAAAAATCAAAAAAAACGGTAAACATCAGATCCGAAATTACCACATCTAACAACAGCCTATAGTTTACCACGAATTTTTCGGTTTTTTGTGCAAAAACGAATCCGAATCAGATATACAGAGGATTTGAATCTTCCAACGATTCACAACATCGAATGAAACTGATATATTTGATTTGCAATAGGGTTTTTACCTGTTGTTGAAGGAATTAGAGTGAATTTGCTTCAGAGTCGAAGGGTTTTGAATGAGAAATTGTGAGTAGTAGCGATTATTGAGGAATTTGAAACGGAGAATTCAGCGATGATCTGCACCAAACTGCATTTAAAGTGCAGGGTTTGAAAAGGTTCGATGTTTGTACTCGTGGACTGAAAAAACTGAAGAATTAAATTTTTAAAAGACCTAAAGATAAAATTAAAAGTAATAAAAAGAATTTTAGATAGTGTTTAGTATACATAAATAATGTATGGAACAGAATAAATCATTAAGAGTAAATGAATAAATAAATGTTTGGTTGGTAATGATAATGGAATGAATCATTACATAGTGGATTTTGTTCCCTCAAATTCATTCCTTTCATCCCTCTTCTTTTTTTTTAACAACAAATTTTATTAATCACCAAAAGAGGATAACATACAGAAAACTTTACAGCAAGGAGCTAGAAAGTTTCAACCCAAAACAATTATATTATAGTATTCGAAAGATTAAATTTTCTCCATTGATCCCACTCCAGATTATGCAATCTTACTCGGTTTTTTATCCAAAGGTAACCCATCACCTTGATTTCCTCCACAATGCTTTCAATTGGAGTCCTTGTATTGGAGAAGATGAGATTGTTTCGTGCCTTCCAAATAGCCCAAGAAGCAATGAGAATGATGGATTTCATCATCTTGTCTTTAAGCGCGTTCATCGTAGCAGCCCCATATGAACATAGCAAATCACTAGTAGAGAAAGCAAAAATTTGAGGAACATCACACCAAGAACTTATACTCTGCCATATCACAGTTGCGGTATAACACCCCGTGAGAACATGATCAATAGATTCCATTGCTTCCCCACAAAGCCTGCATAATGTAGAAGGCGTTTGAATGTTACGAGAACTGAGGTTCATTAACGTAGGCAGACGATCTAGAGCCGCTCTCCAACCGAAAACATTAACTTTGTTTGGCAACCATTTATTCCATTTGAAGTCGTTTATGATCTGAAAGTTGTGGTTGTGAACAAGTAGCCTTTTGATCGATTTGACCGAAAATTCCCCATTAGATTCTTCCTTCCAAACCCATTTATCCCCTACATTTTGGATGAGTTCTCTGATGGTAATGCCATAATCCAATAGAAGATGCTCCACTTTAGTGATCTTTAACCAAGTTCCTGAGAGGCCACGTTTGTGCGGGAGGATGCCCGAAATCCTCCTGGAGGAATGGAATGCAGTCACTACCCGGTTCCAAATACTCGAGCATTCATTTTTGTATCTCCAAAACCATTTAGAGAGAAGGGCGATGTGACATCCGACACTTCAAGGTCCGTCATTTAACATGAAACTTCGTTAACTATCCTTAGAGCATTCATTTTTCATCTTCATAGATTATTCGTGAGGACAACATGCCTGATTTGTTTTCCGTTTCAGTGGTGTTATCAATAATTGCAATCATATCATCCAAAACGCTCACGAATATCACAATCGACATCACTAATTATACTATGTTATATAATACAAACAACATTAAACACATCCTTATAATTGGTATAACGCGCGTATCTATGTCGTTTTCAACCGAAACAAGTTTGGCGATTCGGGGGCTAAGTGCAGGGACTAAACTTGACACTTGACAAACTAGGCTGGGTATAAATACTTCCCCACACCAGCCTAGCCTTCACATTCTCTTCTTCCTCTTCCTATCTTCTCCTTCATCGCTCTTCTTCACCTTGGCACCAAACCACCCCGTTTTCATCTTGTTTTCGTCAGTTGAACCTCGACTACAGCCTAGGCAACCCGTTTCTAGCAGGTAGAAAACCTTGGTTGTCTCGTTTCTTGCTCGATTTTACTGCTGCATTTTCTAGGGTTTCGGGTGCTCGGGTTCATCCGAGCACATGAGGTCATGTAGGCTCGTGTGTTGCGTTCCAGTGTGTGTTTCTTGTCTAGACATGTTAGAGTATGAATTCTAGAAGTCCTTGGGGTGTAAAAAGAGTGCCCGGAGCAGCTGGACGCTGCTCTGCACTTCAGCAGTCGCGAACTTACTGTTCAGGTGACTAGGTCATCCAGGCGACTGAGCTGTGCGACTGAGTGAGTCGTGCGACTGAGTCCATGCGTCTGAGTCTATCGTGCGACTGGGTGGTGCGACTGGGTGGTGCGACTAGGGTGAGTCGTGCGACCGAGTCCATGCGTATGTGTGGGTCATGCGATTGAATGCATGCGATTGGGAGTGTGTGCGACTGAGTTAATAAGGATGATTGTGTGCGACTGTGTGTATCGCACGACTGAAGATCCAGTCGTACGAATGAGAGTTCAGTCGTACGAATGAAGCTGATTCGTACGACTGAGGGTTGAATCGTGCAAATGGAAGGCTGAGTCGTGCGATTGGGTGTTGTATGGTACGACTGAGTGCTTAGTCGCGCGAATGGAGTTCAATCGTGCGAATGAGGCTGATTCGCAAGACTGAGAGTTGATTCGTGCGAATGGAGTGTCCAGTCGTGCGTCTGGTTTTGTCGTGCGAATGGAATCATTGTGTGTGAAGTTTTCCTGTGTGTTGTGTGTGTTGCGTGCAAGTGTTACCCACGACCGAACCGAAACTGCCCGAACCTATTAAACATCATCTTATACCTTATGCTCATTATTAATGCTTGTCAGTAACTATCAATAGGGGTTGACTGTTCGTAGCATTCTACTCTTGGGATACTTTCATCATTCGTGCTTATCATTTATTTGGTGAGTTTCGTGGCCCCTTTTCACGCTTATATAACTTTTAAACATTTTCAAACTTGGGGGAAAAGAATGCTCACGTACTTAAGTTGATTTCAAGCATCTTCCCTAGTGGAAGACTGCCAATACTTTGATGAGTATCTTATCTTGCTTAACATGTTGATTGATGCTAAGGATAAACAGATGTCACGTAACTGGTTTAGGCATCGTTCTAGGTATATCACGGATGTGGTGGGAACGCTGCGTGGAACCCTATATATAAGCATCCCTGGTATACTAAGAACGTGCTTAAGCTGGGCTACGTGATGATCCTGATTGACTGAGGCATGATGCTATTATGACTCTTAACTCTATGCTATGTTGCTTCCTTATATGTTACTTGGTGCCTTTACTCTATTATGACTCTTAACTCTATGCTATGTTGCTTCCTTATATGTTACTTGGTGCCTTTACTCTATTATGTGCTATTACTTGATGCTAAGTGTTGTTTGATGTTACTTGTGAATGCTATTAACCTTGGATGCTCTCGGCGGTGTGGTTCTTCTTCGTGGGTCTACTTTGTGGTTCTTCTTTGCCGAGCATCCATTACAACCATTAATCCCGGTAATGGGACCTAAGGATTGGTTTGGTTGTAACCTATACGTATGCGCTTTGTGGATCTTGCTACGTCATTGCCCTTCAATACAACCATTAGTTCCGGTAATGGGACCTAAGGATTGGTTTGGTTGTCACCTATTACGTATGCGCTTTGTGGATCTTGCTACGTCATGTTAAACTTGTTTTGCTATGGAAAATCTTTTTATACAACCCTTAATCCCGGTAATGGGACCTAAGGATTGGTTTGGTTGTAAATTATACGTATGCGCTTTGTGGATCTTGCTACGTCATTTTAAACTATTTACACTTTGGGAATGCTTTCTATACAGCCATCAATTCCCGTGTGGAACCGATGAATAGGTTTGGCTGTAGCTATTTATAACTGGTAAAGCCGCCTACACCTAAGTGTAGTTGCGGTAGCTCTTATCAAACTTACATACCGTTTTCATCATAACATATTTTATTACTTAAAACCTGTGAAGCTCACCAACAATTATGTTGACCCCTTTTTGAGTATTTCTTTTCAGGTGATCAAGGTGATTGAAGTTCTAGGAGTACTGCCTTTTAGAGAGACCCTAGGATGCATTTTTGGAAGATTAAGCATTTTTGTTAAATATTGTTTTGTGGAACATCTTGGTTGCTTAACTTGTACACAGTATACTTGTTCTCGGGTTGTGGGAATTTACATTACAAGTTATTAGTAACGCTTATGTGATCATTTTATATTGTGCTTATGACTATGCTGTCGTGAACATTGACTGAACAACGACACAAGTCTCCATTTGTGTTCGGGTGTCGTCATGACACGTTTGTCATCATATCTATATTGCATCTCTATTGTTAACCATGTGTTATGACGATCCCGTCTAGCTCGCATCCCCGTGTTTCCGCTGTCAGCGGGGGTGTGACAGGCGATGTTCGTTTCTTTTAGTGATCCTAGACCAAGCCCACCACGGATTTTAGGAGCAATTACTTGGTTCCAAGATACCCAATTGACTTTGCATTTGTCTTGGTCACCGCCCCATAGGAACCGTCTTCTAAGAGCTTCAAGCTTTTCAATTACTTTGATAGGGGCTTTATACAACGAAAAGTAGTAAGTTAGAAGATTGTCCAAGGCGGATTTGATTAATGTAATTTTTCCCCCCATAGAAAGAGTTAATGCCTTCCATTTTGATAATCTAGACTCAAAAGTTTCAATAACCGAAACCCAATTGTTGTATCGGCTCATATTGGCGCCAACTTTCAAACCCAAATACTCGAAAGGAGCATACCCGATTTACATTTTAACCCATTTGCCATGACTTGCACCTCCTGTTGTTCTACCCCAATCCCCAAGATCATTGACTTCCTCAAATTAATTTTAAGGCCTGCAATCAAATGAAAGCATCTCAAGATTCGGATTATATTTAAAATATTTTCATTTGACCATTCCTCAAATATGATGATGTCGTCGGCGTACAAAAGGTGGGATAGTAGAGCCCCGCCATTTGGAGTTTGAATGCCTTTAATCAACCCAACCGAGAGAGCCTTGGAAAGAATTCCCATAAGACCCTCCATTGCTAAGATGAAAATGTAGGGTGATAGAGGATTTCCTTGTCGAACACCTTTGAAGCATTTAAATTCACCTGTTGGCGATCCATTAACCAAAACAGATGATCTTGAGAAGGCGAGAACCCCTCTAATCCAAGATCTCCATTCTTGAGGGAAGCCCATTTGTTCTTGGATTAGATCAATGAAATTCCAATTAATGGAATCGAATGCCTTTTCCAAATCAATCTTGAGGATGGCCACCTTCTTTTTAGATTTTTTAAGCCAAGATATTGTTTCATTAAGGATCAAGGGCCCATCTAAGATGTTGCGGTTTGATATGAAGGCGGATTGGTTATCCGATATGATCGAGCCGATGACTTTTGTTAACCTCAAAGCAAGGACCTTGGAGAAGATCTTCTCAATGCATCCGATAAGAGAGATTGGTCTAAAATCTTTAAGAGAAGATTGCACGTCTCCTTTAGGGATTAATGCAATGAAAGAAGAGACCCAAGCATCACGGATGGGGGCCCCCGAATGATAGTAGGAGAACAAGTTGTAGAAATCCGTTTTAAAAAGATCCGAGAACTTCTTAATAAAACCCATATTGAATCCATCTGGACCCGGGGCGCGATCGCTGCTACAGCTCCACACAGCATTTCGGATTTCGGACCTAGAGAATGGCGCTACCAATGAAGCACTTTCCAGTTCTGATAACCGATTAATGTTTGGACAGGTGACCGGGGGGCGCAGTGCATGATGTTCATAAAACTTCGAACGAAAGAACTTTTCCACAAAGGTCTTGACCTCTTTAGGGTCGGTAGACCATTAATTATCAATTGAGAGGCCGTTGATCCTGCTTTTAGCAACCTTGTTGTTGACAACCCCATGGAAAAAAGCCGAATTTTCATCACCCTTTACATCCCATTTAACTAGAGCCTTTTGCTTTAAGTCTTTGTTTCTTCGATCATCTAGTTTGGCCAACATCTTTTTGTATTCCAATTTCTCTTTGATTTCCTCCTCTGATAGATTGTGATTTTCCGCCTCAATCTCATATTCATCAATCTTCTTTTTAGTTGTACTCCTATCACCTTCATCTTTTAACTTTTCACGGTAAATCCATGATTTAATCTCTTGTTTAAGGAACTTTAATTTATTCGCCAAGTACCGGTCTGGTGGACCAGAATGAACAAAATTAGAGCAGGAGTTTTTGACCATATCATCGAAACCTGGCCTTTCCATCCATGAATTAAACAATCTAAAAGGGATAGGACCGAAATCAAGTGAAGAGGTGTAGAGAATTAAAGGGCAGTGGTCAGACAACTCGCGGGGAAAGGCCGCAAGAGAGGCATCCGGCCATCGATTAATGAAGCCATAACAGACCAAAGCGCGGTCAATGCGGCTCATGTTGGAACCATTACTAGAGGCATACGTGAATTTCCTTCCGTTCATAGTATATTCCAATAGCCCATTATCATTGATAAACTCGTTGAAATACCTTGCCCCAGTAGGATTAAAAGCCAAATTTTTTCTCTCATCCGGATTACGAACTTCATTAAAGTCACCAATTATAATCCATAATCCATCCTGACACACTTTCAGATTACCAATCTTTTCCCATAGATTTCTTTTACTGTTTAAGTCATGCGGGGCATAAATATTGAGGATATTAATAGTAACCCGTGTACCGTGAATGGTTCCTCTTGTGAGAATGAAACAGGAATCATTTATAATCTCCGAAACTTTAAGATGCGAAGGATTCCAAATAGATAACAACCCTCCCGATCTGCCATTTGCATTACTCCAAATCGAATCATGCTTCGAGTTCCCCCAGAAATTGCTTGTGTTGATTTTCGAGCCATCCGAAAATTGAGTTTCTTGTAGGCAAATATAGTTAATCCCTTATGCTACTTTCAATCTTTTGATCCACGCAGCCTTGCCAGGATCACCAGCTCCCCTGATGTTTAAGGATAGGAAATTCATTAGCCCAGATTGATTTCACCTTCACCCAAAATGGTTTCACGAATAAGGGATTCGAATCCTTCGAGGTTTACATCAACTCAAGCACCAATCTTAACTGTGCAATCAACTTCCATCATCAAGACTTGATCTTCATCATCATTCATAGGTGACTCCGAGGTACCCACCTCCGCCCTAGCGGCATTTCTGGGATTATTCATACTCGGATTCGATGGGAGATTGAGGTCGAGGGGTTTAGATTTAGGCGTAATAGAATCAGTAGGCCTCACGGGTGGGATCAAATTTGGTTCAGCGAGAGGCCCGCATGAATTTTGGGCCATAACTTTAAATGGGCTATTTCTTCTGGGCCGTTTCCTAGACCTGGGCCCAACTGTAATGGGGGAGTCATTTACCCGATCATTATTAGCCGACCGACAACCCATGGAGAATCGCAGAGGTTCGTTATCCCCCATAAACGGAACTTCATGTTTAAACTTCCCAGGGTTCATGCGTGACGGTTGCTTCCCCCCATTTGAGACCTTTGAATTACCCCATAATGGTGACATCATGTCGTCGGAGCCGGAACATTCGTCGGAAGGAAGTTTCGACGAGATCGACTGGGAAGTACACATGTTAATGAAAGATGGCAGCCATGGTTTTGGTTCTTCAATCGCCCATATTTTGAATTGTTTATTGTTCCATAGTAGAGTTATCTCCTCTCTCACCGGTGTTTCAGATGTGAGAAGCACCGCCATGCGGGCATAAGCTAAATTTACGTCCGAGATTGAGGCTTCTGAGCTTTGGACGACAAGACCAAATTCTTCCCCCATTTTGTCGATGAACTTTTTGTCCCACAAATGAATTGGAACATCGTGAAAGCCTATCCATGCAATCCTTTCATAGGGCAACGATTGTCCATTCCAAATCTCAAGCCCTGAGAACCATTTCTTCCACTTATCCTCTTTAGCAACATACGCCTTTGCATGGATTGAGCAGTGAAAAGTAAGAGCAACATTTAAACCTCCCAGGTATCAAAGGTTTAAGTGTTCTCAATCATCCGTATCATCCATTGATTGTAGGCTACAGAGAGTATTGACGTCATGAACTCTTCCGATTAAGCATGACTTTCTCCATGTTATCAGTGTTGTCGCATCGTCTGATCCAACATCCACCACTTTGATTTTCCTGGCTCCCATTCCTGTAACCATGTCCTTGTAGGTTCTATCCTTATTAACCGGAGCACCTTTGAACGCCGAGTTACTCCCTTTGACATTGTTACTTCGGGTCTCACCATTTTGCATTGGAACATTACGATTTCGATCTCTATCAAAACGAGCAACGTTAACCGTTAAAATTGAGTTCCCCATTTTCATTTTGTTCAAGGACTTTTCCATGAGCATGACATTTGTTGACACCGGGAATCTAACAAAACCAAAACGACCCCCCGATTTATCTCGTTTCAAAGCAATGTACGCGTCAACCACATCACCATGGTTCTTGAAAGTCCGTTTGAGATCCTCTGCGGTGCAATCTTCAGGCAAGTTTGCCACGAAGAATGAAATGGACTTTGTTTTGTAGCTTCTGATGTTGATTAGATGGGTAGCCGCTTCTTGTCTTCTTCTTGACTTTGACTTCACCTCGTGCCATCCATGATTCTCTTAGCTGCTTCTTTCGTCTTTTTCCTGTTGTCTGCTCCTGTTTCCTTCTTGATCCAGTTCGCCCGCTCTCCCGGCTCGTGTCTCCGCCATCGAACCGAAAACCTCCTCCTTCCCCTGCTACTTCTTCTTATCAAATCCTTCTTTCACCCCTCTTCTTATATTCGTTCCATCTCTTCTTCAATCATTAGTCACTAACATCACCCACTCACCCACCACAACAACCACCATCGGCCACCAAGAACGCTCGTCATCGGCAACCACCACCAGGTACAGCCACCACCACCACCATCGACCACCACAGGCCACCGTCGTCGCCGCCAACCATCCTACGTAACCGACAACCACCACCAGGCACGACCAACACCAACCACCGACCGCCGCCGCCAACCATCGGCTGCCAGTGGTGCCGCCAACCACTTGCCACCACCACTACCGGTCACCAATGCCACCGGGAACCATTGTCACGGCCTCCAATGCCGTCGGAGACCACCACCGACCGCCACCGCCGGAGACCACCAGCAACCACCACCGCCGACGGAAACCACCACCGGTCACCACTGTTGTCGGAAGCCACCACAGCCAGAAAGCACCAGTGCACCACCTGCCATTGCCGCCACCAGAAACCACCACCTGCCATCACCACCATAACTATTTTCACATTTCATTCTTTTGTTTTTTCATACCTAATAAACAACTTAAAGTAATGATTCGTTTATTCATAAAAAGGTAAATAAAAAGGTCAATGGAATGTAATAATTTATTTAATTCTCTCATACATTACATTCACTCATTCATTTCTTTCATTTTATTACCACATACTAAATAGACTCTTAAAACCAGAGAGGTTAAAAAAAGAAAGGTAAAAAGGCTTTTTGAAAATAATAAGGCAAAACTTAGGAAGGAGGGTAGGGGTTGGTTTAATGGATTCAAACCCAGATCTTCCAAAAAATGCATGTGAGAGAATCATTGAAATCAATAAGTGTAGTTGTATCTAAGTAGCGTAAATATATTAAACAAAGTAAGGGACTATTTGTTAACTTTATGCTGAATAATAAAAAGGGCATAACAAAAAAAAGTAGTTGAATCGTTTGACGTATTTTCTAAAACTTATTTATTAAGAGACTTCATGAACCTGTTTTTTAGTAAAACAAACATGTTTTTCTGCGGTCAAATCAAAAATAGCTTTTAATATAAATTATTATAAGGATACCAAACAACTATTAAGTAATATAGCAAGTAAAAGTTTCAAGGATTCTCTTAGTGGGCTTCACGTTTTCAAAATGGTTTCTAATTAGCTTATTTTAGGTCGGTAAATCAGTTTTCTGTTAGAAAAAGAAAAGTTTACTAGGATTTTTGTCACAAGTAGTTGTGTTGGTACTTGGTAATAAGATTTTTGTCCAATAAATTCCCATATCAAATGAACTTTGGGTTGTGAAAACGAATATAATAATTAGTTTATAAATTTATTACGCGTGTGACATGTTAAATTTTTTAACAAGTGAAATATTCGAAAATTAATTAATGAATAAATAATAATAATAATAATAATAATAAAAGTGAATTGCCGTTTACCTCCCTGTGGTTTGTTCACATTTGCCGTTATCATCCAAATTTCTTTTTCTTTGCATCTGGATCCCCAACGTTTAAAATTTGATGCCATTTACATCCAATAAGTTAACACCGCTAGAATTAAACTGTTAAAGTCATAAAATTACAAAATTACCCTTCTAAAAAGAAACAAAACCCCCCCAAATGTGCGGCCCTAGTTTAGTTGTATGTATATCAACAACATGTGCAGAAGAGGTGAGAGGGAGAAATGGGAGAAATCGACTTGTGCAGAGGGGAAATCAACGTGCGAATCAACCTGTTTGGCTTCACAAACCGATGTGGTTCATCAACACTCCCCTACACCTCCGGACACGGGTTATCTGCTCATGTGGTTCAATGACACCCGACATGGTTCTCTGCTGCAATTGACAGGTATGTTGATTCTCTGCCGATGCTGTTCAACAACATTCATTGATTCGATTTTGAATTTGGTATCTGATGTGAGTATATTGATAACAGGGTTGTAGCTTGGGTGATCCATCCAAATCATACCGGGGCTTTTGATTTATCAATGAGCATGGAAGGAAGAACAAGAGGCTGAAAATAGAGTTAGGTCTTACTTGGTTTTGTATCATTATCTATCATTTTTGTTATTGATTTATGTTTAAATGTAGTGGATTTTGATGTTTTAACATCTTATGCAATATACGGTTTCTATTCTTCTGGAGTTTTGAGCATGTTTTAATGCAAAATTACTTAAATGCCCATTAAAAGGATAATTATTTAACTTAAATTTTAATGGTGTTAACTTGTTGGATGTAAATGGCATCAAATTTTAAACGTTGGGGATCCATATGTAAAAAAATAGATTTTTGGATGATAGTGGCAAATGTGAACAAACCATAGGGAGGTAAACGGCAATTCACTCTAATAATAAAAATAATAATAAAAATAACAATAAAAATAACAATAAAAATAACAATAAAAATAACAATAATAATAACAATAATAATAACAATAATAATAACAATCATAATAACAATCATAATAACAAAACAATCGTAATAACAAAACAATCGTAATAACAAAACAATCGTAATAACAAAACAATCGTAATAACAAAACAATCGTAATAACAAAACAATCGTAATAACAAAACAATCGTAATAACAAAACAATCGTGACGACAGTCGTGACGACAGTCGTGACGACAGTCGTGACGACAGTCGTGACGACAGTCGTGACGACAGTCGTGACGACAGTCGTGACGACAGTCGTGACGACAGTCGTGACGACAGTCGTGACGACAGTCGTGACGACAGTCGTGACGACAGTCGTGACGACAGTCGTGACGACAGTCGTGACGACAGTCGTGACGACAGTCGTGACGACAGTCGTGACGACAGTCGTGACGACAGTCGTGACGACAGTCGTGACGACAGTCGTGACGACAGTCGTGACGACAGTCGTGACGACAGTCGTGACGACAGTCGTGACGACAGTCGTGACGACAGTCGTGACGACAGTCGTGACGACAGTCGTGACGACAGTCGTGACGACAGTCGTGACGACAGTCGTGACGACAGTCGTGACGACAGTCGTGACGACAGTCGTGACGACAGTCGTGACGACAGTCGTGACGACAGTCGTGACGACAGTCGTGACGACAGTCGTGACGACAGTCGTGACGACAGTCGTGACGACAGTCGTGACGACAGTCGTGACGACAGTCGTGACGACAGGCGTGACGACAGGCGTGACGACAGGCGTGACGACAGGCGTGACGACAGGCGTGACGACAGGCGTGACGACAGGCGTGACGACAGGCGTGACGACAGGCGTGACGACAGGCGTGACGACAGGCGTGACGACAGGCGTGACGACAGGCGTGACGACAGGCGTGACGACAGGCGTGACGACAGGCGTGACGACAGGCGTGACGACAGGCGTGACGACAGGCGTGACGACAGGCGTGACGACAGGCGTGACGACAGGCGTGACGACAGGCGTGACGACAGGCGTGACGACAGGCGTGACGACAGGCGTGACGACAGGCGTGACGACAGGCGTGACGACAGTCGTGACGACAGTCGTGACGACAGTCGTGACGACAGTCGTGACGACAGTCGTGACGACAGTCGTGACGACAGTCGTGACAGTCGTGACGACAATAGTAAGAATAATACTAACAACAATAATAACAACAATAATAATAACAACAATAATAATAACAACAACAATAATAATAATAATAATAACAACAACAATAATAATAATAATAATTTACCTATTATGAAAAATGTTCCGCCATGAACAGTAACCAGCGGCGCTGGTTGGTTCTTTTTTTTTGGTTTTTTCCCTGTCGTTTATTTCGTTATTAATCTATTTCATTGCGCTTTGGTTTTATGTTTGTTTATTGGTTCAGTTGGTTTGGGTTTTATATTTTTATGTGTTTGGTTGGTGTTTCGAGTCCGGGGGTGGCTGGTTTCTTCTTTTTCCTTCTTTTTGGTTTTTATTGAGTTAGTGGGGGCACGTGTTTCTCTCTTATCTATTCTCTCCACATTACCGCCTTGCTTTCTTCTTCTTCTCTCCATATTACCGCCTTCCTTTCTTTTTCTTTCTCATTCTACATCTACTTTCCTCTATCTTTTGACGACTGCCGGTTTTACTGTCCAGCGGTTCCGGTTTCATCGGCGTTCTTTTCCGTGTTTGGAGATTGTGGATTTCGTGTATTCTCCGCAGTGATTTCTAGGTGAGTTTGATTGCCTTTGTCAAGGTTTTTCCCGCTGGATTTATTTCGTTTTGCCTTTATTTGGCTGCCTTATCCCGCTGGATTTATTTCGTTTTCCTGCTGTCATTTGTAGGTGAGTTTGCTTGCCTTTGTGTGGTTGCCTTCCTCTTCGATTTGTAGGTTTGTCGTGTTTTTTGCTCTGTCTTTATTATTGGATTGTTATGGTGTTGATGGCTCTGTGTTTCCTCAGTTTAGGTTTTGTGGGATGTCGCGATTTTTGTTTCGATCTGCATGTCATTTTTTAGTTAGGGCTCTTACTATTGCTGCTCCTTAATTTTTTATTTGATGATTTCATTGTGTTTTTGGCTTTCTTTCTATTATGCCTCTCTTCATATGACCATAGCTCTATCACAAGTGTCCCTGTAGCCATAATTAACTTTCAACTAAATAGATTTCAATTCAACTTACGAACTTTGTTCTTTCACCACAAATTAAGGAAAATCATACTTCTTTTCTTGAACAAAGGCTTGATCTTAGATGTTGTGAATCATAAAACAACCATAAGAGCATGTGAACATTGGTTTCATTTGTTAAAATAAGCGGAAATCAATCATGCCTCATGACCTGTACATTCTTTAAATGCACAATAACACCAATACATCATAAATGGAACTTCCACATTAAAGGCAAACAGAGATACCCAAAATCAGACCAAAGTCTCCTGAAGTCCATTTTGAGTGTTAAATAAAAAAATGGGCAGCTTAAAAATTCAAAACATACATTTATCTCTTTACTGTGATATTGATTGTTCTGCAAGTTCAGTTGCCTATTTGCACTCTAAAATCATCATCTTTATGTTTGTGAACATACAATTAGTGTCACTGAAAAAAAAATTGCGGTAAGTGTTAGGAATTTGAATCTGATTCTCAGCATTAATGTTACAAAGGGAAATAGGTTTGGATTATTTACTCATTGTTAAACCATCAAATGATATCATTATGCAAATAAATGTGAAACTTAGACTACTGAAATGATAAATGATCAATATGAAAGAGTCAAAGAGATTTAGATATAATTAGAGTTTTAGACAGTTACAAATTGAAGACAAATCACATCATAGGAACAACAAACAATCTGAAATTCGGATCAGGTAATTATCAGCGATCCATTTGAATTTTATTATCCTATTACACATAGGTTGTCATATTCTCAATTGGTGTCTTAGCAAAATATAAAGGAAAAAAAGGACTAATCAGGTCTAAAATTTTTAATGAACTTTGTTAGTTAAAAAAATATGAGAATAAGTTGAATATGCAAACAAATACTGATGGTATAGCTGCATACTACATGCTAATGCTGATATAAATATCAGGTAATCCTACTGGAAAAGGTGTTCCATAACTACAAAGTGTTGTTAATGTTGCTATTTCTATGGTGGCATATGCATGTTGACAGCTGATTTACCTAAGGGGACATGGTGTACTTTCTTTATCTGCTCAAAGGTTAGTATTTGATCCATTTACATGTAGGACAAATTGGTTGAGGAACACCATCAATCTGATGCTAGATATACATGTTGACAGCTGATTTACCTAAGGGGACATGGTGTACTTTCTTTATCTGCTCAAAGGTTAGTATTTGATCCATTTACATGTAGGACAAATTGGTTGAGGAACACCATCAATCTGATGCTAGATATATAGTGTCTCAAAGTTGATTGTTGAGGTAATTTTTCGTAGCTTATCCAAATACAATTGTTCTGACTCTAAAGAACCACCAGCATGTTCATAATCACGAAATCTAATGACCCTCCGTGGGGCAGAGGCAGCACCCACACACAATAATCAGGCAATCTGAACCAGTTCACCTAATAATCTAACCAATATTAGTAATCACCATCATGAACCTCCTATTCTGCATGTATACATCTTTCCGACTCTGATTCCGATTCCAGTTTCGATCTCCCTCTACAATAAAATCAATAGATAGAAACCGTAAATCGATGAAGAAAGTAACGGAAAGTGAGGTATCAATCGCCAACCATCAACCAATATCATGGTTTCAATAGCTAAAAATCATCATCATCAAGACCTCGACCAGCGATGAGCACCACCACAGTACCACCGCCAACAACTTCCACCACCCAACCCACTGACATTTGTTTTTTTACTAATTTTATGTTTTTTGCCTGATTTCCACTTTCTTTGATACATTTTGAAAAGGTCGCCATGAACAGTAACCAGCGGCGCTGGTTGGTTCTTTTTTTTTGGTTTTTTCCCTGTTGTTTATTTTGTTATTAATCTATTTCATTGCGCTTTGGTTTTATGTTTGTTTATTGGTTCAGTTGGTTTGGGTTTTATATTTTTATGTGTTTGGTTGGTGTTTCGAGTCCGGGGGTGGCTGGTTTCTTCTTTTTCCTTCTTTTTGGTTTTTATTGAGTTAGTGGGGGCACGTGTTTCTCTCTTATCTATTCTCTCCACATTACCGCCTTGCTTTCTTCTTCTTCTCTCCACATTACCGCCTTCCTTTCTTTTTCTTTCTCATTCTACATCTACTTTCCTCTATCTTTTGACGACTGCCGGTTTTACTGTCCAGCGGTTCCGGTTTCATCGGCGTTCTTTTCCGTGTTTGGAGATTGTGGATTTCGTGTATTCTCCGCAGTGATTTCTAGGTGAGTTTGATTGCCTTTGTCAAGGTTTTTCCCGCTGGATTTATTTCGTTTTGCCTTTGTTTGGCTGCCTTATCCCGCTGGATTTATTTCGTTTTCCTGCTGTCATTTGTAGGTGAGTTTGCTTGCCTTTGTGTGGTTGCCTTCCTCTTTGATTTGTAGGTTCGTCGTGTTTTTTGCTCTGTCTTTATTATTGGATTGTTATGGTGTTGATGGCTCTGTGTTTCCTCAGTTTAGGTTTTGTGGGATGTCGCGATTTTTGTTTCGATCTGCATGTCATTTTTTAGTTAGGGCTCTTACTATTGCTGCTCCTTGATTTTTTATTTGATGATTTCATTGTGTTTTTGGCTTTCTTTCTATTATGCCTCTCTTCATATGACCATAGCTCTATCACAAGTGTCCCTGTAGCCATAATTAACTTTCAACTAAATAGATTTCAATTCAACTTACGAACTTTGTTCTTTCACCACAAATTAAGGAAAATCGTACTTCTTTTCTTGAACAAAGGCTTGATCTTAGATGTTGTGAATCATAAAACAGCCATAAGAGCATGTGAACATTGGTTTCATTTGTTAAAATAAGCGGAAATCAATCATGCCTCATGACCTGTACATTCTTTAAATGCACAATAACACCAATACATCATAAATGGAACTTCCACATTAAAGGCAAAGAGAGATACCCAAAATCAGACCAAAGTCTCCTGAAGTCCATTTTGAGTGTTAAATAAAAAAATGGGCAGCTTAAAAATTCAAAACATACATTTATCTCTTTACTGTGATATTGATTGTTCTGCAAGTTCAGTTGCCTATTTGCACTCTAAAATCATCATCTTTATGTTTGTGAACATACAATTAGTGTCACTGAAAAAAAAATTGCAGTAAGTGTTAGGAATTTGAATCTGATTCTCAGCATTAATGTTACAAAGGGAAATAGGTTTGGATTATTTACTCATTGTTAAACCATCAAATGATATCATTATGCAAATAAATGTGAAACTTAGACTACTGAAATGATAAATGATCAATATGAAAGAGTCAAAGAGATTTAGATATAATTAGAGTTTTAGACAGTTACAAATTGAAGACAAATCACATCATAGGAACAACAAACAATCTGAAATTCGGATCAGGTAATTATCAGCGATCCATTTGAATTTTATTATCCTATTACACATAGGTTGTCATATTCTCAATTGGTGTCTTAGCAAAATATAAAGGAAAAAAAGGACTAATCAGGTCTAAAATTTTTAATGAACTTTGTTAGTTAAAAAAATATGAGAATAAGTTGAATATGCAAACAAATACTGATGGTATAGCTGCATACTACATGCTAATGCTGATATAAATATCAGGTAATCCTACTGCAAAAGGTGTTCCATAACTACAAAATGTTGTTAATGTTGCTATTTCTATGGTGGTATATGCATGTTGACAGCTGATTTACCTAAGGGGACATGGTGTACTTTCTTTATCTGCTCAAAGGTTAGTATTTGATCCATTTACATGTAGGACAAATTGGTTGAGGAACACCATCAATCTGATGCTAGATATATAGTGTCTCAAAGTTGATTGTTGAGGTAATTTTTCGTAGCTTATCCAAATACAATTGTTCTGACTCTAAAGAACCACCAGCATGTTCATAATCACGAAATCTAATGACCCTCCGTGGGGCAGAGGCAGCACCCACACACAATAATCAGGCAATCTGAACCAGTTCACCTAATAATCTAACCAATATTAGTAATCACCATCATGAACCTCCTATTCTGCATGTATACATCTTTCCGACTCTGATTCCGATTCCAGTTTCGATCTCCCTCTACAATAAAATCAATAGATAGAAACCGTAAATCGATGAAGAAAGTAAAGGAAAGTGAGGTATCAATCGCCAACCTTCAACCAATATCATGGTTTCAATAGCTAAAAATCATCATCATCAAGACCTCGACCAGCGATGAGCACCACCACAGTACCACCGCCAACAACTTCCACCACCCAACCCACTGACATTTGTTTTTTTTTACTAATTTTATGTTTTTTGCCTGATTTCCACTTTCTTTGATACATTTTGAAAAGGTTCTACCTGGTTTACGCATTTTCTTAGCTTGCAGTTGTGTTCAATATGTATGTATATATTACCTTAAAATGGAATTATAGTTTGAAAATTTATCTGCTCAGATTTTAATATTTAAATTTCGTTGGACGACTGTCAAATCATGTTTCTTAGTTTCAAATATATTTCCTATCGATTGACTTATTATCCTGCAGTAGTAGCTGTGTATTTATTGTTCCTTTTTTGTCTTTGCTAGGCATATATTTTTATTGAATTCTTTTATTATGTTGCAGGGTTGTCATCTTCTGAAGTCATAGTTATATTTCTCTGTTTGTTGCTGATTGATGCAGGTATGTTATTATTATGTTATTTATGTCTTCTTGAATTTTATGTTGTAATAGCATGTTAGGTTTTTTTTAATAACAAAGGGCCTGAATATGAGTTATGTTTTAGATACTTTCTACAGCCTGGAATAACGTTAGGTTAATGTCATATGTCTTGCCTCATCTCTTTGTATGTTCTTTTAATATATTTATGATCATTCTGTTTATGGCGTTTACTGCCATATTTAGAATTCGCGTGTGAAACGAAGGCGACGATGTTCGACTGCTCAAGATGTTGTATCATCGTCTAATTCAGTTGTTGATGCCGCATATCAAACACGTCTCCAATCACTGCGTCGTGCCTCAGTTCTTAGATCCTCAGCCAGAGGTGACTCACGGTCAAGTGAACCTGTGTTCAATGAACATAATATTTCCTCTGCTGCTATGATAAACAACGACGATCATACTGTTATATCTCCTGAATATGTGGACTTAGGAAGATGTAATGAGATTTGTGAGTTCTGCGGGGCACTTTTTTGGTTTGCTGAACGGTTGACCTCTTTCCCTCTTGGTCGTAGACCTCGCTATCATAGGTGTTGTAAAGCTGGACGAGTGGTGCTGGAATATCCGTTAGAACCCCCCGCATTACTTAAATCATTATTCTCTGATCCTGCCTTTCAAAGTAGTATACGCGCCTACAACTCAATGTTTTCTATGACCTCTTTTGGTGCTACTGTTGATACTTCTATAAATCAGAGTATGGGACCCTACGTTTTCAGAGTGTCTGGACAGGTGTGTCATTGGATAGGATCAATATGTCCACAACCTGGTGATAGACCTAGGTTTTTACAGATGTATGTGTTTGATAGTGAGAATGAAATCCTAAATAGATTGTAGTGTTTCTCCAACGAAGGTGCAGGTACTATGCCTACAGCTGTAGTGTCCGCGCTAATTGCAATGTTTGATGATATCAATGGGTATGTTAAATTGTTTCGGACGGCACGAGATTTTTGTGATCAAACTGTTATTCCAGAATTTTCAGTAAGACTTTTTAGTAGAGCCGTTGACAGGAGGTACGATAATCCTGTACCAGGAGTTATAGGAGCTATTGTTCATGATACAGCTACAGCATCAAAAGACTTTGATATCATTATTCATGGAAAAGACAACAAGCCTCATCGAGTGAGCAAACTTCACCCCGCTTATATGCCTTTACAGTACCCACTTCTCTTTCCTTATGGAGAACAGGGATGGTCTCCTGAACTACAGATACCCACTGGTGGCATCACAGATAGCCGTAACCTTACACCGTCTATGTTTTATAGTTATCAGTTCCATGACAGAGTGGGTGTCTATACTCATCTTTTACACGCAGGTCGTCTGTTTCAACAGTACATTGTTGATGCTTACATTTGTGTTGAACATTCAAGACTTGAATATATAAGAAATAACCAGCAAGAATTTCGTTGTGAGTTTTTGGATGGTGTACATGATGCTATTTGTCAAGGTGATACAGAGGGAAGGAGTGTAGGAAAACGTGTGGTTTTACCATCATCATTCACTGGTGGGCCTAGATACATGTACAAACATTACCAGGATGCATTGGCATTATGTCGGGTTTATGGGAATCCACAATATTTTGTCACATTTACATGTAATGTTAAGTGGCCTGAAATTTCAAGAGAGATAATTGCTGCGGGTGTATCATGTGCACAAGACAGGCCTGACATCATAGCTAGGGTTTTCCAAATGAAGGTTCGCGCTTTCATCAAACATATTAGTGCGGTCAAACCCTTTGGTGATGTTGCGGCAGGTAGTACCACTTTCTATGCTCTAGATTCAATATTTTCATTCTTTTATATACCAAAATCATACTCTGTCCACATCTTAAATTTCTCTTCATTTCAGAACTCTACACTGTTGAGTTCCAGAAAAGAGGCCTTCCACATTGTCATATATTGATATGGGTCACCGAACCTTATCGTATTCATAATGCAGAGGACGTGGACCGTTATATAAGCGCTGAATTGCCTGATCCCGACACTGATCCTATATTGTACAGAATTGTAACAGGTTTCATGTTTCACGGTCCATGTGGATTACTAAGACCGAACTCTCCCTGTATGAAAGACGGTTTCTGCACCAAAAAATTCCCGAAACCTTATGAATTACAGACGACTATGGATGCGGGAGGATATGTTCGTTACAAGAGACGAAACATCAGTCACCAATACATGAGGCGAGGTGTCCCTCTGGATAATGGGTTTGTAGTTCCATACAATAGGAACCTACTTCTGCATTTTAATGCACATATTAATGTTGAATATTGCGGTTGGAGTATGTTAATCAAGTATCTGTTTAAGTACATTTCCAAAGGTACTGATAGGGTTCGCTTCACATTGATTAACAACCAAAGTGCCGATGATACGGATGTAAACAACACAAGTGCTGTAGTTGATGAGGTAAAAAACTATGTTGATGGTAGATTCATATGTCCTCATGAGGCATCTTGGCGAATATTTGCCTTTCCTATTCATCACCGAAACCCACCTGTGCAAACTTTAGCTGTTCATTTAGAGGGCAAACAGAACATAACATTTCGCCAATCACAACACTTACAAGATATTGTTAACAGTGAAAATACGGTAAAAACTACACTAATTGAGTGGTTACGCAATAACAACATCGAGAAACAATTACAGTCAACATCGTCGAATAATGGGTTAGATCTTCGTTATATTGATTACCTATCAAAATATAAATGGGATGTAGCTTCAAAATCGTGGATTAGGCGAACATCCAAAAGAACACCAACGGTTGGAAGACTCGCATACATTCACCCAACATGTGGTGAATTGTTTTATTTAAGATTGTTACTCGGTTATCAAAAAGGATGTAGCTCATTTGCAGATATACGGACCGTATGTGGTCATGTTTTTCCAACGTACCGACAGGCATGTGAAAAATTGGGTTTGATAGGTGATGATAAGGAATGGTCAACAACTATCATTGAGGCATCTGAATGGGCAACATCCAAAGAAATAAGATTGCTATTTGTTCATATATTGTTGTTTTGTGACGTCACGAACCCAACATTATTATGGGAATCAGTATGGAAAAATATGTCAGAAGATTTCACATACAATATTAACAGTGCACTACATGTGTCAAACAAAACATTAAACGATGATGACTTAAAACAGTATGTTCTTTACGAACTTGAATTACTTCTAAATTCCAACAGTAGTCCAATGTCCCTAAAAGATTTGGTTTGCCACTGCCTACAGAAAATGTGATGTCAGCTTTAAGGAATGTATTATTACTAGAAGAAAAAAGTTATGATAGAGAGGTGATGCATCGTGAACATTTGATTTTAAAAACGAATTTACAAAGTGAGCAAAGAGCTGTTTATGATCGTGTTATAGCGTCTACCGAGACATCCTCACAGCTATTACTATTTGTCTATGGTCATGGTGGTTCTGGTAAGACATATCTATGGAAAACAATCATTCTCGCTTTAAGATCAGTAGGTCGTATTGTGCTAGCTGTAGCAGCCTCTGGAATTGCATCTTTACTATTACCATCCGGTCGTACCGCACATTCAAGATTTAAGATACCACTTGAGTTAAATGATGAATCAGTTTGTAATATTAAGAAAAATACTAACTTATCAAAACTTCTGCTTGAAACAAGTCTTATAATTTGGGATGAGGCACCAATGAGTGACCGTAGATGTTTTGAATCACTAGACAAAACATTAAGAGACCTAACAAACCGAAGTGCTACTCCTTTTGGTGGTAAATCAGTGCTTTTAGGTGGAGATTTTAGACAAACATTACCGGTTAAACCAAGAGCTACAAAAGAAGAAATCATTGGCTCTTGTCTTCCAAGATCATACCTTTGGAAATATTTTGTTGTTTACATACTTTCTACGAATTTAAGAGTTGTGACAGCATGTTCCGAAAATATATCACACATTGACACTCAGACTTTTACGGATTGGTTATTAAGAATTGGGAACGGTGAGGAAGGAGAACCGTTAATTGAAGGACAAACAGATATGAAGGTCATTTCTATTCCTGATAGTATGGTCATTTCAGACGGTGATTTCTCTATGCTAGATCTTATTAGGTTTGTTTTTTATGATCATAACATCCTAAATCCAACATTATTGTCGCTTGCGGAGCGTGCTGTTATATGTCCGAAGAACGAGACTGTTGATGAGATAAACGACATTGTTTTAGGCTTATCGTCGGGTGATTGTGTTACATACTTAAGTACAGATTCAATGGTTCCACATGCCACTAATGCTGGTGATTTCGATATAATGTATCCTATTGAATACCTGAATGTATTAAACTTTACAGGCATTCCAGGTCATTCCCTTAGGTTAAAAAAAAAGAACCCCTATTATGCTAATTCGTAATATAGATCAAAAAAACGATCTGTGCAACGGCACTAGATTATTAGTATCACAGCTGTTACCACATGTAATAGAGGCACATATAATAACAGGTAACTCAGTTGGTAATAGGGTTTACATTCCAAGAATTAACTTTGTTCACAACGCAAAAGATTTACCTTTTGTTTTTACAAGGAAACAATTTCCTGTTAGAATATGTTATGCTATGACAATTAACAAAAGCCAAGGTCAGAGCCTAAATAAGATTGGAATATACCTCCCTGAACCAATATTCGGTCATGGTCAACTTTATGTTGCACTTTCTAGGGCAACTTCCTCTAAATCTGTTAAAATCTTAACAAAAAAAAGTGTTCAAAATAGTGATAATAAAACGATAAATATTGTTTATACAGATTTATTAGAGGAACTGAAAAAAAATCAGGTTAGACTCATTTATAAAATGCATATCTTAACCAGCGTTTATAAATATAACAACTCCAAAGAGGCTTTATCTTTTTTTATAAATGATATTAACAAATATTTATGTTTGACATATAAAAAAGGTTATAACTGATGGAAGAGACCGGATTTTCAGCACTTAGACCAGCTGGTCAAACTCCAGAAATCGAGTTCCGTGTCATACGTTGTTGGAAACCTGCGTTTCGCGACAATGAAATTTGCTACGTGTTTGTAGACAAGGAGGTAAGCAAACTGTGTGCAAGAGAATATATTTCTCTTCACATTTCAACTCAAACTGAAAGTTTAAATATTAGTGTTTGAAATATTATTACTGAATATTATTAACAAAATTTATATGTGTTCCAACAGTAAAAATAGAAAACATTTGCAAGAATTTAGACAAAAGTAGTAATAAAAAAAACCTGCCCATTTTTATACAATAACTTTGGTTGCTACAGGGCATAGGAATACAAGCAATGGCAAGGGGGAGAGACCAAAGAATTATGCTGTCAAAGTTGCTGGTACAAAGGTGCTACAAAATCAATGGATATGCATGTATAGAACCGGACAAGTACACATCAACTTTGATACATCCTGCTCACATGCGTATTGGGTCAACGTCTATCTTCACACCAATTCCAGACACAGCAGAACTACCAGCACAATATTTTGAGTTTTTCAGTCGACAGAGGTTAGAATCATCACATGCCAAAATCAAAGAGTCTATTCAGGGACAACATAGGGTTATATTAGGTAATTACATAATTAGTATCAATATTTACAGTCAAGAAAAGGGTAATTTATTTCCATAATAATCTCTCACCTTTTTATTAAAGATTATATAGGAATTTTGCAATGGATGGAAGACAACACCACCAACAATGGAAAACCATACGTGGCTATAACACTAACAGACTGCAGGTAGTCTTTCCTACTAATCGTTTATTAATCTCTTATTACTAATCATTTATTAACCTCTTATTGTATCACGCTTTATTAATTATGTTTAATTTTCGTTTAATTATTGAACAAGAAATAGAAGAAGCCATACAGGGGTTATTTGTTTGATTTGATCATTCTCATCTTGGAATGCCCTTGCATGTGTCTGCCTTGATATGATAGTGGATTATACATTCTGCTATATTTGCACACTTTGATGTATTTGTGGCTGCTATTAATTAACTCTATTTTCTGTTGTTTAAACTGATGTGTGTATGCTCCTGATGTCCATATTGTGATTAATATTTTTTGGTTAATTGTATGTGTTGCTTCGTCTGACAATGTGGATTTCATTAAAGAAATTAAGGTTTAAGATTTGAAAATGTGGACAGACTATCCTATGTTTTCTTCTAATGTGACTGGATCTTTATGTTTTGTTTATGTTGCTTTTCTTTTCTGTTGTTTATGCTGGATTACATTAACATATACATATTAAATATTTAATCTTAAAAAATTCCAGTAACAAAAAAGTCACAATCAGGCTATGGGAAGAAATTGCAACATCATCAACCCAATTCCCGCGAGCTTTGATACAATCATCCGCTGATCCTACAATACTTGCATTAACTGCGCTTAGATTAACCGACTTCATGGGTAAGAAATAACAACTGATTGTGAATACAGAAAAAATAAATTTCCTTACATATCCGTTTCACACAGGGAAACTGCAGCTACAATCAACAAATGCAACACATGTTTACGTGAACCCATCAACACCAGAAACACACATCCTCTTGAATATGTAAGACAAAAAAATTTATTTATATATATACACATGATAAAGAGTAAAACCTACTGTTTGTTCCAGCTATGAAAGGTTGACAACAGAAACAGGAAGCTTAGAAACACAAGGAGGTACAGATTCTGAAATACAAGCACTCCAGATGCCGAACAACAAAATATCAGAAATTCAAGCAAAAGATGCGAGAGAACTGAAGGTATTACAAATATCAGAAAAATATCAGTTTCATACACTTAGCAAAATGCATATGATATACGAATATCTAAAATGGCATGCCAAGAAAATTTTATATGAAAATCAGACCTTATTAATCAAATCATCAAACCACTATCCAAAAAACGATAACAAACCTTCAATAACATGTTGAAAATTATTCATGCAAACACCTAACATAAATCTGTACATATATCTTTAATATCTAATAGTGTTACTTTAGTAAACTAATAGTGTTTGTTTACTATGCAGTAAGATATAGTTATATACTATTATTTACATATGTTGATTGATGGGCTGTTGTTTAGTATGCAGGCTGGATGTATACTAAAGTAATAGTGTTAGTTTAGTATGCAGTAAGATACAGTTGCATACTGTTATTATACATGTTCATTGATGGGCTGTTGTTATTATACAAAAAAGAAAACAATTATAACATGATATAATAGTGTTACTTTAGTATGCAGTAACATATAGTTACATACTGTTATTGCATGACTCTGCTGGTTTATTCAGCAATAAACATTGGTACATTACTGTAATATCTAACTTTGCAAAACACAACACAATTACAGGGAAGCATATTTACCATCAAAGGTGCAGTGTCTGAAATACATACAGACAGAGAATGGCATAACATAGGCTGTACAAACTGTGATCAGACTCCCATGAAAACAGGAGATACATGGTTCTGCTCAACGCACGGCACCATTATCAACCCACCACAAATGTACAATTTCATTCTTTTAACTTCAGATTTTGAACAAATTATTTTTAACATAACACTCAAATATACAAAAACAACAAATTCCTTTTGCAGATACCGGATCAATGCTACAATTTCTGATGATACCGGCAGCATTTCGGTACTAATTTTCAACGAACCATCTACAAAACTTATCGGAATGACATGCGAGGATATGCTTCAAAGTGAGGCCCCTGAAAAGGTGTTACATAACATCATGAACAAAGAGGCTGTTTTTCACATCCAAGCAAACAAAAACAACCGCACAGCATCACTACACTGCACTGTAGTCAAAGTTAACCCACACCCAGAAGGCATTGCTACCGCAGCTACTCCAGCACCGACAACACCATCAGCAGCCTACTCAGTGCAAAGGTTTGCAGCAAGCACCTCAGCAAAACGCCCTTTATTTCAGGAAAAAAGTAAGAAATAATATCACAAAACATAGCACTATCACACTGTTGTTATAGACACTTATATAAATTTCTACTAACAGGTTCACCAACCGTTAAAAAAACAAAAGAAGACTAGGAACTTATGACCAAAATCTTTTGAGGACAGGAGCTGCACAAAAAGACTTTTGCAATCGCAGCCATTTTGATTAACGCATCCAATAGGCAGTTGCGGCCAGGACAATGACAAGGACCCCAGGTTCCTTTGCTGAAACGGGCCACCTAACATAGGAAGTCCCTGATTTTGTAGCACCACTAATGAAAACTAACTGGTAGTGCAACATATAAATAACAGTTGCAACATAATGTATTTGGCTGTCCCCAACACCAACCAATGTAGAAAAACGTTAATGAAAAAGCAATATCGCGCAACGCGCGATCCGGGTTTGACCTAGTAATAATAATAATAATAATAATAATAATCATAATCCTATTCTACACGTCCAACAACCAAATCCACCCACGTTTGAATTTGTTGGTTGTTATGCGATGATACCGTAGTCGTCACCCAGTTGTATTCAAAATTCTTTTCAGCTTATCTGTAACTACTCGATCGAAACCGAAGGAATAAATCCATGTAAAATATATAAATTAGATGTGAACCTCCATTAGAGTTTTATTGAAACCATATCACACATTGGTCACACTTTCGCTCTCTTCGTTTTCCTTTCGCTTCGATACCACTGTTATCGATTGTAGAAATCGGGACTTCTCTGTATCGCTGCTGTGAAGAACTCTACGCTCGGGATTTCCATTGATCGTAAACAACAGGGTAAGCTCTGCAACTATACAAATTACAAGAAGATGTGTATGTTTGAATAATGAGCAATTGTGAATCCAATGATATTTTACTTAGGTGTCTTGTTGAAGTAATATCATCCTAAGTCCTACCGATCCCGCCACCCATTCAAGGCAAGGTATAACTAAACTATACGGTTCTATTGAATGTGCTATGTCCTTATTCGTAAGTTAATAACATAGGGAATAACCCTCTCAACTTTAACTGAAAAATATTTGATGGCTCCGAAGTTTTTCGTTGATCCTCTCCATTCTATTGATCGTTAAAACTGGTTCGGAGGTCCCCGGTGAATCCTGCGATCGAGAGCTTCACTTGACTTAAGGTACCGTCAACCTCTATTAAATAGATTTAATACACCAAAAGAATGACAGAAGAAAACCTGGAAAAAATTTGCAATCTTAGGGGAGAAGACGAAGGTTTAGTTTCTTGGATATTGTAATGCAAATAAGATACATGAATATAGATTTTAAAATTTTAATAAATGAATGTGATTTCTTTGCTTGTAAATTAGACTCATGTGACGGTTCAGGTAAGTGTGCCAAGTCAAAAACAATAATGATTTGATTGTTTATGAAAATTATGTATTTACATTGTTATCATACAATAGGTTTTAATATGACAAAATAGACACATGAATATTTTATAAATTAAATACTAATGATAAATTAATATTTTATTCTGTAGAAGTTGCCAAATTTAATTAAAAATAATAATCATGGACTATAAATCTAATTATGTTGCACCGCGTAACTTTTTGTATCAATTATAAGATCAACTTCGTGATATTAAAAGCTACGTTGTTAACGTTGTAATACACCAGTGAATTATTATAAGTAAATTAAGTTACAAATTAATAAATTAAACCAACAAAAAAATCTGATTTAGGTGTGTATATATATATATGTAGGTTCTTTTGATCGTTCGGAAAGGAATTAACTCTCTATAGATATAATAATTATTGCATAAGGTACGGATTCTGACCCTTACTCTCTCGTAGCATGAATACCTCTCGTTTCTTTATTTTTATCTTGAATTCATAACTTGACTTGTTGTTTATTAAATCCATAAGATTATTGTTATAAGTGCTTATCCTATAGTTAACATTGTTTGCATGTGATAGGATTTATCTGCTTTGTACTCATTGTCACATGCTTCCTAAATTATTGATTATAGCTAGTGACCTTGATTAAGGGTTATGAGCACTAGTGTAACTTATTGTGTTATATTGGCTTGATTGTATTGTATTATTGACCTCCGTACCCGAGCACATCCACCTATGGGGACATAGGGCGTCATTGTGGCACAAGTGACGTGCTCTATCTGTGGCGAAGCGATTAGACCATAACGTCTCTACATTATTATTGTGTGCTAAGTTGTTACACATATTGATTAGTGTTAAAGGAGGCGTATGGATTCTGACCCTTACTCTCTCGTAGCATGAATACCTCTCGTTTCTTTATTTTTATCTTGAATTCATAACTTGACTTGTTGTTTATTAAATCCATAAGATTATTGTTATAAGCGCTTATCCTATAGTTAACATTGTTTGCATGTGATAGGATTTATCTGCTTTGTACTCATTGTCACATGCTTCCTAAATTATTGATTATAGCTAGTGACCTTGATTAAGGGTTATGAGCACTAGTGTAACTTATTGTGTTATATTGGCTTGATTGTATTGTATTATTGACCTCCGTACCCGAGCACATCCACCTATGGGGACATAGGGCGTCATTGTGGCACAAGTGACGTGCTCTATCTGTGGCGAAGCGATTAGACCATAACGTCTCTACATTATTATTGTGTGCTAAGTTGTTACACATATTGATTAGTGTTAAAGGAGGCGTATGGATCGATCCTAGGATATTATTGTTATTGTTTATCGGTGAGATGGTTAGGTGTGTGTGCCCACATCCCTATCTCACATATTGGTGCATTAGAACTGCAGCTAATGTACATATTGTTATTGTTTTTTGTTATCGGCTCATATGGGTATTCCTTTTAGATGATCATTATTATTTGATTTTCTACTTGATCATCTTATTGTTATTGTTATTGATCACTGTATTACTATTGTTTACTTCCATCACTGAGCATTCTTTGGCTCAGTAGTGTTTTCTTTTGTTGTTTTCTCTTATATTTATAGCAGGTACTCAAGGGGCTCAGGGGAACGAGTGAAGAGAGTTAACTCAAGAAGTTAGGATGATAACATTTGGATTAATAAACTTAATAGTATTTTGATTTTAAGACTTTATTTAAATTATTTGGACCTATGTAAGGATTTGAATGTTTCTTAGTACTTTAATTTTATCATTCATAAAACTCTGTTTACTGTTTGTGTGACACGTCAACCCTACTCGGGTTCGGGTGTTACATTACGAGTATATAAGTTTAAGAACTAATAATCTTACAAGTTGAATAATTGTGGAATTGCGTGTTTACAAGTTTGTAAGTATATTAGCTTACAATATTGTAACATCCCGTATTTTTGTGTTCATTTTATATGCCATTGTATAGCATCTTAGTAAATCCTTTTTTTTACAATAATAAATAATAGTAATATTAATAATATAATATAAATATAATAATAATAATAATAATAATAATAATAATAATAATAATAATATAATAATAATAATAATAAAATAATAATAATAATAATAATAATAATAATAATAATAATAATAATAATAATAATAATAATAATAATAATAATAATAATAATAATAATAATAATAATAATAATAATGAATTAAAGTGCAGGGGGCCATTTGGTCATTTTGTAAACTTTAAATAAAAGTTCATTTCATGAAATAGAAAGTTTGGAAAGAGCAGGGACCATTTGTGTAAAAGTCGGAAACCCAAACCCCCCCCCCTGTTTCCTTCCCGTTTTTCCGGTAACCGTCGGCCGGAGCTCCGGCCGAGCTCCGGCAACGCCCAAAACCCCATTTCAAACCAATCTTGACCCAATTAAACCACCCAACCCCTTCGACCATGGGTTTCGAACCCGAACCAACTCCAAAAATCGAGATTCCCGCTCGTTAACCTTTCCAAATCGAACCTCTAACCAACCGAATCAAACACCACAATCAAAACTTGCCTAAATCTGCATTTCAATCAAATTAATCACCCTAAATCATGATACGCGGCTATAATCAATCAATTAATCAATCACCATTTCAAATTTACAGCTCATAATCGATTGATTTGGTAAATTTGAACGCGTTTTCAAAATCGAACAAGTTAGAGCCAAAACCGTGTAATCAAAACTATATATTGAGGGTTTCGGAATCATTTTGAAGTTCCTAAACTCCCTGAACCCTCAATTGAACAAGAAAATCTCTCAAACACAAACCCCCAAATTCAAGAACACCCGAACCCAACTCGAACTCGAAATCACTCGAAGCTTAATCAAAACAGGTAATTGAAACCTGTTTTCCACTCGTTTTGATCCAAGGATCAGAAGCCCTATGATGATTTGGGCGTCTAACACCGAATCGAGGGCCATTGAGGATCTGTTGAACCTAGGGTTCATGGGATTTGGGGAAATCAGGGATACTCGGTTTAAAATTAAAACAAACCAGAATGAACCACGGCCACGGCCCTGGTTCACTGGTTCCCCCGTCCCGTGTACACAGGGAGGCCCCGGGTTCGACCCCGGGCAGCCCCTCCCTGTTTTCTTTTTTCGATTTTTCCTTCTTTTCTTTATTTCTTTTTAATTATTACACCTTTTTAAATTCTGAAAATTTCTAAAATTAATTTTATAAAATGCAGATTATTTTATTTAATTAATTTTATGACTAAATTAATTTTTATAAATTACTTTGGTAATTATAAATACATTTTGTATCTTTAAAATACAAAATAAATGAGTAAATATAATACTTGAATATGTAAATTATATTTTTAAATAATTAAATTATTTAAGTTATTTATACCTATATATATATATATATTTAAATCACTTATTATGATTATACAATGTTATAATTGTTTAGTATATATATCTATATATATATAATTAAACAATTTAATTGTTTAGTTACTTATATATATATATATATATTTATACATAGTTCTTTTAATAGCTAAATCATTTATATTGATTATGATTATACAATATTATAATTGTTTAGTATATATAAATATTTATATATACATTCAAACAATTTAATTATTTAGTTACTTATATATATATATATATATATATATATATATATTATACATAGTTCTTTTAAATAGTTAAATCATTTATATTGATTATTTTACACAACATTATAATTGTTTAGTATATATATTTATATGTATATTCAAACAATTAAATTGTTTGATTACTTATAAATATATATATATTTGTATATGGTCCCTTATAATAGCTAAATCACTCATTATAATTATTATATACAATCCTTAAAAATCGGTTTAACGTACAATTTAATCAAGTTTTATTTATTATTTCTTTTACGCTCCAACAATTGATTATACCAAGTATAATCCATTTGTTCCATTCAACCGATCACGTTATTAACATGTAATAAATACGAATAATTATTAAATCATATTAGACCTACAATTAATCATCAAACAATTATAACGCGCTACTTTATTTCGTTTAGGTGCGTTGTGACGTTTGTGTTGGAAATCTTATTCGTGGTTATTCTTATTTCATCTACAAGTCTCCTTTATTAAACATGTGAGTTCTTATGCCCCGCTTTATGATTATTTCACATCTTTCGGGGTGAAACATGTTGCTTATACAAACTTACACATACACGTTTTGATACTTATTACACACGTGCAATTCTTACATAGTCGTGGTTGTTTGGATATGTTTAGTATTATATGAGATGTGACATACGTGTGCAATCATTAACTATTGCTAGCCTAGCGAAGTCTTAGATCTTTGGGCCTGACAAGCCTATTTGGTGCTAAAGTCGATGTATTGCCGACTCCTAGGAGCCGTATGCTTGTGCACTAGGGAACCAAATACACTTAGCTAATCATGCTTATTCATATTATTCAGTCGAGGCTTGATTGTAACTATGCATGTTCTATATACTTGCTATCTTGTGACCATTGACTAGAATTGCCACATTTTGTATACTTATTGTATTTAAAACCATGAGAATTCACCAACTAGTTAGTTGACTTTATTTTCAACATGTTTCAGGTAATGTGCAAGCTTAGCAATGATTGAAGGAATGCATAAACCTAGATCATGGACCTAGGTTTAATAAAGACGATTGAATTCTTGTTTTTGTTTGATTTATTTTGAGACATTGATGTATGTGGTGATTGAAAACAATTGATTAATGGCATTTCATACTTTAACATAGCGTTATGTGGCTGTGAACAATCTTAACCCTCGCACCTCGACGTTTCCGCCGTCAAGGTTGGGGTGTGACAGATTGGTATCAGAGCCCATAACTATAGGGATTTAGGTTATTAGAAATGGTGACCTAGGCTATAGTTTATGCATGACCCTTATAGAATAGTATTCTTATGAATACATACTTATTGTTTGCATGCTGCCTAACGCTATGCCTTATTATGTGCAATGTGATGCCTTAGCATAGGTGCCTTTCTACATGATTACATATTGTTACCCGTCTCCCCTAGACTTATCTTAAACGTTAATTCTCCCCGACAGTTACTATTTCTTAAACTTATTCTCGTCTCCAAGTAGAATCTATTGATAGGAATTCTTTAGACTTTATGTCTAATCTTGTAAATATCCCATCAAGATTTTTGATTTCATAAACCAAAGAACTAGTGTGGTACATAGACACCTGTATTCTGGATTTTCTGGCAAAAGGCCCTCGGGCTAAGGCAAGCGTATACGTATAATCTCATTGAGGGAACCGTTACGCTACCTGGGGATTTCCGGGATGAGTGATAAACTATGACCAACATACACGAGTTTCTGAGGCGAATGGGTCAATTCATCTTGACGTGTCAACGTTTCCAAATGGTGATGCGTCACCAAATGGAATCATTCTGTATAATTTATGACCCTTACCTTAATTGCCTACCCATATTATCCTTTAACCGATCCTAACCCAATTTGTATTTTTCCAGCATGTCTCGTTTCACGGAAACCGAGGAAGATCCGGCCGTAAGCTTGCTGCCATGATTGCTCGGCAAATGGCTGCGGTCATCCCGACCATGGTGGCTGAACTCAGCAGCACTATGATTGCAAACGTCACGAACAATAGCAATGGTCAAGGGGAGAATAGTGCAAACCAACGGCGTAACACCCAGTCTTGCACCTTCAAGCATTTCAGTTCATGTAAGCCTCCCAGTTATAGTGGCAAGGAAGGTGCCACCGGTCTCTTAGAGTGGTTTGAAGGGATGGAGAACACCTTCGTCAACTGTGAGTGCCCCGAAGCACTCAAAGTGAGGTATGCCACCAGTATGCTTCAACAACGGGCCTTAACATGGTGGAACAGTGAAAAGAGGAACCGTGGCCCCGATGCAATCTTGGCTTTAACTTGGGAGGAATTCAAAAACATAGCCATAGCCAAGTTTTGCCCGAGGAGTGAAATCCAGAAACTGGAGGAGGAATTCTGGAATTTGAAACAGGATGGCGGGAACCATCTGGCGTATTCTACCCGTCATCATGAACTAAGCATACTGCTGCCACACATGGTGGATACTGTTTCCCGAAACGTGGAAAAATTTATTAAGGGTGTGCCGCCTCAGATTCAGGATGCCGTTGTGGGTAGCCGGCCCGCAACCTTGGAAGAAGCTATCACCATCACTGCCCAATTGACGGAGAACCACATCCGAGCGGGCACCATGTCTGCAAAGGGTGCCAAGAAGACTGAGAAGACGACCCCCGAGGAGGTCAAGGAGGTCAAGCCTGATAACAAGAAACGGAAGTTTGTACCGGCACGGAACTATGCCGTGGCTGCTCCTAAACCGCCCCAAAGACAGTGTACTACCGGGGCTACACCGGCAGCACAAGTGCCCGTGGCAAGGGCTTATGCGGGCCCTCTACCTATGTGTAACACGTGTAGGTATCACCATCCGGGCAATGTTCCATGTCGCATCTGCACACTATGTGGCAAGTACGGGCACCTTGTGGCAACGTGTCGCCGAGCATTAGGGAACGCAGTGACGGAAACAAATCGGGTTTGCTACAACTGTGGAGAACCAGGTCACTACCGACCCCAGTGCCCTCGTCTTGTGGGCAATGTTCCACAAGCTCGTGGACGTGCTTTCAACATCAACGCGAACCAAGCCCAGGCGAACAACGAAGTGGTGAACGGTATGTTTCTTATTAATGACACCTATGCATACGTATTATTTGATTCGGGCGCCGATAGAAGTTTCGTTTCCTTAGAGTTCGAGCCGACACTTTCTAAACCTCGCTCAAATCTAGAGAGACCTCTCACCGTCGAAGTTGCTGATGGAGAACCCATCACCGTCGACGTGGTTATCCGCGATTGTCTATTGTGTCTCGATGACCATAAGTTTCTTATCGACCTTATTCCTATGAAACTCGGGAGTTTCGACGTCATTATTGGCATGGATTGGTTATCTAAGAACCATGCCGAGATCATTTGTTTCGAGAAGTGCATTCGCATGCCCTTACCCTCCGGGGACACGATGAAGGTGTTCGGTGAACGGTCCTCCAAGGGACTCAAGCTTATGTCATGTACTAAGGCTCAGAAGTGCCTAAGTAAGAGTTATCCGGCATTCTTGGCATATGTAGTCAACACCAAAGCCAAGGAGAAGGAACTCAAAGATGTTCCAGTTGTACGAGAATTCCCTGAGGTCTTTCCCGATGATCTTAGCGGGTTACCTTCCGTACGCGAAGTAGAATTTAAAATCGACTTGATTCCGGGAGCAAGCCCCGCGGCTAAATCACCTTACCGACTCGCACCATCGGAAATGCAAGAACTCTCTAGCCAACTCCAGGAATTATCCGAGAAGGGGTTTATCCGCCCTAGTTCTTCTCCTTGGGGTGCACCTGTCTTATTTGTGAAAAAGAAAGATGGGTCTTTCCGCATGTGTATCGATTACCGGGAGCTCAACAAGCTGACCATCAAGAACCGGTATCCTCTTCCACGTATCGACGATCTTTTCGACCAACTTCAAGGGCTGCAATCTTTTCAAAAATCGACTTGCGTTCGGGTTATCATCAACTGCGAGTCCACGACGACGATATCCCAAAGACTGCATTCCGCACCCGGTATGGGCATTACGAGTTCATGGTTATGCCTTTCGGCTTAACCAATGCTCCAGCGGTCTTCATGGATCTTATGAATCGGGTGTGCAAGCCATACCTAGACAAGTTCGTCATCGTTTTCATTGACGACATTCTTATTTATTCCAAGTCTCGCTCCGATCATGAACTTCATCTCCGTCAAATCCTCGAACTGTTGAAGAAGGAACAATTGTACGCGAAATTCTCGAAATGTGAGTTTTGGCTTGAAGAAGTACAGTTCTTAGGGCATGTTGTGAATAGTCAAGGAATTCACGTCGACCCTGCGAAGGTCGAAGCCGTAAAGAGTTGGAGTGCTCCCACAACTCCGACGGAAGTTCGATCGTTTCTTGGCCTAGCTGGGTATTACCGGCGATTTATTGCCAACTTCTCAAAAATCGCAAAGCCACTCACGTCCTTGACTCAGAAGAACAAGCTTTTCGAGTGGAAAGGCGAGCAAGAAGAGGCGTTTGAGACATTGAAGCACAAGTTGTGCAATGCCCCTATTCTGACGCTACCGGATGGAAATGACGACTTCACGGTATACTGCGATGCGTCGAAACAAGGCCTTGGTTGTGTTCTCATGCAACGGGGAAAGGTCATCGCATATGCCTCGAGACAATTGAAGGTTCACGAGGTAAATTATACGACGCACGATCTCGAGCTCGGAGCGGTGGTCTTTGCTTTGAAAATCTGGAGACACTATCTATACGGCACGCAATGTATAGTCTACACGGACCACAAGAGCCTCCAACACGTTTTCAATCAGAAGGACCTCAATATGAGGCAACGTCGTTGGGTGGAACTAATTAGCGACTACGATTGTGATATCCGCTACCATCCCGGCAAGGCAAATGTCGTAGCCGATGCATTGAGTCGAAAGACGCATCAAAAGATGGTTTCCGTTCAAGAGATTCGCGACCGACGCCAATGGTTCGATACATTGGGAGAGTTTGATACTGAAGTCCGACTCGATGTCAGCAATGCTACGGTGTTATTGCAGAACTTAAGGATCGATTGTGACATCGAGGCGAGTATTCGAGAAGCACAGCAAGCGGTGCAAACCGAAGGGAGTATGAAGGAAGAGCTCGAGCCAAATCTCCTAGCCCAATTAGAAACAAGAGCCAATGGGCTAATGTACTTCGCAAACCGAATCTGGATCCCCAAACGCAATAACCTTCGGGCTTCTATCATGAACGAAGCACATCGGACTCGTTATTCAATTCACCCGGGCTCCGATAAGATGTACATGGACTTACGAAGTCAATATTAGTGGCCCGGAATGAAACGAGACATAGCAACCTATGTTGCTAAGTGCCTTACATGCACGAAGGTTAAAGCGGAGCATCAACGTCCAAGTGGATTACTTGAACAACCCGAAATTCCCATGTGGAAGTGGGAACATATATCCATGGACTTCATAACCAAGTTACCTCGGACATCTCGCGGGCACGATAGCATATGGGTAATCGTCGACCGATTGACTAAGTCGGCACATTTCATACCCATACGTGACACATATAAGACATCAAGGTTAGCCCGGATTTACATCGACGAGATCGTAAGCCGTCATGGTGTGCCTCTTCACATTATATCTGACCGAGACGCTCGATTCACTTCTCACTTTTGGTCTACTATGCAAGAACTTCTGGGTACACAATTGGATTTAAGCACGGCTTACCATCCCCAAACCGATGGCCAAACCGAGCGGACGATCCAAACCCTGGAAGACCTGTTACGTCTCTGTGTCCTTGATTTTGGGGGCGACTGGGATACGCACCTACCGCTCGCAGAATTCTCCTACAACAACAGTTACCACTCAAGCATCCAAATGGCACCGTTCGAAGCACTTTACGGTCGTAAGTGTCGTTCACCAATCTGCTGGACCGACGTTGGCGAGAATCTTATTACCGGTCCCGAGCTCATACAAGAGACGACCGATAAAGTCGCTATCATCCGCAAGAACCTGGAAGTGGCAAGGAGTCGACAGAAAAGCTACGCTGATAAACGTCGAAAGCCACTGGAATTCCAAGTTGGGGAGATGGTCCTTCTCAAGGTCTCACCGTGGAAGGGTGTGGTTCGCTTTGGAAGGAAAGGCAAGTTAGCTCCTAGGTTTGTAGGGCCTTTCAAGGTTTTGAAAAGGATCGGGAAAGTGGCCTACAAACTAGAACTACCCTCCGACCTTAGTGGAATTCACCCTGTCTTCCACGTCTCGAATCTGAGGAAGTGTCTGGCCGACGATAATTTGCATGTGCCATTGGAAGACATTCAGATCGACGAGTCACTACACTTCGTTGAAAAACCCGTCGAAATCATGGATCGCATTATGAAGAAGACTAGGACCTCTACGACCCCAATCGTAAAGGTACGATGGGAGAATAAACGAGGAGCGGAATTCACTTGGGAGCGTGAAGAACATATGAAGAAGACTTACCCTTACTTATTCTTGTAACCCTTTTTGATTCTTAATTTCGGGACGAAATTCTTTTAAGTTGGGGAGACTGTAACATCCCGTATTTTGTGTTCATTTATTATGCCATTGTATAGCATCTTTAGTAAATCCTTTTTTTTATACAATAATAATAATAGATAATAATAATAATAATAATAATAATAATGATAATAGATAATAATAATAATAATAATAATAATAATAATAATAATAATAATAACAATAATAATAATAATAATAATAAATAATAATAATAATAATAATAATAATAATAATAATAATAATAATATAATAATAATAATAATAATAAAAATAATGAATTAAAGTGCAGGGGGCCATTTGGTCATTTTGTAAACTTTAAATAAAAGTTCATTTCATGAAATAGAAAGTTTGGAAAGAGCAGGGACCATTTGTGTAAAAGTCGGAAACCCAAACCCCCCCCTGTTTCCTTCCCGTTTTTCCGGTAACCGTCGGCCGGAGCTCCGGCCGAGCTCCGGCAACGCCCAAACCCCATTTCAAACCAATCTTGACCCAATTAAACCACCCAACCCCTTCGACCATGGGTTTCGAACCCGAACCAACTCCAAAAATCGAGATTCCCGCTCGTTAACCTTTCCAAATCGAACCTCTAACCAACCGAATCAAACACCACAATCAAAACTTGCCTAAATCTGCATTTCAATCAAATTAATCACCCTAAATCATGATACGCGGCTATAATCAATCAATTAATCAATCACCATTTCAAATTTACAGCTCATAATCGATTGATTTGGTAAATTTGAACGCGTTTTCAAAATCGAACAAGTTAGAGCCAAAACCGTGTAATCAAAACTATATATTGAGGGTTTCGGAATCATTTTGAAGTTCCTAAACTCCCTGAACCCTCAATTGAACAAGAAAATCTCTCAAACACAAACCCCCAAATTCAAGAACACCCGAACCCAACTCGAACTCGAAATCACTCGAAGCTTAATCAAAACAGGTAATTGAAACCTGTTTTCCACTCGTTTTGATCCAAGGATCAGAAGCCCTATGATGATTTGGGCGTCTAACACCGAATCGAGGGCCAATTGAGGATCTGTTGAACCTAGGGTTCATGGGATTTGGGGAAATCAGGGATACTCGGTTTAAAATTAAAACAAACCAGAATGAACCACGGCCACGGCCCTGGTTCACTGGTTCCCCCGTCCCGTGTACACAGGGAGGCCCCGGTTCGACCCCGGGCAGCCCCTCCCTGTTTTCTTTTTTCGATTTTTCCTTCTTTTCTTTATTTCTTTTTAATTATTACACCTTTTTAAATTCTGAAAATTTCTAAAATTAATTTTATAAAATGCAGATTATTTTATTTAATTAATTTTATGACTAAATTAAATTTTTATAAATTACTTTGGTAATTATAAATACATTTTGTATCTTTAAAATACAAAATAAATGAGTAAATATAATACTTGAATATGTAAATTATATTTTTAAATAATTAAATTATTTAAGTTATTTATACCTATATATATATATATTTAAATCACTTATTATGATTATACAATGTTATAATTGTTTAGTATATATATCTATATATATATAATTAAACAATTTAATTGTTTAGTTACTTATATATATATATATATTTATACATAGTTCTTTTAATAGCTAAATCATTTATATTGATTATGATTATACAATATTATAATTGTTTAGTATATATAAATATTTATATATACATTCAACAATTTAATTATTTAGTTACTTATATATATATATATATATATATATATATTTACATAGTTCTTTTAAATAGTTAAATCATTTATATTGATTATTTTACACAACATTATAATTGTTTAGTATATATATTTATATGTATATTCAAACAATTAAATTGTTTGATTACTTATAAATATATATATATTGTATATGGTCCCTTATAATAGCTAAATCACTCATTATAATTATTATATACAATCCTTAAAAATCGGTTTAACGTACAATTTAATCAAGTTTTATTTATTATTTCTTTTACGCGCCAACAATTGATTATACCAAGTATAATCCATTTGTTCCATTCAACCGATCACGTTATTAACATGTAATAAATACGAATAATTATTAAATCATATTAGACCTACAATTAATCATCAAACAAATTATAACGCGCTACTTTATTTCGTTTAGGTGCGTTGTGACGTTTGTGTTGGAAATCTTATTCGTGGTTATTCTTATTTCATCTACAAGTCTCCTTTATTAAACATGTGAGTTCTTATGCCCCGCTTTATGATTATTTCACATCTTTCGGGGTGAAACATGTTGCTTATACAAACTTACACATACACGTTTTGATACTTATTACACACGTGCAATTCTTACATAGTCGTGGTTGTTTGGATATGTTTAGTATTATATGAGATGTGACATACGTGTGCAATCATTAACTATTGCTAGCCTAGCGAAGTCTTAGATCTTTGGGCCTGACAAGCCTATTTGGTGCTAAAGTCGATGTATTGCCGACTCCTAGGAGCCGTATGCTTGTGCACTAGGGAACCAAATACACTTAGCTAATCATGCTTATTCATATTATTCAGTCGAGGCTTGATTGTAACTATGCATGTTCTATATACTTGCTATCTTGTGACCATTGACTAGAATTGCCACATTTTGTATACTTATTGTATTTAAAACCATGAGAATTCACCAACTAGTTAGTTGACTTTATTTTCAACATGTTTCAGGTAATGTGCAAGCTTAGCAATGATTGAAGGAATGCATAAACCTAGATCATGGACCTAGGTTTAATAAAGACGATTGAATTCTTGTTTTTGTTTGATTTATTTTGAGACATTGATGTATGTGGTGATTGAAAACAATTGATTAATGGCATTTCATACTTTAACATAGCGTTATGTGGCTGTGAACAATCTTAACCCTCGCACCTCGACGTTTCCGCCGTCAAGGTTGGGGTGTGACAAATATGAAATTACATGTTTACGAGTTTGTGAGTTTATGAGCAGGGGCAGAGTTTACTTGGGGGGGGGGTATGTGTACTCGATCCGAAAATTTTATACGTATTGAGCCTTCCCCCTAATTTGAGTCTCAAGACTTTCAGACCCCCTTTATTTGACTCTCGAGACTTTCGGGCGCCCTTTATTTGAGCCTCAAGACTTTCGGGCCCCCTTTATTTGAGTCTTGAGACTTTCGGCCCCCCAATATAACCTTTCAAGCTTCACCACTGTTTATAAGCTTACTAGTATACAAGTTTACGAGTTGATATGTTATACGTTATTAAATAGTTTACATGTTAAAAATTGTTTTAAAAATGTTTCTAAGAAATAATTTATAAGGATGGAGGGACACTCTCACCACACCCATCACACTACACCATAAACGCATCAATCATTTTGTAATGTCACACTACACCACTACACCACACCCACACATATAAGGCAACAATCAGGCTAACAACATGTCGTGAATGAGGCAATTTGCGACATGATGGGATGCAACAACGATGTTGCCACTTGGCGGCGAGCCTCGCCGTGAGCTCACGGTGTTGATGCCCCTCCCACCCTAACATGTGTCATGCGAATAATACGAATGATACTTTAAGGCGCATGCTCCTTTAGAACGTTTGATCCTTCAGAACATATGGTATGTGTTTAATATACCTCTTAATACAAACTACTTTATCTTCCTTTCTACTTTAACACTCATACATTGTGTTGTGTATTTGATACACCTCCTAATCCATGCTAACTAGAGTGTCAAAGGGTTATCCCAAAGCTCTCGCAGCCGTGTCATCTTCTAACGTGTTCTTTCTATGTTGTAGCTAGGACATACTCACCCGACAAAAATCAAACAGTTTGTAAACTTTTAGTAAATATATAAAATGTACATGATTCATTAGAAAACCATAACTTATGATGAAACTACATGAAATCATAGATTACATACATGTAACTACGAATTACATATCACGATCTAGGGGTGAGCAAGAATCGGTTCTTTTCAACCGGAACCGCTAGAAGCGGCTGGACCGAACCGTCTAGAATCGGTTGTATTAATATCGGTTCAGTTCTTGGTTCCTAAAATATGCATACACGGTTCCTGGTTTGGTTTTGGTCCGCTTACGGTTCCAAACCCAGTTATGTACTTAAAACCGATAGCCCATAAAAAGGTCGAATATTAATAATATACTAACTTATTTGTGGAGCAAAAGTTACTAATAGTTAACCTAAAAGTCTTCTAATCGTATCTTCTACTTAAGCTCCAATACATTATTTACTTTCAAATCTTCATAAATCAAAGCATACATACCCAACCAAATACACTATTGGAGTACAACATTCATTGACATCATATCAGGTTGTTATTATAGTTTGTGTATCCAAATTGTGGTTTTATTTGAATATTGATTTACTCGTTATGATAGATCATCACATCATATCATTATTTTAGGTTCTTTAACTTGTTATCAGTTCTTTAATAAAATCAGAACAAGTTTACCCACTTAGGAACCGAAACTGATTAGGTTACCATAAGATTCGGTTCTAGTTTTCGTATTTAGGTTATCCTGAAATAGGGTTGTTCACAAACTAAACCCAACTGAACCGAACCGAACAAAGGCTCGCTGGAACTCGGTTCGTTTACATAACGAGCCACTCGGTTCGGTTCGAATTTAAGAAATCGAGCGAAAGATGCTCACTCGAACTCGGTTTGGTTTATAACCGAGCGCTCAGTTTTGCTCGGTTTTGCTCAGTTTCATATTACAATTTAGTACAAAACTAATAATTTATTCAAAAGTTTCAAGTTTCAACTCAAACTCAACAATATAATAAAAGAAAACATACAAAATAAGTTTAACAAAACATAAATCTTAAAAAGAAATAAAGTTTTAACTCGAGCTCGAATAAATGATGGTAAAATCCACGTCCACAGCCTCCATTGTGACCATTTTCACATCTACTACACATGCTTTTCTTCTTTGACTATCTAACAACCTTACCCATAGACTACAAACTTTTATTTAATTTAAATTTTAACAAGTATATAAATTTTCAAAAATAATATTTTAAAAATTAATAAAGCTAAATGTAAAGTGGTAAATAATTAAAATAGTAATGCACTAAACTCTAAATAAATAAACTACCATATTACATATATATATATAAAAGTTATATTTAAAAAAATTTAAGTGAAACCGAACGAGCAACGAGCGAGCTTACCTTTGCTCATGCTCGGTTTGTTTACAAACCAAACCGAGCGACTCGGCTTGTTTACAACCGAGAAAAAAACAAAGAAGTAACTTTTTAAGTTTTTCTTCGAACGAGTTTCGAGCGTCGAATTATCTGAACACGCCTTAGGGGCTGTTTGTTTTTGGTCTGACCCGGCTGACCGCTGACTCGGTCAGCGGGTCAGCCCGTTTGATATGCAAGAAGCTACAGCTGACCGGGCCCAAGGTAGCTGACCCAGACCTAATTTCAGAAAAGGCCCCATCCATTTCAGCTGACCGCGACCACCGACGGCCACCCCACCCCTCGCCGACGCTTCCACCGACGGCCACCCCACCCCTCGCCGGCGCTTCCACCGACAGCCCTCCTGCGCGATGGCCCTCCTGCGCGGCGGCCCCCTGCGCGATGGCCCCCTGCGCGACGGCCCCCCTGCGCGATGGCCCTCCCCTTCGCGATGGTGGTTGTGGTGATGGAGGCCGGTGGTGGTTGGGAGGGGATGTAGAGATGGTGATGGTTGGGAGGGGATGTAGAGATGGTGATGGTCCGTAAATGAGAAATCAACAAATGAAGACATCAACGGATTCGTCACAGAGGAATGAGGGATAGTGCAGGGGACTTCGGAGAGAGATAAGGAGCCCATCGTCGGAGCAGAAAGTCGCCGGAGATTGCGAGAAGCAGTGGTGCGGTTGGGTGGGTTGGGGATCAGCAGAGAAGATGGGGATGGGGATGGGGATGGGTGGGTTGGCTATGTTATTATCATATTAATATTAATATCATATTATATTATTATTATTATTATTATAATTATTATTATTATTATTTATCATTTCACGCTTAATTAGCAGAGAAATTTAACAGAGAAATTTAACAGAAGTGTACATAGCGGTTATTTTTTTTATTCAGCAGAGTCAGTCAGATACATAATCAGCCAAATTTTAGTTAGATGCAAACTCGAACTTTTCTTACTGGATCAGCTTCTTACTCAGTCAGATCTGATTCATCTGACTCATCTGACTCATCTGACTCATCTGACTCATCTGACTCATCTGACTCATCTGACTCATCTGACTCAGTGAGCACAATCAAACACCCCTTACAACCCTCTACCAAAATTAGTTCTGTTGGCCGTTGGGTGGATCCTTGAGAGTTGAAGTAATGAGGAAATTGAGATGGGTGAGGGACGACGATGGGCTGTGGGATTTGGACGTTTCGACTCCGGCCACCGTCACCGGCGTCGCCCGACCCGTACCCGGCGACCCGATCTTATCGGTCCTCGGGTTGTCCAGAGGGACCCGTCTTTCAAGACCCAAACAAGTGGACTTCTTCCAGCGGTTCATGTTTATGCCCTTTGTCCCTTCATACTCAATTCGTACTCCTCATGCTCAAGGAACCAGTGGTTTCACTCTTCAACGTGTTTTCTCCTTACCCACTTTCGCCCTTGATCGCTGGTAATTTCTGCTTTCAATTGACCTCAAGTTTGTGGCTATACGTACAATTTGGATCTTGATTGAACAATTGTTTGGGATTAGGTATAGTGCGTTTGGTTCACTTAAAATTTATTTTTTAATTATTAAGTGCTTAGGATGAACCATGGGCTAGTATATTGTTTAACTGATAATAGGTCATTGTTTAACCATTCGGAGGTTTGCTTGTGAAACTGAACCATTAAATGCTGAACCTTTCAGACATCTGAAACAAACAACACCTAAGTCAAGCACCGGTGCGCCTTTTAGAGTTGCTGATTCAAACTTGTTATCTGATTCATATTATACAAAGTGATCTTATAATGTGTTTTGTTAAAGCATAAGCATATTGAAACACAAACCCTTTTGTTACTTGTAGGATTGATAGTGAGTCGGGGTCTCTTTGAAAGCCACCTATCTGGGTGGAGGAAAGACTTGCCTACACCTACCCCTCCCAGACCCTGCTCTTGAGCGGGATATACTGGGTTTGTTTGTTTGTTTGTTTATCTGATTTTGATTATTTCGAAAGGGAGAAGTATTAAGCTAGTGATTGTTCTTGTCAATGTATGTGGATGGTTTTTCGCTATGGCTTATGAAAGCATGATTATTTTGGACTCATGAATCGCATTTCACATCTTCGTTTCGTTTTGAACTGATTACAAACTCGATGCAGGTTTGGAACAGTGCTTGGTCAGTTTAATCTACATAAGTTGGTGTCAAGTATCAAGAAAAATGGGTTCAGGCAACCTACTCCTCAATCTTCATGGTTCCAAAGCATTGCTAGACATCTCAGTGATAAGTCTTTGTACGCGATTGATTTCTGCTCTGAATTCTTTCTAACACCTGATGATTCTCTTCTTCTGAGCTTTGAATCTTATGGTGATGATGACTACAAGACGCCTCGGAAAAAAGCAGTTTTTCATCACAAGGCAAGGATGCCATGTAATGTGAAACCTTAATTGTGCTTATTTTGTTTATCCAACTGCTACTCATGAGAATGTCCTCTACTTGTTTCGGTTCTTAGTATTATACATTGTTGCCTGCTTATCTTACATGCCAATAAAAAGTCACATTATAGTAAGGGTGATCTATATTTGTTCTATGTTGATAGGTGGTCAGTCTTTTGACATGTTTTGGATGTATAGTCCCCTAATATTAATATACTTGCTTAATCTTCTTTCTTTCATTTCCCAATATCATTAATGCTCATTTGATGAGTAGTAGCTGGATTCATGTTTGGCTTAGTGGAACACTAGAAATGAATGAAAAATTCGGTTAGCTTTAAAGGGGCATAACTCTTTGGTCTGAGTGCAATCACAGGTTCTGTGAATAGTCCACAGAAATCACGCAAGTGGCCATCGATTGTTTGCTGTGGCCATCAGTCCTGAAATCTTCATTTGGGTCCTGATTCTTGAATCCAAAGTGTTTCTGGATTTTTTATTTTTCATTTCTTTTTCTGATTTTGTATATATTATGTGAAGGTAGTGGTCTCCATCAATCACGCACTAACTTAGGTAATGATTTTTAGTTATTTAGGATTTCTTGAATTATGATTTTTTTGGTGGAAACTATCAAATCATAATCTTCATGGTGGACGTTCCTTTCTATGTTCGAAACTATTCTGCAATATTATAATTCTCTCTTCTAACCTGTATATAAATTTGAGTTTGCTGCTGTAATGTTCAGTTTTGGCAATCAGTTTACACTTTACAGTATAACTTTGAGCATTTTACTATGAATCTTGATAGACTAAAAATTTAGGTTATAAACCTTGACTAGGATCTGATGTGGTCTTGCTGATTCTGAATACCGTTGTACAAGTTGACCTCTTTTTATTGGTTTAGGGCTTTCACTTAATTTACCTGAAGTGTAAGATACTAGCATTGTTTCTTGCAGTTCCCAAATCATAATCTAACTCTAGAAGCCGCTTCTCCTGGACTTTTTATTGACAAGGATGCGACTTTTTGGGATGTCCCGTTGACCATGGCCATTGATCTGGCATCTGTTGCTTCTTCTGATAGTGGCCCAAGTTACCACGTCTGCATCAACCATAACTCTGGACCACCAAAAAAATTTGGAAGCAATCAAAACGATGCAATGGTCGCCTCTTTACAGCCTGGTTTGTCCGCAACAGCTGCTTTTTCTTTCAGAAATAATATTGACATATGGAGAAGTGAAGCACCGAAGTTGAAGATGGTGCAACCATATGACATATTCCTCTCCAATCCTCATATTTCAGCAACAGGAATCATTGGTAACCAACGCCAACATGTTCAGTTCCTTTTTTTTTTTAACAAATTTCATGTTTTCTTATATGTTGTCATGTAGGAGGTGTGATGACTGCATGTTTCGGAGAAAACTCAGTTAGAGCGCCACCTGGCGATAGTTTAAATGAAGGATTTGGTCTAGGTGTGAGGAGGGGAAAGTGTGCTATTTTAGCTGATTCATTTGCAACAGTGTCACTATCTGCACAGAGCGGAACTTTCCAGAAGATATTCCTTGATCTAACTCGTTTTCAGGCCCTCCTGGATTTCCCCTCTGGTTCAACTTTTTTCTCAGGTGCTGCTCGTTTAGCTACAGATGTATACAATTCCCAAGAACCTAATCTAGAAGCAGTTCAGAAAATTTGTCCAAATACCACACTTTCGTTTCAGCAGCAGGTACATACTTTAATATCTATATGACATTTGTTATTGTTATTTGATTTTTGCATATCTTTCTTTAACTTAAAGAGAATATATGGGCCCAGAAATCACCAGCCGAACGAGTATGTTGAGCGAACACGAAGAAAAGATAAAACAAAATGCTTGTTTTGATCAACCGATGATTTACACTATATTAATCTGAATAATCAACTCCATACTGATTGCATGCCATGCGACTAACTTAAAAAGCCAACAAAACTAATCCTAAACCGAGTCAAACTCTAAATGATATAAACCCCAAAAATAAATAATATAAAACTCCAACTATCTTAGTCGAACTAAGAAAGCATACCAAGTAGATAATAAATTAAGACTCATGATCATACTAAAACACCTCCTAAAAACTTGTTGAATTACAGCTGCCAGAAAATCAAGAACTCAATCCATTCAAAATTTCAATCTTTCACACATGAATAAACAAAGATTAATTCCAACAAAAATGTCACTAAATAGTAACCAAGGGTGGGGAATAGGAATGATATAAAGTCAGTTAGGTTTAAGGTTGTGGGTCTTATTCTTTCAGTAATATTGCACCTGGCTGAAGTCCAGTGAAAGTAATGTTCTTAACCCACATAAAATTTGGATGGAATGGTCGTTTGATTTCTTAACCCGTGGCCACTTGGGGTTCTGATTCTGTCCTCTTCTGCATATGTTGCCTGTAAACACAACTTGTAGTTGGTTATTTTCCTGTGCTAGTAACCCACCTTTTAGCTTTCAAGATTGTCTCCAACTTTTAATTTGATACATGTGAAAGTTAAGTTTTTGTGTCACAACATTTAATGTGATCATCAAGAAAGCTTTTGTGCTCATTTTATCTTCAACATGGTGATGCACAATTTTTTCCATACGTGATGCATAAACACATTATGCATGACAACGAGTTACAAATGTTCAATATATCTTTCTTTTATGCTTTCATTCGCCCAAGTTTTACAATTGTTCCACGAAGGTCCCTAAAACTTTTTTTTTCCCCTGAAGATTCAATCAATCAAGTTTCCATTTTGTATTTATCTGTTACAATTGAATGATGATTTGATTTGGTGCAGCTTGTTGGACCTTTTAGCTTCAGGGTGGATTCTGGAGTAGAATTGGATTTAAAAAAGATGACAATAACAAGTTTTTGAAAGTAAAGGATCCTGTATTTGCAGTAGAATATGCATTACAAGTTCTTGGTTCTGCAAAAGCTGTTGCATGGTACTCCCCAAGGCAGCAAGAGTTCATGATCGAGCTTCGTTTTTTCGAGACCTGAATCATATTATGTTTCCTGTTTTCAGTCAATTGTTTAGCACATGCCTAGTTCGCTGTATCACCACTCTAACCAGAAAAGATGTATTCTTATTAAAGTCGATCAGATGCCTTATATGAAATATCATGACCATTGGATGTTTATATGACACGCTGATGGTGCGCATTGATAAAATGGCGATTTTAGTTTCCATTTAGATGTTTCTCTGATCTGCTGATGTTGCTTGCGGCTTTTGCACCAGAGAAAATGATCCCCGTTTTCTTGCTTGATCTGTTGTTGCTGCCTTCGACTAGATTAGGAGCCTGTGAATTCACCGTCCGAACCAATATGTTTAGCAAACCGAAGAAAATATGAGACATGAGGTTTGTTTTGATCAACATATAATGATCGACACTTTATTAGTCTGAAATTCTGAATAATCGACTGCATACTAATTACATACCATGGGACTGCTTAAATAGCCAACAAAGCTAATTGAATAAAATAAAACTCCAACTAACTTAATTAAACTGTGATACAAATTAAAAAAATAAATTAAGACTTTATAATCATACTGAAACACCTTCTAAAAGCTTGTTGAATTTCAGCTGCCAGAAAATAAGAAACTCAAGCCGTTCAATTTTTCAACATTAACACATTAATAAACAAAGATTAATTCCAACAATAATGTTACTAAATAGTAACCAAGGGTGAGATTGTAGGTTGGATTGAAGGTTTAGATTAACAGTCAGGGTTATTATTCTATCAGTTATTTTGCACCGAGATAAAGGTTCTTTTAATAAAAAAAAAGTGGATGAAATGGTTTTTCAGTTTCTTAATCCATGATTACTTGGGATTCTGATTTTGTCCTCCTCTACATATGTTGCTAGTAGACACAACTTGTAGTTGGTTAGTTTCATGTGCTATAACCCACCTCTTGTTCCCTAAAGTTGTTTCCAATATTGCATTTGCTACCTATGAAGGTTGATTTTTTGTGACATGACATTTATCCAGATTATCATGAAACTGGTGTCTATGTAAAATCAGATCCACTGCCCATTGGGTAGAAAACATCATGTTGATCAGAGTTGTCAGCTAAACGGAGGGTGTTGTAATGCATATGGGCTTTATACGAGATCTCCCAATCCTTGTTGGCATAATTAGATGAGACTGATAAGAGGGAGGAACCAGGCTTGGTATGGGCAAAGAGCTAACCATGCCATGAGAACTTGAATTTTGAAGCAAAACGAATTGAGATGTGGTTTGATTGATAATTAGGAATAGAACAATGATTGATTTAACCCGATACCAAGGATGTGGCTGGTGTGGTAAACCTTACACGCAACGCGCAAGAAGCTAGACTGCCACCCATAGCTGAGCTGGAATTAGACAGTAAGGTATTCATGACTTGAATTACAAAACTTCCACATCACCTTAGAAGAATGTTGTGTAACTCGTATCGAACTCTTGGATGGAGCCAATGAAGAACAAAAATACCCATATGAAATCGGACTTACCAGTCTCTAACGTGTTAAAGCACCACGTGGGAGACTGGGAGTATGAAGTGGTCACTATATCCACATTCTATTCATAGATGTCGTGATGTCATTCGATGTCATGTGTATTATCTACATTTAAAGTTGAGATTCTTTTACATCGGATCTATTAGTCTAGTCAGGTCGTTTTAATGTACGCCTTCTTTAGGGTAAATAAAGACGAGGTAGGATTCTAGATCATCTCTTAATATCATTTCTTCTTAAAACCTTTTGAAAACATTGTAATCAACTATGTCATCCTAAGATAGAGTATTTTAAGACAACTATCTGATCTAACTATATTGAGCTTAGAACTAAATATAAATAGGACTATAACACGTTTAGTGTTCATTAGTAGTAGTCCTCCCTGTCTACTGTTTATACCAAAAGGGTGAAAGAGTTCTCGAGAGTTCAAGAAAAATATCATGTTACTAAAGAAAAGATCATGAACTAAATAAAAAAGTTCAAAGAAAAAGAAAATACAATTGTTGTTGAAAAAGACAAAGTTCCTATCAAATCAAACTCAATTGTTGTTGAATTGAACACGAGCTATTAACTATTTTTGCCCCAACACTCATATTTAAACACTAAAATCAACAAAAATATCAAAGTTTTACGTGCAAAAATCCAAAATATCAAAGTTTTACGTGAAAAAATCCAAGTCTCAAGAATTTTTAATAATAGGGCGTACCTGGTGCTGCAAAGAGCTCCCGCGTTTTCGCAGGGTCCAGGGAGGGTCCGTCCCATTTAAGGGAAGATGTACGCGGTCTATCCCCCACATTTTGTGGGGAGGCCGTTTTCACGGATCGAACAAGAGACCTTTGGTCCCTTAGGAATTTTTAATAATAGAATATTCCTAAAAGTTGTCTTGTTAATTTATTCAATACGTTGATAGTCCCCATGATTTACCCATATTGCAGCTTTAATCCCAAATTTGAGAAATTATATATGTGGTTTCAAACTTTGCACAAACATTATGAGTGATCCTTGACTTCGATGGGCGTTAAGTTTTCTAATTGAGTGGGATTAAAATGACCATACTACCTCTCTTTTTAAACAAATAAACAACAAGTCAAGGATCAGCGGTGTTACGTTTATGCAAATTTGGACCATCCTGTAATTTCTTAAACTTGAAGACTAAAGTTGTAATATGAGCAAACCAAAGTTCGAAACTTGTAACAGATGAGGCACCAGTTTGTTAAAGATGAGGCACCAGTTTGTTCAGAACGCCTCAAAAGCTACCAAGACATCAAACTAGGGGGCTGTTTGATGGAAAAGTCTAGGTCATCAGGGACTGACCGAGTAAGAGGCTTCTCCAAAACTGACAGGGTAAGGGTTTAAAATAGACATGAGTCAGAAGGGGCCGACCGAGTCAGAAGCAAATCGGAAGAATCAAACACACTGACCGGCCTCCACGTCTGACCGAGCCAGTGGATCAGAGAGATTAGAAACAAATCAAACTGCCCTAGGTCAATTGAGGAACAATCAAAATAATTATTATCTTTAAAAATGCTCCCACTTGCTTTGACATCTTTTCTTGACTCACGATTTCACCTGTCTTGCCGGTTTTTGTTCTCGTCTTGATTTTCACGTCTCATTTCTTGATTTTAGTTACAAATTTGAACTGTATACATATTCTGTTATAACAATGGCTTCAAAAACAACCGAAAATATACAATAAAAGATTACAAACCGAAAAAATAACCAATCAAAATAACACACGAGGTTAAAGGCTTCGTTTACGGTTTAAACAACATAATCATTAAAAACAAAAGGAAGCAACTTTTACCAATAAAGATAAACCATATTGATAATTATAAAATAAGTTGTTATTTGTAATAGAGTTTCAAGTTTTAAAATAAGTTTGAAGCTTTATCCGTTTTAATAACTTTTAAACTACTTTGGTTATAAGAATCTTATAAAACCGGTTCTAATACATTGTTTGGGATTGTTGACAACTATTAAAGTTTGTTTATTGCAGCCGAAAAAAATAAAATCACAAAACCATCTTTGATCATATCGATAATGCACGCGTGAACTGCAGATGCCAGATAAAGTAAACCTTGAGAAGAAGATAACAAAGTTTAAAACTTTTTACCTTGATCTTGTTGGAAATGATCGGATGACCTTCACTAACGACTGAGGTTGCTAGCTTGTATGCACCAAACGTCATCTTTTGCGCGTCATCTATTTACAGTTTTCTAGTAGTGCTTGCTTGAAAACACCTAGGACCAAGTGTGTTTTAATGAACACTGGAGGCCGTCTGTGTACTTTCTGATATATTATGACCAAATATACTAGTACGGGCAAACCACATGGACCGTCCGTTTAATTAACTTATTTTAAAAGAGTGAGCAAGTGTGGCGAGTGAAGGAATAAAAGGAGAGTGAAATAGGCAGCAACTATGTAGGGTGATGTTTGAAAAGGTAATGATAGATAGTTTTAACCAAATGCATATGCATATAAAGTTATAAACTCAGCAAAAAACTGACAAATGTAACACCATTACGTTTACATTACAACATATCATCGATCATGCATTTGATCATTTCTTAACAAACAATTACTTAAAGTTTCCATTGAATTGCATTTCATGTCATTTTTCATCAAGACATGATGATACTCGCAATAGAAATCAAAACACAAACAAAAACAACGCTTAATGATAGATGCACAAGTAATCTCTCCCCACCCCTGCCCGGGATTGGAGCACCAACCGGACCTGCAATTCAAACATGTATATATTATTTCCGTATGAAGTCGGGATCTTAATAGGAGCAATCTCTCTATACTTTGAAATATAATAAAGGTTTGATCTCACCCTACTGTAGAGTGAGATTTAGGGTTTGTTAATTTGTTTGTTTGTTGTTTATTATTTTTCTAGGTCAAAGAATTAATCTGTCATAGTTTTGTTTTGTAGATCACAAATCTATAATGTAATTATTCCAAAGCATTTTACGAACTAAACATCCATCCATATGAGAGGAAGTGAAAGTTAAAGTAGAGTGTTTGGCATAGCTTATTGACTAATTGATTTTTTTAATAAATTTTAAGTTAGTATGGAGTAACTTATTAACTTATTGCCTCACAACATGCACATTGCCCAACACTATAAAATGACTTTTAACTTTTCAAAAGTTAAAAAGTTAAAAGTTGATAAAATAAGCACTCCCAAACACCCACTTAGTTGATTTAGTAAACTTTTTCCTTAGCTAAATGTAACTTATGTATTTATACAAGAATTAAATTTGATTTTATTCCCTGAGATTTGATAAAAATAACGTTTACCTCTAAAAGTTTATAAACTTTTTCAATTTCAGTCTGAATATTTCATATTTTTAGTATGAAACTGAAATGACCAATAAAACTTTTAAGGGGGAATTGAAACAACTGTTGATACACTTTTAGATGTAAATATATTTTTATAATCTTTTGAAAAAAATAATTATTATTTTAGAGCACTAAAATTAAATTTAACTTTTTATACAACTGGAACTTTTCTCTCTTTAAATTTCTAATGTTTTAATGAAAACAAGCAATGCAGGTTTTATGCGTTCAAAATTAACTTTAACAAACACAATTAATTTGTCACATTACACTTTTAGCTTCCTGTTAAACGTTAAAAGACAAAATATAACATATGTACGTGTAGGGTAAAAGTAAAAGCTAATGAGAAGTTTGTTAACATTAATTACCACATTGTCTTGTTGAGTTAACCGTTGGTGAGCAAATGCACAACAATCCTTCCGTTTCAACATCAAACCCACAAGTTCCACCCGATCTCCGGCACCGATCACACCCCGTATCGGGCACACTATACGACAGCTTGATCCCGTAGGACCAATCCACGGGCTTCTCGTCCTTCAGCTTATCAACATCGTAAAAGCTCGTATAATGAGTGCAATCCAGTATATTCATGCTCATAAACTTGATCGTAGCGTACGATGTAAAACAGCACGCGGGAGGCGTGTCGTTGGAAAACATTTGAAAGATCTTGAACGACGTGCATGAGGCGTATAGGTCGCCACATGAGCGAGAGGCGGAGAAGTTGAAGCATAGGGATTTGTAGTGGTTGAGGAGGGGGGAGTCGATGGAGCAGTTGACGAGGGCGAAGACAGTGTCTGGAGAGGGTGGGATGAGGGCCGATTGGATATCGGACATAAGAAAGTCGTGGTGCGGTTGTAGGATGCTGCATGTGGACATCGAGGGGTCGTAGAGGGTGAGTGTTTTCCACGTGTAGTCGATAGACTCCACTTTGTAGCTCCCCGACGGGGTTTGGAAAAAGAGGGCCGAGGTTGAGGTAGTGGGCGGTGTGGGCGTGGGCGTGGGCGTGGGCGTGGTGATGGTGGGGGTGAGTGGGACGGGTGTGGTGGTGGTGGTGGTGTTAATGATACTGCTGATGGTGGTTTGGGGTTCAGGGTTTAGGGTTATCTGTGGTGCAAATGTGGTGGAGCAGTTGAGCATGTTGCGGTAGAGGGGGTGACCGCAGCCATCATCGATGGCGAAAGGGTAGTCGATTCGGATATTGGCGCATGAGTCGCGGCACACGGGAAGAGAGTGAGCGAGATGAAAAGAGTGAGCGATCAAGAGGATGAAGGATACGAGAGACATAATGCTTGTGTGACAAATGAGGGGTTGTTTTGAAATAAGCCATTTGCTTTCGGCGATCTCCGCAAATTGCTCGATCACTTTTTATTGAAAAAGCTGTTTTCTTTTTTTACCTTTTTGACCCTTTCGAATCCATTTAAACATAAAAACGATTATGATTCTTTTTAAAATACAACAAAACATTGTTCGTGTTTAGCGAAAAATAAAAAGAAAAACAATTATGATTCTTTGAATTTGAGCTCCCCAGTTGAAAGAGTCACATAAGGAAAAAATTGCACTCAAACAAAAGTTCTATTAATCTATATAGTATGATATATAAGATTTGTAACTCAGCATGTGTGTCCTTTAGTTAATCTTTTTTTTTATAAATAAAAATAAATTTTTTAACATGTCATCTTTCACACCTATTTTGTCACATGTCATTAGTATAACAAGTCAACGATAATATTAGATTATAATTATATTATTTATATTCTTTTTAAAATTATAAAACATATCTTTTAATAAATTAAAAACATGTTTCTTATTATTAGAAAAATATAACTTTCAAAATAAAATTTTATGAAATTACAAGTTTATTAATACAACAAACTTTTTCTAAAAATAACGTTATCTAAATAAATTTTAAAAAATGGAATGTTTAAAAAAACAATTTTTGAGCAAATTTTATTTGGGTGGTGGGGGCGTAAATGACGTGCGCAACACCGCCGCCGGTCCCCCTACGCCGCTAAATAACACCATCGTGTCACGCTCACTTTCCGAGCCACACTATCTCCAACGATAATAGTTTCGATTGTTACCCCACCAAAGGTCACCACCTTCTCCTCGCTCCTCTATCGCCGCCCGACGGGTGGTTGTTAGGGTTGTATCCAGGTGAGATAGTGGTTTCGGTTTCAAGAGATGGTTTTGTGGTCGATGGTGGTGGCCGACGGCAGAATGGTGATGGTGGCTGGTAGGTGGTGGTGATGGTGGCTGGTAGGTGGTGGTGATGGTGGCTGGTAGGTGGTGGTGATGGTTTGTTTTTAAAAAAATTTATAGTGTGATGTGATGTGAGCGTCCCTACCAATTTGGTATGCTATGATGTAGTGTTACATAACATTATATGATAAGTGGGTGTGTGCTGTAGTGTGATGGGTATGACATGAGCACCCCCCACCCTTTAAAAACGAAAGTTTAAAAAAATCATGAAATTATTTTATTACTTAAGATAATTAATTGTTTCAGTTATATTTTATTTTAAAAGATTGTTTTTTAATTTGTAAATGTTAATTACTAACTGTTTATAATCTCTAAACTGTTGCAGTTAATATAACATCATCCTATATTTATACATGTTTATGTCATTGTAATTATATTCGTTTTGGCATTTGAATAAACTCGTTGCATTTGTTCATTGACCTCTTGCTCAGCTGCGTTATTTCTTCCCGGAAGATACTCAAGGTCATGTTGAGATACTAGAAAAAGTGCATTGTTAGGTGAGTTGAGAAAGAAAGATAGAAGACCACATGGTAATATACATTGGTGAAAGTAATTAATAGTTTTTGTCGCTTTGCGCTACGCGGCGATGTCCAGTCATTTTCCCACACGCAATGTTGAGTTACGTCAGTCATTATCAAACCAGCTCGTTAGAGACCATAAAAGCAAAGTCTTATGATGAAACTCTAAAATAATAAACTTTAGTGGTCAAACTCTAAAATATATAGAGTGGAGGCCAGTCGTTTTACCCATACACAACGCCATGCTACTTTGGTAACTCTAAAACAGTAAACTCTAGTCGATGATGACTCTATAATCGAAGTTTGGTGGTGAAACTCAATAATATTAAACTTTAGTGGGTAAACTCGAAAAAAAAATAAACATCCCAACGAATAATTTAGTGGTCAAACTTTAAGATACTAAAACTTAATGGCTAAAGTAAAAAAACAAATCAATGGCCAAACTTTAAGATCCTATACTTTAACGTAAACATAAAAAACAAATCGGCCGCCAAACTATAAATTTACTAAATTTTAGTGAGAAACTCAAGAAAGTAAAATTTCAATGTAAATAGTTTGGTGGCCAAACTCTAAAATCGTAAACTTTAGTGGCCAAATTCAAAAATCAAAAGTTAAGTGTTAAATGTACAAAGTATTAAAACCTAATGTGGCTAAAAGTAAAAAACCAAAACTAAAAAGGAATCAATTATAAAAACAAAAAATAATTTGAAAATATATAAGAATACTATTTATTTCTCTCTATTAATAGGCAAACTCTAAAAACCTAAACTTTAGTGACCAAATTCAAAAATCAAAAGTTAAGAGTTAAATGTAAAAAATATTTAAACCTAATGTGGCTAAAAGTAAAAAACCAAAACTAAAAAGGAATCAATTATAAAAACAAAAAGTATTGTGCTAATTTGAAAATATATAAGAATCTACTATTTATTTCCTTTTCTATTAATAGCCAAACTCTAAAATCCTAAACTTTAGTGACCAAATTTAAAAATCAAAAGTTACGAGTTAAATGTAAAAAAATATTTAAAACTAATGTGGCTAAAAGTAAAAAACCAAAACTAAAAAGGAATCAATTATAAAAACAAAAAGTATTGTGCTAATTTGAAAATATATAAGAATCTACTATTTATTTCCTTTTCTATTAATAGCCAAACTCTAAAATCCTAAACTTTAGTGACCAAATTCAAAAATCAAAAGTTACGAGTTAAATGTAAAAAATATTTAAAACTAATGTGGCTAAAAGTAAAAAACCAAAACTAAAAAGGAATCAATTATAAAAACAAAAAGTATTGTGCTAATTTGAAAATATATAAGAATCTACTATTTATTTCCTTCTCTATTAATAATAGAGTAAAGTAATATTTGAACATCTCAAACTCTAGATTATAAATATTTGCTTATTTTCAACTAGGAAAGTAAAGAGAGATTTCCGTGCTCATATTTGAACCATAATGCACACCAACAGTTTAATCCATATTTTAAGTAAACAAACGAGCAAAACTAGTTTAGATGACATGAAAAGACAAAACCATTTTGCTCACTTGTGAATTGTGTGAGGACATCTCGTACAAACAACACCAACCACAATGGGTTGAGAATCAAAACCTTATAGTATGATCAATGAAAATCAAAACCTTATAGCATCATCATTGAGTTGCTGAGTTGAAAGATGTTCAAGGTTGGTATAGGTTGAACACCCGACTTCAAATTCATAAGATTTCTATTTACGACTCACTATTATAAACGAAATCAACAAATTCTTTGTACTACATTTCGATCATGTCAAACAATAATAGAAAGATTTCTATTTACAATTATGGTTCAACTTGGGTTCCATTTTTCTTGAAGAGAATATTCAGTCTAACAATTTCTAAAAACCATATCATACTGATATCCAAAACAACCATTCAGTTTTTATCAAAGTCAACACTACTTTAAACTCCTCTCATTTGAGAGAAATATTCATCAAAACTAGCTTTTTACGCTGAATATGCGGCTTTACATGAAAAAAGAAGTTCACTAACCTGGAACAATATCTTATCACTTCCATGCTTTGAGATTGTAAGTAGATATTGTAACCTTTCAACTAATGGATAATATAACAGTGAATCCCAAAATCTGTCAATATCAGATCACTTGAATTAGATATGTCATCAACATACTAACATTTAGCATGCATAAATCTGGAACTTGATATTAATAATAACTTTGATTTCACATACCTGATAAAAATTACCAAATAGATCACTAGATCATTTCAAGTTTCATCAACCATTCTGATGCAAATTTCAAAAATTAGACTATGTAAAGCAAAAGCAATATACCATATAGGCAAGAGCATTACTGCCTTGTAAGTAAGATCTCATCATCTTATCCGACTCATCAGGTTTTGCTATCCGGCCAATCCAGGAACTTAGACCCTTGAAGAGAAACCGGGAGATATGACTGGAACGACGAAGGGTTATCAGGAGGATAAATATAACCTTTCGCGTATCCAAGTTCTTTCATCAATTTGGTAGGTGCATTTCTCAGGTGCAAAGGCACAACCTCATTTTGTCCAACTGAATCTCTCACGGCTTTCTTTGCAGCCTCGAGCGCTCTGTATACAGCTACCGATTTAGGAGCAAGTGCCAGATAGGCAACACATTGAGCTAGGTTGATGCTACACTCTGGCATACCAAGAAAATGACACGCCTGATAGCACGAAACCGCCTGGGTGAGAGCCGAGGTGTCCGCTAGCCCAACGTCCTCACTGGCAAACTGTATAAGCCGACGCGCAATGTAGAGAGGCTGCTCACCACCTTCCAACATCCTCGCTAACCAATACATCGACGCGTCTGCATCACTCCCTCTCATGGACTTGTGGAGCGCGCTTATGAGATTGTAGTGTTGCTCCCCATCTTTGTCATACGCAATATGCTTGCTTTGCAAAGCTTCTTTCGCATCATCTAGCATAACATCCAAAACCACATCCGAATCAGTTGCTAATCGCGCTGCAGCACTAACGGCTGAAACCTCAAGCGCGTTCAACGCAACCCTCGCGTCCCCATCACAATGCCGCGACAGATACTCAACGACTTCACCACTCACTTTAACATCCCCTCTCCCCACACTCAGGGCCAAACCTTTGTCACAGTCATCAACAGCGCGTGTTAGGATCGTGGCAATGTGGGCGGGCTGAAGCGGATTAAGAACAAGGACTCTACACCGCGATAACAACGGCGTGATCAAATGAAACGAAGGGTTTTCAGTAGTGGCCCCAATGAACACAATACTCCCATCCTCAATCACAGGCAAAAAAGAGTCCAATTGTGATTTATTAAACCTATGAACTTCATCTACAAACAACACAGTTTTCACAACACCACCATCGATTCTATTATTTTTGTGTTTTCTAGCTTCTTCTACAACATCTCTAACATCTTTAACACCAGCATTTACAGCTGATAATGTGACGAATCGATAAGAGGATGTAGATGAGCATGAGTTAACTATGGCTTTGCCTATGGAGGTCTTACCGGTGCCGGGGGGTCCCCAGAGGATCAACGACGGTAAGCGGCCGGAGGCGGTGGCTGATCGGAGGAGGGAGGATTTCCCGGCGAAGAGGTGGTCTTGACCTACTATTTCGGTGATGGTTTTAGGGCGCATTCGTTCGGCTAGTGGTTGTTCGTCACGATGTTTTCTTTTTCTGAGGTGTGGCGGTGGTGGTGGTGGTTGTGGTGGTTGGTGGTTAACGGATGAGTGCGGTGGTTGTTGGTGGTGATTGAAACGAAAGAAGTTGATTTTTGGCTGAGAAGTAGGGGTTTTTTGGTTGAGAATCCATTCAGTGGCGGTGAGAATAGAATTGCCACCGGTGGCGGTGGTGGTGGCGGTGGTGGTGGCGGTGGCGGAGAGAGCTTGAGTAACCAAGTCGTCGGGAAACCCCATTTCTAGAAGCTGCTGTTTTTCCTTCTCCATTTCCCCTGATTTTTCTCCTTCCATAAGTTGGGTTATTGAGGAAGAAAGTGAAAGTAATATATTTTTACTTGGGGCTGTTTTGGGGTGCTTTTTTTAAACTACTTTTGATTTTTAGAGGGGTGGAAAGATTAAAATATCCATTCAAAAGACAGAAGTTAAAAATTTTAACTTCTGATGACTTTTGAAGGGGTATTTTGGTCTTTTCACCCCTCCAAAAATCAAAAGGAGTTTAAAAAAAACACTCCCAAACAGCCCCTTAGGGGATGTTTGGAATTGCTTTTTTAAAACAACTTATGATTTTTGGAGGGGTAAAAAGACAGAAATACCGCTTCAGAAGTCATTAGAAGTTACAAATTGTAACTTCTAGTGACTTCTGGAGGGGTATTTCTGTCTTTTTACCCCTCCAAAAGTCATAAGTTGTTTTAAGAAAGCAATCCCAAACATGCACTTAACCGGTTAAGACTCGACGATACATGTAAATAAAATTAGGTTTTGAATTTAAGTTTTATTATGAGTAAAAATACTCGTTTTTCTAGTTGTAGGTTTTCCTTAAAGGTTGAGGTTTGGTTTCAGAAAGTAAATGGATATTTGAGTTTGATTAAGATAACATATATTTTTCGAAACAGTGTCGTACATTTACCATTGAAAAAATATTGTAGTGGAAGAAAATAGTCTCATATTTTTTCAATTCTTTTTCCAATTTAATGTGAAAATATGTTAAAAGTTTTGATTTTGTGTAGAGGAACCCATCATCCAACATTCACGCTCGTTAAAACCTTCATGGGGTCCTCCTTCACGTCCCTTAACGTGACACATCAACTCTCACATCCCTACAAGCGGGAATCCAAATAGTGATACACGCGGTTGTAGTTATGATATTTCTACTTTTTTGAGCCCATATTAGTAGCTAAATCTCATATCAAAGAATGAATTATTTGATCTTTTAACAAATCAATTCCCAACCAACTCAGCCCTTATTCCAAACTTCCTTTGCAACTGGGCATTTAAGAAAGACATGGTCAACATCTTCGTCAACGAGCAAACATAACGAGCAGTTTAACAAATTGCATGTAGATGCGCCAAGTAAGGTTATAATAGAATGTAACTTTAAACCAAACGCTTAGAAAACATGTGTACTTTAGGACTTGTTTTGACCAGTGAACTAGAGGTAAGTTGTTACCTTTGGGGCATGGTTTTGTTAAAAATATTTTAGAATGACCCCCTTCTCGACTCAAAGAATCCTTTGCCTTTAGAAAAATTGTAGCTTTTCATCATGGCCACCAAACCATTAACTATCTTACTACATCAAGGAACTCAAGTGTAGTCTTTTATAGTTCAATACATAGAATCTTTACTCGAACACAATCGAACCATAAGTCCATAACCCTTCCATATACATACATATATGATGGTGTCTGGCCAATTAGTTTTTATAAAAACCATCAGAAACTTCTTATAAAGATTGGGTCTTTCAGCATGTGTTCTTTGTTTCAGAGTAATATACTTTGATTATAAATATTAGATTATTCTAATAGTAATATTACTTCTATGATATTAGAATGGTTCAACTGATTTCTTTATTGAGATATATGCAACTATATATACAAGAAAGAGTACAATAATTGAGGAGATAATTGCTCCTCTATAAATGGAAGAGTACAATAATTGAGGAGATAATTGCTCCTCTATAAATGGAAGAATATTGACTAATAAATGTTGACAGAAGACTTTGTTGTGATGCACAATTTACGTGGTTTCCTTATACCCCCCGTCAATGCAAGTTGGGGAGGTCCAAGACGAAGCATTGTGCGAAAGCGTTCAAATGACGGTTTTGGCAAGCTCTTGGTGAAGATGTCGGCTACTTGCTTGTCGGTTGAGATGAATTTGGTGTGTAGTTTACCGGCGGTTACCAATTCACGAACAAAGTGGTAGTCGATGTCTATGTGCTTTGCTCGTTTATGTGAGATGGGATTTTGACTTAAGAACAAAGCACTCTTGTTGTCACATAAAAGTGTCGGGCGACCTGGTGGTAGAGCATGAAGATCCCGAAGAAGATTAGTTAACCAAATGATTTCAGCCGCCGTATTTGCCATTGCTCTATATTCGGATTCACAGCTGGATCGAGACACTGTTGGTTGCTTCTTAGCGCTCCAAGAGACCAAGTTTCCCCCTAAGTAGATACAATAGCCGTATGTGGATCTTCTTGTGTCGATACAACGAGCCCAATCTGCATCTGAAAAACCTAATAGAGTAGTGTTAGGTGGACGATCAAAAGTGAGACCATGTGCTAAGGTACCTTTAACATAACGAAGAATCCTTTTTACTAGTTGGAAGTGGGTGGTTGTGGGAGATTGAAGGAATTGGCTAGCTTGATTTACGGCATAGGAGAGATCAGGACGGGTGATTGTGAGATATTGGAGTGCACCTACAAGGGAGCGATATAGAGTGGGATCATGAAATGGTTGGCCTTCGGAGGAGAAAATGTCTTTGGTTGTCAAAGGAGTGGCAACCGGTTTAGAGTCGAGCAAGCCGGCTCGTGTGAGGATATCGTGAGCGTATTTGGATTGATTTAGGAAGAGACCCGATGTTGTGTGATGAACTTCGAGACCGTGGAAGAAATTTAGGGAGCCAAGGTCCTTTATTTTGAATTCCTTGTTGAGACAAGATGTAAAGTTGTTTATGAAATTGTCATTATTACCGGTGATAATAATGTCGTCAACATAAACAAGTAGATAAATTAAGATACCTTGGTGATTGTAAATGAATAATGATGTATCGGCTCGACTATTGTGAAAACCTCGATTAAGAAGAAAGGAACTTAATCGTTGAAACCAAGCACGGGGTGCTTGTTTTAAACCATAAAGGGCACGGTTTAGTTTACACACATGGTTGGGTCTATGAGAATCTTCAAAACCCGGAGGTTGTTCCATGAAAATGGTTTCGGTGAGATGACCGTTTAGAAAAGCATTATTGACATCCAATTGACGAAGATTCCAACGGTTGATGGTGGCTAGACTGAGAACCACTCGGATGGTGGATGATTTGACAACAGGACTAAAGGTGCGAGAGAAATCGAGCCCCGGTATTTGCGTGAATCCTTGAGCTACAAGTCTTGCTTTGTAGCGATCAATGGACCCATTGGATTTATATTTGATTCTATAAATCCACTTTGAGCCAATGATGTTGGTGCTCGTGGGTCGAGGAACAAGGGTCCAAGTTTGATTTGCGTGAAGAGCTTTAAGTTCGTCGTGCATAGCTTCGACCCATTTATAATTTTTGAGGGCGGTTTTGATGCCTTTTGGGGTGTGAGAGGTAAGGAGGGAGTGATATAGAGGATGAGTGGTGAGTTGGGTGAGATGTGAAAAATGTTTTGGTTTAAAAATTCCAGCCTTTGCACGAGTAGTCATAGGGTGGAGGTTGACTGTTGGGGCTGGGTCGGTTATGGATTGCTGGGAGGGTTGGCTTTGAATATTGGGGTCAGTTGAGGTAGGTGGTGTAATCGGATTTGGGAGTGGAGCGATGGATGGGCCAGTAGATGCGAAAGGTGTTTGGGCCGAAGGGGTGAAAGGGGTGGAGTCGGTTGGGCTGGAAGGGAATGGAGATGGTGGGCTTTGGAGTGGGGTGTTGGGCTCAGCTGATGGCGGATCATAATGAGGGTCACAGAAAGGAAGGCATGAGGTGGTTTGGGTGGGTGTTGATGTGGTGGGAGTGGGTATTTGTTCCTCAAAATTAGTGATAGGCAGATTTGTGATATTAGTGGTGGTGGAGTTGTGTTGAAAAGGTAGAGTGTCTTCATCAAATTTGGCATGTCGAGTTGTGTAGACACGGCCCGATGATGGTTCAAGGCATCGAAAGCCTTTGTACTTAGGACTATAACCAATGAATATGCAAGGAGCACTTCTTGGTTGGAGTTTATTTTTTGTATAGTCTCTAAGGTATGGGAAGACTCGACAACCAAAAATGCGCATGTTTGAGTAAGTGGGTGGTTGGTTGAACAAGACTTCAAATGGGGACTTGTTGTCTAGAAGTTTTGTGGAGAGGCGATTGATTATGTAAGTGGCGGAGGTGAAAGCATCAAACCAAAAAATGGGTGGGACATTGGCATTAAACATCATGGCAAGACCGGTTTCGGTGATGTAACGGTGCTTGCGTTCGGCCCTACCATTTTGTTCGGGTGTGTGAGGGCATGACAATCTATGATGTATGCCTTGTTGTTGAAAGCAATTTTGAACATGGTGATTTGTAAATTCGATGCCACCATCACTTTGAAAAACTTTAACATTTGTTGAAAATTGATTTTGAACAAAGGTTAAGAAGGTTTTGAGAACGGCAAAAAATTTGGATTTTGCTTTCAAAGGGTAGAACCAAGTGAAACGTGAACAGTCATTGATAAAAATAACATAATACCGATAACCATCCGTGGAGGGCACAGGTGCGGGTCCCCATAGGTCACAATGAATTAAGTCTAGAACGTGTTGTGCTCGCTTTGGATTTTCAATAAATGGTAGGTGTTTTGCCTTTGATAATTCACAAGATTCACATAAGCCCAGTTTGGGTAATATAGATGTAACAAAAACACGACCAAGTTTATTCAAAGTAGTAATTGTATCAAAGGAGACATGTCCTAATCGACTATGCCATTTATTGAAAGATGCACGCAAATGGGATGCGGAAAGCGCAGCAACGAGAGACTTGTGACCTTGGGTGAGAACATAGAGACCATTTTCACACGTGCCTTTAGCTAGAACCTCCGCTGTTTTTCGGTCCTGGATTTGGAAAAAATCATTAGAAAATAAAACATCAACCGGAGAATCATTTGTTAACCTACTAATTGAGAGTAGATTTTTTGTTAAATTGGGAACTACTAAGACATTGTTTAAATTAATGGAGTTATTTAACTTAGTGTTCCCAATATGAGTAACGGGAGATGATTTTCCATTCCCAAAGGTAACTCGAAGGTCACCATTTTGAGTTTTTACGTTAATTAGATTATGATTAGAAGGCAACATATGTGTTGTAGCACCTGAATCAGCAGTCCAATCGGGAGAGTCGGATGCTATATTGCATTGGGCATGAAAAGCCTCGGCAAGATTAGCATCAAGAGAAGCCGATTTTTGAGCAAAAGTTGCGAGTTTAGGACAAGTACTCGCATAATGTCCGAGTTCGTGACAAAGTTGGCAATGGGGTGGACTTTTGGTGTAGGACGAGTTTTTGTTTCTTGAGGAGAAGTTTCGGCCTCTGCCACGAGAAGAAGAAGAAGATCGATTATGAGAGTTTTTGTTTGGGTGGGCATAGAAGGCAGCAGTGGGTGTTTGTGAGCCATGTAATTATTGGACAAACATTTCTTGATTCTCGGCGTTTGCCAAGAGATCACGAAAGGAAGGGGCTGGACGAATGGTTCGTTGTGAGGTTGAAAAATTTTCAAAGGAGGGGCCGAGGCCACAGAGAAACCAATGACGTTTGTCTTCGTCACTGATAGGGTGTCCAATGGCCGAAAGCTGGTCAGCAATGGCTTTAAACTTTTTGCCGAATTCAGCAACTGTTGAAGTGCCTTTTTGTAAGGTCCGAAGAGAATCTTTGAGATTGTGGATGCGTTCTATAGAGGAGTGACTATAGGCATCCGATAGAGCTTTCCAAACAGCCTTAGCCGTCGTATGGCCTATCGTTTCTGACATGGATTCTTCGGTCAGGGTAGAGTTGATGAGGAGAAGGACTTTTTGGTCTGCAAGCTGCCATGCGATGAACTCAGGATTGGAGACTGTTTTGTTGTCCGAAACTATGGTTTCGGGTGGAGGAGGTTGTTCACCGGTGACATGGTCCGAGAGATTTAGGTAAGAGAGGACCGGAGTAATTTGTTTCTCCCATGGGAGGTAGTTTGTGGATGTTAATTTGATGTTGATAAGATGACTAAGAGAGTGGAGGGGAATGGTTTGTGGGTCGCTGCCATGGGAGAGGGCTGCGACAGAAAGAAAAAAAGATGATAGGTAGGAGGAGGGATGAATGCTAGAGAAAAGGAGGATCTTGTATGTTAATTGGCTGATACCATATGATATTAGAATGGTTCAACTGATTTCTTTATTGAGATATATGCAACTATATATACAAGAAAGAGTACAATAATTGAGGAGATAATTGCTCCTCTATAAATGGAAGAATATTGACTAATAAATGTTGACAGAAGACTTTGTTGTGATGCATAATTTACGTGGTTTCCTTATACTTCGTTTACAATTACATGAATTAGGAGGTTTCATGTTTCAAATGACTCATTTAGCCAATTTCTTTAGCCAATTTTTAAATTTAAACATCACCCATATCAACCCATCGTTACCAAACGGATCAAAATTGCCACCTTCCGCTTGTATAAATGCATTGCCATTGATGAACATTTGTCAGCCAAATTATCAGATAATCAACTAAAAGTTTGGGGTCATATTCTACATGTTCATATTTCAGAAAATCTTGAATTTGTTGTAGAAAAATGTTTGAGGTTTCGACAAATTATAATTGTTTAAGTAAATAATAGGTAAAATAACTAAAGGACACTTTTTGAAATAGGAATATACGTCTCTCAAATTAGTTTAAAAGAATGGACAAATCATAATGAGATAAGTAGAAGCAGACATGAGAAACTGATTATTCTATGACTTGAAATGAATTTTAAAACCAAAAGCAAACACTAGCTTATTAGTTACATGGATGTAAATAGTAAACTCACAATCAACAAGTTAAGTTATTGGATTACTATTTACATGGATGTAAATAGTAAACTCACAATAACTCGTTAAGTTATTGCCTTTGTTATGCTTTGTTATATGCTTTGTATATGCGTTGTATTATGATTGTTATTGTTATTGCCTGTTATATGCTTTGTATATGCGTTGTACTATGATTGTTATTGTTAACGAGTCAGGGGTCTCTTCGGAAGCGGTCGCTCTATCTTTCTAGATAGAGGAAAGACTTGCCACCATATACCCCTCCCAGACCCTGCTCTTCAGCGGGAGACACTGGGTATGTTTGTTTGTTTGTTTTTTCATCTTTTCGAGGTGAAGAACCTTCATTAGGTAAACACACTTGTAATAACAGTTTTGACTGTCTTTATTAACATAAAGATGCAAGTCAAAAGTATGAAAAATGCTCAACACAATCTCCCTTAATTATAAAGTAATCGTTACAACATTTAAAGAGAAAATGAATAAGATTACCGAATCAAACCAAACTCTAACCTCATCGCGCAATAAGGTTACCAAACCAAACCCTACAAGGATGGGTCCGTCCTAATACATTATACATAAATGGCTATAGGGGGTGGGGTTTCTTCTATACAGTATAAACCCGAGAAATCTTTTTTTTTTTTTTTTTTTTAGGATCGTGAGATTGAAAAATCATGTGCATCCAGACACGAATTTATCCGAGATGGATTGTGGCATACCATCTTGTAAACAATCAATTGGAGGTATAGTGAGAGTCTCCTGCACCCCATAAGCATTCCAACAAAAGGGATCATCCACCAATTCGCCTTCGAAGGGCAACAACTCAACCTCTGACATGGTTATGTTGGTGCAAGCAACGGTGTCACTGCAAGCAAAATGTATTGGAGGGCTACGCACGTCGTATGTTCCCTTTATGTTCCGGTAAGATATGTCTCGAACATACACTGCTGACGTCTGATTTAAGCACTTCTTGTTCGCGCAGTAATACTGGTCTATTATGGCGCAGTTCCTTACATTCTCCATTTGGATGTTCTCAAAGGCTATCCCTGTCACGGACCCGGCCCCACCCTGCCACGTCTTTATCCTCACCCCGTTGTCCGAATCATGTATCATTACGTTCCTGACGCTTATGTTTGAAACACACGCCTCCGAGTTGTGCACCCCTAGGCTCCCAATGCTGCACATGTTCATTTACCCTTTATACTTTTGGGGTCTAGTGGTAAGAGGTAAGTCCCACAACCAAAAGACTGTAGGTTTTAACCTCGCCCAAGACAAATAAAAAAGCCGTTCAAAAAAAAAAAAAAAAGACACATACAACACGCACCTGATCCCATGACTAGGCCCACAAGTCACACCCTCTATATCAACGTGTACGCAACCGGGTCCAATGGAAATGCAATCATCCCCTGATAATAAAAAAAAGGAACAGTGATTAAAATTGTTATAAGGAAATATCATTAGTTAAACACTAATTTGGTGTAGATGAATGAAGTTGCTACCATCGCTTATCATTGAATTGTAAATGCCCACAGACTTTGTATTCTCGATATGGATCCCGTCGGTGTTGGGGCTGAGTTTGGGTGCAGAAATCGACACTCTGTCTATGTGTACCCCTTCACACCCGTCGAACTTCACGTGGAACATCGGGCTGTTCTGGATCCGTAGTCCCGTCAATGCCAAATTCGAGCTCATAAAGAAGCGAATTAACTGACATGTAAAACACATTTCATTAGGTACGTGTCACTTCAACACATACATAAACTAAACCAAACCAAACCAAACCGACCACATTATTCAAGAGGTGATCTACTTACTGTAGGGCTGTCACATGGTCCAGGCAACGTTGACCCATGGGGACCCTGAATTAGAAAATAACAATAATAATCAGGTTTACATAAAAGGTAAACTATCGTTTATATAGCTGTAAACTACAGCTTACCTTTTGTTTTAGTAAACTGTAGTTTACCATATTCTAAAATCGTACATAGTGTATGAATCTAGAATCCCTAATAACTAGTTTCAACGGTTCGATTAACGTGATTTTTTACCCGATGAGGCTTGCAGGGGAGCTCCCACCAGTCTTTTCCATTGCCTTCAATAGTACCGATTCCGGTTAAAGTCATGTTATTAAGTTTATAAAACACCAGCCATTGCCTGACGCTATCTTTCTTCGGCCAGCAATCCGGTCCTGCAGGCGGCGTCAGGATCCCATCCACCTTCAATATCAAAAACCCGAGAGTAGAGTTAACCTCTGAATCATTCAACATGTTTTTAAACTTACCTATTAACAGACTCTATCAACTATTAAAAGATAACTTTTAAGTAATCCAAACACACCCCACCTCTGACCGATTCAGAAGCAGCTTTTTAATAGAATCATTAAGAGGCTACCAAACAGCTTAGGTGAAATAGAAAAGTTACCTGAAACACAAGCCCAGGTTTGCAAGGACCTGAGAAAATTGTGGAAGTTATCATGAAAGTGCAACCAGAGGGTACTAAAAGAGTAGCTGATTCAACTGCACAAGCTTCCTTCCAAGCCGCCTCGAATGCACTACTATCATCGGTTAAACCATCTCCAACGGCACCGTAATCCTTTACGTCGAAAACACAGTCACTCGAGTCCGTTGGAGCCGAACCGGGGTCCGATGGAGCCGAACCGGGGTCCGAAGGGATGGCTGGTGGGTTAGCCGGAGCATTTGCATTGGGTGGTTTCTTTTGCTTGTGGAAATGAAATCTTGCTTCCACAATGGTTGATAGTAGCAGCAAGAAAATAAGAGGAAAGATCTTCATTGATTGAAATAGTAATAGTAATAATAACAATAACAAATAGTAGTAGTATGAATTTTAGTTTTCCATAAGAAATGGAAGTTAAAAGAAGAAGTAATAAACGGTTAGGGAGGTGGTGGTAGTGGTGTGAAGGAGGCTTGTGACTGATTTATATTAGGTGGGTCTTGTGGAGCGTGACACGTGTCAACTCACGGTTGGTTTTGCCTTTCTGTGGCAAATACGGAATAGGTATGTGGCTGTCTACGCTTTTCACCTTTTCCTTTTTATTTTTTAGTTTTTTTAATCTTATTAAAATTAATATATAGGGTGTCTGAGTGTAATGTAACCACATACCATGTTTAATATTACTGTTACATACTTACATCACCCGCTTTAAAACCAGAGCTATTCGCGACAAGTTGGGGTATAATCAAGTCAAGTCGATTCGCATGCTATAAAAAAAGTTCAAATCGAACCGTGACTCGGGATCACATTATTTACATAAATCATATTATTATATATATTTTTAGAGGGCGGACCTTGGCGCAGCGGTAAAAGCTGTTCCTAAGGGACCGAAGGTCTCAGGTTCGATCCGTGGAAACGGCCTCCCCACAAAATGTGGGGGAAAGACCGCGTACAAAATGTGACGAAAACGCGGGAGCTCTTTGCAGCACCAGGTACGCCCTTTTTTATATTATTATATATATTTTTATGATAAAATAAAATTAAATAATATATATTATGTTATATTTAAAAAGTATGATTATAAATAAGTAAAAAAATAATTATATAAAATAAAAAATTTAATAATACAACAATAAAGAAGCCGAGCCCGAGCTTGAAAAATTTCTAACATGCTGAGCTCGAGCTTTAGAAATAAAAGTACAAACGAGCCGAGCTCGACTCGAGTTTTCAAACACCAAAACGAGCCGAGCTGGAGCTTAAGCGAGCTCGGGCTCGGCTCGACTCGTTTACACCCCTAACAAAAAGAGACTAGTCGAGACGAGCCGAGACGAGTTGAGTTAGCTTTGACTCGACTCGACTTAGTTTGTGAATAAGCCAAACCAAGATGACTCGGTTTGTAAGTGGAACTTGGCTTGGTAGATAAATTATCTAAGTCGAGCTGACTTAGGAGCTTATTTCAAATGAGTTTTTCTAAGCTTCTTTCAATTGAAATTATGGGCGAACCTATATTATTTTCAAGGGGGTCACTCGCAACCCATCATTTTTATTTGTTTCTAATGTATTTAAAATCTTATCCCGGTCGACTTTCAAGAAATTTTAACTTCAACTCCCATGAATTTATGATTACCCAAAGAAAAATCAATTTAAGATTATAAAATAAAAAATATAAACCTATTACAAACTAATATGTACATACATTATTTAAACAGTTACGCTTATTACTCTATTAACTTTTGTAAATCAACTACCCATGTATCCAATAATTATTTCACAAGTTAGCCTAATCAAACTAATAATTAATAAATAATTCAATTACAATTCATGAAGTTATAATATTGGCGATAATTAGATAAACGATTAGTTTGACCCCATATCATATTCTAAATAGTTTGATTGTCGTGTTGCCTCCCCAAGCCTCAAACTACAATTTTCGACGGAATCCTTGCTACATAAATCCTCAATTAATTAGGTACTTACTTTTAAGCTTTTATTAAGTTTACTTAATTATTTGTTTGATTGTTGAATACTTTGTTAATGACAACATCATTATATAGTGTTGTAGTCTACTTTTGAATATATATATAGGGAGAGGATCATATAAGAATCATTGTTTATTGCGATAACCCATTAATCCAACTAGTGGTCCACAGCAGGCCACGTCACCAATGTAATTTAGAGTTACAATAGTAAAAATTAGTGATCCAAAACGAACGTTAAAATTTTTTAAAAAAATATATAGCAAGACGTTATAAAAACGATCTATTTAATGGTGTAATTTGTTTAAAAAAATAACGTCATATAAAAAAGTTAAAAACGTTATAAAAAATGGTGGAGTTTTTTAAAAATGGAGGGAAAATTTGAAAATGGGGAAAAATCGTTACATCAGTGGTGTAACGCGATGTAAATGTTAGTTACAGTGGTGTAAGTGTTCGCTACATTAAGGTTAACGGGTTATCGCAATTTTGATGGGTTCTCAAAGGAACCGCACCCTATATATATATATATATGTATATTGGATGATGTAAATACGTAATTGGATTGGTGATGAGAATTTGAGTGATGAGAATATATATATATATATAGGACAATGATCAAATGTTAACCCTCTATTATTGCGATAACTGTGCTAACTTTGAAAGATCAATCAAAATCATTATTTTTTTTGTTGGAACACTGTATCATTATACATATACAACGTTATGTTCGTTTATGTATATGTGAAAATTCACAAGCGTAAAAAAGTTACGATAAGTGTAAGTTACACTTACATCACTAAATATTTACTGATGTAAGTGTAACTTACACTAGTGTAAACTTTTTTACGTTTATGAATTTACACATATACATTAAAGAACATTTTTTTGTATATGTGAAATAATGTTATTCCAACAAAAAAATAATGATTTTGATTGATCTTCAAAAGTTAACACGGTTATCACAATAATAGAGGGTTAACGATTGAACCTTACCATATATATATATTAAAATTTAATTTTCTTTTATCATTTAATCACGTACCCCATCCTAACAAATCTGATTTCTTTTATATTTAGAGATAGACAGCCAACATTAAAGGTTTCCGACCGTCATAAAAGGTATTTTTGGGTCCGTCACTAAGTGAGATTCATGCCACGGGTTACTTGAACATATGTAGAGTTAGTTTTATGTAGAGTTAGTTTTATGGTCATGCATGAAACCCAAATTTTAAACATCTTTGTGTAATTTAGCCTGTATGAATTTAATTGGTGACTTTTTTTAATTATTATGCATGAGAATATACCATTCGACAGGAATATAAGATGGGCTTTGATGTTTTGTGTGAAAGGGAAGCTGGTCTCTATCCGTTTGTTTTTGTGTGTGTGGTGAGAGAATTTAATGCAATATATACAAAATTATTCTCTTATATCATTAACACATTTAATGTTTTCTTTTTCTTGTCTAACCCGTGAAGAAAAAGATAAGTGATTGTTTAGTTTTCTCGAACATTGTATTTGGTTTTTAGTTAAAATACAAAAAAAGATGATATATAGTTTCCAAGTAGTAGAGATGTAGATCAACGACGCTAAGCTGTTGGAATGATGTATCTTCCCGTTATGCATAAAAAGATGTACATTTGATAGTAGATTTAACAGGTTTGTCAAGTAGAATTATAACTGACTAACTGTTATAAAACAAAATCATCTTACAGATGCTTAAACTAAAAAGTACGCATGCTAACTGCTAGGGGGAGCTTTCGGTTTGTGACTTTCGGTATGTATGTTCACATCTCAATGATCTTCTATACATGTAGTGCTTTTACATGCTTGTGCATACATGTTTGTATTGTAGCAATAAAGGTATATATATGTATAGCCCACCCACTCTTAAGTTGTAATATATATATGTAGATATATGTATGTTTGTTGTGATTAGATATATATATATATACACATATAGGTAGTTAGTAGTAAGTAACATATGATGGAGGGCATGTGGGATTTTGATATAAAAGCAAATGAAAAAGGAAACACACATAAAAACACACACACATGACACGTATAGTTTAAAAAAAGAAAAAAAAGCGTTCCTCGTGACACTTTGTTGTTGTTTAGTTTATTTCCTTGTGGCTGTGAAGCTGCTGAGTAGGGTCCAATCAATGCTTTGGAATAAATCCAATCACGGGGGTTGCTTCCATCCCCAAATATATGCATACGCTTTACACATATATATTAAATATACCGTACGCCTATATACATATATATCGCCCGGAACGATTATAAATCGACACCCACCTATACGATGTGTATAGCTCCATACGTGACGTGTAGGTCCTGGTAATTAATACCTACCATTACAAGTCAAATAAGTCCATTTCAATAAACCTATACGTGTCGTACTGGGCCATACGTAGCGTATGACCTTTTCAAACGATAAAACTGGGTCTTGTCAAATCAATCATTCAGAAGAGCTATACGTGGTGTATGATACCATACACCATGTATAGCCCTGATATATATAGCTGGTGTGAGTAGGACGAGTAGCACCAATACGTGTCATACAGGGCCATAAGCATATGCCACGTATAGGTGTCAAGATCACCTAAAATGTTGGCCGGTTTGGGTAAAAAATGGTTTGGGCAAAAAATCAACCATATGTGACATATAGTACAATTATGTCACGTATAGGTTCAACCACCACGTGATGTGACACCTTATACATCAGAAAATGTCTGGAAAAGTTTTTTTACCCGGTATAGGATGGAGGGGTGTTGATTGAAATCATTGGATGTCTCAATGCCGGGGCCCATATTTATATCATTTCCTATCAATGATGATCTTACTAGCATAACCATCATTAATTTACATCTAATTTTCATTGAATTTTCAATGTATTTCTTATTTTATTCACAATCATCAACAGTAAATCAAGATGAAATCAAGTGTTAATTAATAAATGATTATGCTACTAGCATTACTCTTGTCAATAAAAATAAAAGTTATAATTATTAAAATTCAATTTGTTCTTCCATAAATAATATACTCCATAGTAAATACCACACACAAATATATAGATTGAAACTCATAATATAGAAAATCTATTTTTTTATAAAGTAAAGATGAACTTATCACACGAGAATAATTGACACTTGAACGATATTATCATGCAAGTTTTGTAAAATTCACACACTGATTAAATTATCATGCAAGTGTTAATTCGTCTTGCATGATAACTTTGTACACATTATACACGACTTTGTATTTTAACATTTTCATATATGCGTGTGATTGGTTGCTGTCATTTTGTCACGTACCTTATGATTGCCGCATATTACACACAGTAGTTGAGTTTGGTGTTCAAAATTTTGATGTACATACGTATATTTAATCGGTTTCATGGATCATGTGAGATTAACATACATTATCTCAATTATTGCATATGCATTAACATATACATAGGTACGTGTGCCCTCTTAGTTTACAATCATCTTATAAATTACAATAATAATAACTTTACGAAGTATACGTGATGGAATAGCTAGCTAGCAACTTAACTTTAACGTTTTTATATCTTGTATTGCTTTATAAATAACGAAAAACATTCTATATATCTCTCTTTATTTTTTATGGAACCCAACTCACAAGACAAAATTATAAATTCAAATATATATCGAACGAAAGGTTGATGAATAGCGTGTCAACTTACTACTTGTGAACGTATATTTTTAAAATAATTTTGAATTTCACGTACCTTTATATTATATGATATACACTTATTTATAGTTCTTAAAATACTTACAAAAATTTGAATAAAAAAGTTGTGTTTTAATTTTTTTCCTTGACGTACCGGTATAAATTTTGTAAAAAAATACTTTTTTAAATAGGGTTACTTTTTGGTATTGTAAGTTGTAGCGGATTCCATTGACGTAATGACACCATCATGAATGGAACTGATACTAACAGAAAATCACCGTTACCGTTATTGTTATTATTGGAATCGGTACTAGTATTTGTTTCAATGGTTCTCAATTAATGTAAAATACGACTTTATCGTTCGGGTTACATCACACCGAGTACCAGTAGCGTGATTAACCAAATTGTGTTAAGATTAATATATTTTTTATGTTATAATATCAATATTATCAAAACTGGTATCGATATTCATTTTTATGTTTTTGATCGATGGAACACATTTCTTTCTTTTCAAATACAATCTCTTATAATATCTTGAATACACATATACTTATTTATGTTTTGATAAACTTATTTAAACTCAACCACTCAACACTAGGGCACAAAAACAAACTAGATACATTATAACTATCTTTCAAAGATAAGTAATATACTTCGTAAAAACAAATAAATTAAAACATATAAAAGTTGTTTAATCTTATGAGTTGAGTGTTTTGATAGTTCAATATTTATAAACTAAAATGTGTTTTTGAACGGAAAAATTTTATTAAAAAAAGTCCCATTCAATTCAACAGCCCAAAGACCACCAAACATACAAAAATTACACCAATAAGTCATACCAAATTGCTAATTAATGTCTTGTGACTTAGCACTATACTTAATCCACCACAACGAGTTCACTTTTATATCCTTTACCACCTTAGATACCGAAAAAGACCTCTCATTGAAGATACTTTCATCACATGCCTTCCGAATTTAACCACGCCGTGGCCAAACGATACACTGTGTTGCCTTTTTGATCTTCTGAGGAGCTATCCAAGCATGGTGCTTGGCTAACATGTCCATGATCAAGGAAGCATTCCGGCATGATAAACTACACCATCTTAACACCTCTTGCTACATGAAAGTTGCGAACATAGAAGCAAGAGATGATATGTCGATTCCCGATTGTCGAACATAAGTTGCACTCATCAAAGTGCATCAGGTGCCTCTCTTGTGGGAATTCTGCCCGATCTCGCCTTCCAAACAAATCCATTTATTTTGCCAAGCTCCCAATACATTCACGACATCTATCACAACCCAGCTGATAGTGGAAACACAAGGATGTGACGGATGGGATCGCCATAATACACTGGGTCTAATAGAATTTCTAAAGGATTCTCCGTCATTGAATCATGGAGTCGCTCAACACAAAATAACAAGTGTCAAGAATAATCAATACCACAACGTCATCCCAAACATGCACAAATAATCCACAATCTGATTTGGAACTAACATAATAAGTACAAAATAATCCAACAAAGTACAAACCAAACAAAACCAGCATAACCCAATTAACCAAACACTTGTCTATATACTAATAAAAGAACAGTCTTGACTATCGGTGTCACACCCCAACCTTGACGGCGGAATCGTCGAGGCGTGAGAGTTACGATTGTTCATAGCCACATAACGCTATTGCCTGAAACATGTTAAAAATAAAAGGTCAACATATTGTTGGTGAGCATTCTATAGTTTTGAATACTTAAGTATATAAAAGATGGCAATTCATGTTGTAAATTAGAGAACAAGGTAACTAGGGATGTAAGACAGAATGCACAATCAAACCTTGACAATGTTTTACAAGTATCAAACGACGTTAATATTCTATTAACGTTAAAAGTATATACGATTAGCTAAGTGTACTTGGATCAACCAAGCAGGCTTGTCAGGCCCATAGATCTATGACGTCGCCAGGCTAGCAATAGTTAGTGATTGTACATATATTCGACATTACATGGTAGCTACAAGATTCAACTAATCACAACACACAAGCAAATTGCCATAAGTTTACAAGAATCCAAACGTTTACAAGTGCAATGATTAATAAGTAACATGTTTCACCCCAAAGTGTGAAAATAAGAAAAAGGGGTATAGAAATACTCACTTGATACGCGTATTGTGTACTAGAGTTTACTTGAAAGAAAGTGAACACTCAACCTTCAAAGGTTACCTAGATTACGCAAGTACATGAGTTTATGTAAACAGTGAATATGAGAAACCCTAAGTGCACCATAACCAAGGACTCAAGGTTTTAGAGGAATAGATATGTTTGACCCAGTTGACCCGTTTGACCCGTTGGTGACATTATGTGTTGTAAACCATTTAAACAGACATGAGCATATAACATACAAGTCATGTAAGTTCTTAGTATCTAGCATACTCAGTGTGTTCATAACACAACTAGTGTATCATATAACAGGTTAGATCATGCATAACCTACTTATATGACCTATAACCATGAATTAGCATATACGGGTCAAAACAGATAATCTACCAACTAATCATCCATACTAATCACAACACATTCAACATGTCCAATTCACAACTTATACCATCAAAATAAGTTCTAGTAGTACTAACATTACATGCAAAAGCCAAGTAAATATGTTACAGGTTGTAGGTATTCGTTTTCCAGAATCTGCGTTTTCGGGCAGATTCTAGGTGTTCGAACGATACGGTCAAACACATAACCAAGCAAGGATTTAGGCCAAGGCCAAACTCCAGTAGGCTCTCCTATGAGTCAATTAAATATGTGAAATTTTTTTTTAGGTTTTAAGGGCCTGGAGTTACTAGAAAAACTCAAAATGTTACAGCAGCTCTCAACCGGAGGGCTGCTGGAGTTAGCTTGCCAAATTGTGCATAACTCCCATTTGAAAATAGATATTGGGTTAATTCTTTTCCTGGAGTTCAGAGGATTCCAAGGACAAATGTTTGACCATAGGGTTTGGTCTCAGGTTTTATGAAATGAAAATGGCATATCAAACAAGTCAACACATACATTCTGTCCAAGAGGACAGAATTGACCCTTCTAGCCAAAACAGGTAAAACACCAATTTAACCACCTCCAATTGGAGTGTGGTTACACTTTCTGGAAACTAGACTCAGTAACAAACAATTTGGGCACTAGAAACACATCATTTGGACCTGTTATGACCTGTTTGTGGCACATACAAAATGAGACTCAGAATCTGTCAGAAAGTTTGTTTCTGACCACCCTTCACTAAAATGATCATAACTCACGTTTTACACATCCAAATTGGACAAGGTTGAAGGTTTTGAAAACTAGACTCCATGAGGAACATGTTAGACTCAAGAAAACCAGCTTTTGGATTCGTCTTCATTTGGTTATGTCATGATGAAAATAGGGTATGCAATCTGCCAGAAATCAGAACGTGTACACATTTCACATGAAAGCATATACATACGCATGTTTCATGTTTCCTAGCATTCATACTAACTAATTAACATCCTAACAACATCAAACAACAATCAATTCCATAAAATCCCCAAAATTTTCAAATTAGGGTTCATGTTCATCAAGTTTCATAATCAATCAATCAAAAGTGTTGTTTTCTTGCATAATCAACTTTAAACAACATACATACAACCTAACTAACATGTGAACAACATCAAAACATCAAGATTTCAGCTTATTGAACACTAATTTCGCAGCAGGGTTCGGCCATATCAAGAACACATGGAAAACTCATAAAAATCTAACCTTTAAACTTGTAATAGCTTGCAATTGATGATTCTAACTTGTTTTGTTGTTGAAATCGATCAAAACCAGGTTCTAATGCTTGTTCTTGGCTCAAAATCGCAGAAGAGAGGGAGAGAGAAGTGCAGGTCGATTATGGGGGAAAAGGGTGGGGTTTGGGTTGTTGTATTTTAGCCAAATTTACAAATATACCCCTTTTAAACCCTAGCCTTTTGCATTTTATAAAATTTAACTTTTAAACTCTTTTTAATGTGTTTTAAACATAATAATATGAACATTTAAACTAATGATAACTTTTGTATATTTTATTTTATAAAAACACAAGACATACGAAATAACACACGCGTTTCTGCATTACGCGATAAAATTCCCGAATAGTCTTTAAATCGCGTAAACACATAACCATAACACAATAATCATCTAATCAAGTAGATTATTATTAAATTAACATTATTAATTATTATTTAGGTCACCAACGTCAAACGACAACTAGTGTGTGCTTACGACGCGTATATGTAAAACTTAACAGAACTAACGGAGTTTGGTAACGGAAAATCACCGGATGTCACATTCTCCCCTACTTTAAGAAATTTCGTCCCGAAATTTGTTTACGAGGAGGCTGAGATGACAAGATGAGGACGCTTGGACTACATTTGATCCTCACATTCTCAAGTGAATCAGAGGGTGAGCATGAAGCCACAGATAGATCATAGTGATTCTCTTTTTCTTTCTTGATACAGTTTGTGTTTTCATTTCCTGAGATACATTCTGAAGAACTTTCAGGTTTCGATAAGGTATCAAAAGAAGAAAATTCATCATCGATTAAGCTGACCGCTTTAGTGTTTACTTTATGTGCAATGACAGAGCTATTAGAGGTAAAAAGAGAGTCTAAAGTGTGTGGCTCCTAGTTATCATTATAAGCTTTTACGTTGATTAACAATGAACGTAATACAAGATGTTACCGTCTCCCCTACTTTAAAGAATTTCGTTTGAAATTTAGAATGAACTTAAATGAGCAAAATAGTTAAAATGAAAGATAAGTGTTCAAACTAACAGTGATTGACGTTTAATTACAGATGAAACGCTTCACTTGATGGAATCTTACAAGATTCTTGGCATAATGCATGCCAATTTGAACCCTATCAGTGAAATGTGAGACGTTTTGAGATGAAATGTTGGAAAGCGATGCTAAGTTACCATCGTATATTATACTTATAAATCACAACTTCCAGAATATAATTTCATGGTAAGGTGATGTTTAGATATCAATAAAAGACCAACAATGGTAAGAAATGTTAACCGTCGGAATTTTAAGAATCCCAAATGTCACCATATGAAACGATCTTAACGCATATCTTGTGACTATGTATTTCTCCTTTGACCAAACATTGGTCTAAGAATAACACGCTATGCGAAGATCTTGGAATAACTTCACAACTATGGTTAAGAAAGAACAAAGAATGAATCAATCATTCAAGATATCGATCGATGTTTTAACGTCATACCACGGTATACGAATAGTTGACACAGATACAGGTCAATTTCTCGACGTTGTGAGATAATGGGTCGAATTGAAGTTTTTAGCCAATCGGTCTATAATGCACCCATTGTCATTATGACAGCTAAGATAAGAGGCATTCAGGGATGAGGAAAGTTAAACAGAAGATTTACGGGAACACGGAGATTAGGTTTTGTCATATGTAAAGGTAAGACTCTTGGACACATGCCAAGTTATGTCTTTTCTTTGATGCCAAACCCATGATTACAAGTTATGAAGGTTTATGAACCATTATATCCACATCGCAGTGAGGATACTAACGAGTCTTGTTGTTCAAAACCAAGTTAGAATTTCAATGATTTTCAAGGTTAAAGATTCAAAAACGATTCAAGAAATGACGCAAACAATAAGAAAGGTATTTGTAACCATGTTTTGCAAGGTAACAAATTTCCAAATGCAGTTTTGCATACGTAATTCATCAAACAGTAAGATAGGTATTTGATAATATCTTTATTTGACAAAAGATTGTTTAGGAAGACTATACTTATGGGTTTGATGATATCTCAAGATGAAAGTTGATAAGTAAGGAATAAATGCTTCGATGTAGCTAGATCGAGTCAAAACATGAAGATAAAGGGGAAGAAATCGATTTAAGAATGTAAATGCTTCAAGCTTGGAATTAAAATCAACCTAAAACGATCGAGTCTTATTTCAAGTTCAGAGATCATGCTTTGGCTTGATAGGTCGAATCACCAACATTGATCCACCCTTCAAGTTACTACATGTTTCTCGTCACTTGATTACAACCATGGTAAGTTGAAGATCAAGAAATGAGAATAGTCATCAAGGTATGGTTTACACCCCTAACTTGATGGTGTACTCTCAAGATATGACCACTAACTTACCAATCAACCAGTTTGATCCCAACCAATTGTTGAGGATTCACAGAATTAAGACGAGGTAACTCACCATTAAGGTAAGGGAAATCACTCCTATCTTAACGATGAAGTTTTACAAAAACAAAATATAATAGGATGAACTTCTTCATCAAAATCCAGAATTCACTCCTACTTTGATGAGATCGTTTCATTTGAGAGAATACAATCCATAAGAATGAAATTATCATCAAGGTATGGAATTCACGCCCATCTTGATGATTGAGCTTCATAATAACAAGGAAACATCAAAGATTAACATTTGTCACCAAAGTACGGGTTTCAATCCTATTTTGGTGAGATCATGTCATTTGTGAAAAGCCATTCCAAAGGGAATACTTGGGGTCAATCCTCAAGATAAGGTAATCACTCCAATCCAGAGGATGAAATTTCATAAAATACACAATTGAAAACCATTTATCGAAACGAATAGAGAATCATCAAAGTAAAGGAATCACCCCTGCTTTGATGAGTTAGAATTGTTTAGGAGGTACGAGCGTTCTTAGTCATAGATTGACTTACAAACCCTTGTATCTCCCATGGTGTAGACGGTTCAAGGTTCGACTTAACAACGAAAGGAAAAGAATATCACTTAGAAATTTAGAAAATTTCAAATTTCAACAATGTAACCAAAAGGAAAATCATACTTACAAAATTCTAGGTCACAGTTCGAGGTAACCGGATTTGTTATGACGGTATTCAAGTCTTGGATGGTTTAAGTCGGGAAGACGAAATCAAGGACGGAATAATTCAACATCGCAATGAGATGTGAACATTCGATTCACAATCGAAGGGAATACATGGGCTTCTCAAGGTATAAGGTCAACCATAACCTTGTTGAAGATACGCGTACTTATAAGTGGTAACAAAGTTATAATTAGTTTATTTGATCATTGAGGTGAGTGACCACTTATAATATTTGAGTTAACAAAGTTAACATTCAATTAGCAAAGTATCCCGAGATGTAGGAACTCCACCTACAACATTTAATGTCTTTAGTTATGGGACACACCCTTAGAAGGATTTAAGAACCATAAGTGACGGTTTAAAGTTTTAAAGATCATACGATTTAGATTCTCAATATCTTTGGGTATATTGAAATCCATGTTCACGTTGGTCAAGATAAGAAGATAGTTACATGAAATGTCGAGTTTAATACTGTTACACGTTACACGTTGAGCGTTTAAACGTAAGAGTTGAATTGTAGGATGGGTTTAATATTAACAGGAATATTATTTAGGTTAAGAATAAGAAAGTATTTAAACTTTGATGATAAACCAGTTCAAGGATTCAAAGATTTTTAAGATACAAAAGGATGGTTCCATTTGGTAACGCATTACCATTTGGAATCGTTGACACGTCAAGGTAAATTGACTCATTTGCCTTAGAGATTTGTGTATTTTGACCATAGTTTATCACTCATCCCAGAAATCCCCAGGTAGCGTAACGGTTCCCTCAATGAGATTTATACGAATACGCTTGCCTTAGCCCGAAGGCTTTTTGCCAGGAAATCCAGAATACAGGTGTCTATGTGTCACACAATATTTCTTAGGTTTATGAAATCAAAACCTTGATGAGATTTTCACAGATTAGACGTAGAGTCTAAGAAATTAAACCCACGATGATAAGTGTAGATTCCACATGTCGTTGAGAATAGGTTTAGGAAGTTCATTTGTCGGGGAGAGTTAAAGGTCAAAGTTAAGTTTAAGGAGTCAAGTAACTAAGTTTTAAGCATACATAAGGCATTCCTATGCTAAGGCATCAAGTTGCACAAAAGGCATAGCATTATGTAGCATTTAAACAATATGTAAGCACAAAAATATAGAGGTCTTTCTATGAGGTTCATGCAACTATAGTCTAGGTCACCATTTCTAATAACCTAAATCCCTATAGTTATGGGCTCTGATACCAATCTGTCACACCCCAACCTTGACGGCGGAATCGTCGAGGCGTGAGAGTTACGATTGTTCATAGCCACATAACGCTATTGCCTGAAACATGTTAAAAATAAAAGGTCAACATATTGTTGGTGAGCATTCTATAGTTTTGAATACTTAAGTATATAAAAGATGGCAATTCATGTTGTAAATTAGAGAACAAGGTAACTAGGGATGTAAGACAGAATGCACAATCAAACCTTGACAATGTTTTACAAGTATCAAACGACGTTAATATTCTATTAACGTTAAAAGTATATACGATTAGCTAAGTGTACTTGGATCAACCAAGCAGGCTTGTCAGGCCCATAGATCTATGACGTCGCCAGGCTAGCAATAGTTAATGATTGTACATATATTCGACATTACATGGTAGCTACAAGATTCAACTAATCACAACACACAAGCAAATTGCCATAAGTTTACAAGAATCCAAACGTTTACAAGTGCAATGATTAATAAGTAACATGTTTCACCCCAAAGTGTGAAAATAAGAAAAAGGGGTATAGAAATACTCACTTGATACGCGTATTGTGTACTAGAGTTTACTTGAAAGAAAGTGAACACTCAACCTTCAAAGGTTACCTAGATTACGCAAGTACATGAGTTTATGTAAACAGTGAATATGAGAAACCCTAAGTGCACCATAACCAAGGACTCAAGGTTTTAGAGGAATAGATATGTTTGACCCAGTTGACCCGTTTGACCCGTTGGTGACATTATGTGTTGTAAACCATTTAAACAGACATGAGCATATAACATACAAGTCATGTAAGTTCTTAGTATCTAGCATACTCAGTGTGTTCATAACACAACTAGTGTATCATATAACAGGTTAGATCATGCATAACCTACTTATATGACCTATAACCATGAATTAGCATATACGGGTCAAAACAGATAATCTACCAACTAATCATCCATACTAATCACAACACATTCAACATGTCCAATTCACAACTTATACCATCAAAATAAGTTCTAGTAGTACTAACATTACATGCAAAAGCCAAGTAAATATGTTACAGGTTGTAGGTATTCGTTTTCCAGAATCTGCGTTTTCGGGCAGATTCTAGGTGTTCGAACGATACGGTCAAACACATAACCAAGCAAGGATTTAGGCCAAGGCCAAACTCCAGTAGGCTCTCCTATGAGTCAATTAAATATGTGAAATTTTTTTTTAGGTTTTAAGGGCCTGGAGTTACTAGAAAAACTCAAAATGTTACAGCAGCTCTCAACCGGAGGGCTGCTGGAGTTAGCTTGCCAAATTGTGCATAACTCCCATTTGAAAATAGATATTGGGTTAATTCTTTTCCTGGAGTTCAGAGGATTCCAAGGACAAATGTTTGACCATAAGGTTTGGTCTCAGGTTTTATGAAATGAAAATGGCATATCAAACAAGTCAACACATACATTCTGTCCAAGAGGACAGAATTGACCCTTCTAGCCAAAACAGGTAAAACACCAATTTAACCACCTCCAATTGGAGTGTGGTTACACTTTCTGGAAACTAGACTCAGTAACAAACAATTTGGGCACTAGAAACACATCATTTGGACCTGTTATGACCTGTTTGTGGCACATACAAAATGAGACTCAGAATCTGTCAGAAAGTTTGTTTCTGACCACCCTTCACTAAAATGATCATAACTCACGTTTTACACATCCAAATTGGACAAGGTTGAAGGTTTTGAAAACTAGACTCCATGAGGAACATGTTAGACTCAAGAAAACCAGCTTTTGGATTCGTCTTCATTTGGTTATGTCATGATGAAAATAGGGTATGCAATCTGCCAGAAATCAGAACGTGTACACATTTCACATGAAAGCATATACATACGCATGTTTCATGTTTCCTAGCATTCATACTAACTAATTAACATCCTAACAACATCAAACAACAATCAATTCCATAAAATCCCCAAAATTTTCAAATTAGGGTTCATGTTCATCAAGTTTCATAATCAATCAATCAAAAGTGTTGTTTTCTTGCATAATCAACTTTAAACAACATACATACAACCTAACTAACATGTGAACAACATCAAAACATCAAGATTTCAGCTTATTGAACACTAATTTCGCAGCAGGGTTCGGCCATATCAAGAACACATGGAAAACTCATAAAAATCTAACCTTTAAACTTGTAATAGCTTGCAATTGATGATTCTAACTTGTTTTGTTGTTGAAATCGATCAAAACCAGGTTCTAATGCTTGTCCTTGGCTCAAAATCGCAGAAGAGAGGGAGAGAGAAGTGCAGGTCGATTATGGGGAAAAGGGTGGGGTTTGGGTTGTTGTATTTTAGCCAAATTTACAAATATACCCCTTTTAAACCCTAGCCTTTTGCATTTTATAAAATTTAACTTTTAAACTCTTTTTAATGTGTTTTAAACATAATAATATGAACATTTAAACTAATGATAACTTTTGTATATTTTATTTTATAAAAACACAAGACATACGAAATAACACACGCGTTTCTGCATTACGCGATAAAATTCCCGAATAGTCTTTAAATCGCGTAAACACATAACCATAACACAATAATCATCTAATCAAGTAGATTATTATTAAATTAACATTATAATTATTATTTAGGTCACCAACGTCAAACGACAACTAGTGTGTGCTTACGACGCGTATATGTAAAACTTAACGGAACTAACGGAGTTTGGTAACGGAAAATCACCGGATGTCACAATCGGTCCTCTAATCCAAGCACATTAAGTATTGTTACCTGAAAAGTCATGCTCTAAAAAGTCAGCATATGTTGGTGAGTTCACAGGATTATAAGTGCAAAATAAGTTGTTATGCAAGAACATATTAGTCATAGAAGTCAACATAAGCTCATGACCGGTTCAAGTCCAATTAACTGAATTATATTCACCCAAGGAAACACACAGATCATGTTAGTCTTAGCTAGCATATCGATAACAGGGGTGGGGTGACAACTCGTTAGTACAAACAATATTCTTCCATGATATTTCAAATAGGAGTACATACTTATGAAGAAAAAATCTAGATTCGATCCTATGACTAAAACCACAAACAATAGACCAAAATAAATTTAAAACACAACATAGTTCAAAACGAATGAGCAAGCTTTTCCCTCAACTAAAATATATTAAAAGGGGCCGTGAAAATCACCTCAATATTAGCACGGTCCAAAGTCCACAATAAGAATGAGCAAGTATTGTGGATACCTAAAAACAAAATACAATTACTAAAGGTCAAAATGACCTAATCGGGTATAATCCTTGTACTCCAGTCCTTAATGTTCACTCAAGTTTTTGTTTTAATGAATACATGATTCATTTATCATTCCAAGTCCTATATCCAACTTGAGTTTCCAATCTCGTTTCTTTTATGATTTCAAGTCCTAAACATTTACTTTTGTCATTGACATTCCCAGATATACGTTTACTAATCCAAGTTTGATGGCATATTAACCGTAGATGTTCTTATCTTAAATGTCTTAGAATTCCAAACTTGAATCCAATTCTTAACTTATTTTAGTTAAATAATCTAAAACTTAATAGTTAAGTTATAAAAAAAAATTCAACTTGTAGAGTTAATCGCACACCGATCTTATGTAGGCTTCTTCGAGGTTTAACCAATAACAAAACATCGCATAATAAGCACCATTTAAAATATAAGACCTTAAACAACATTCCAGAAAAAACACCTCATTTGGATGAAGTATGAGAGAGATATGACCTTACGAACACAAACTAACATTCTTCCCAAATGTAACAGCTTTGACCTTTGTTTTTGTTTATTGCGTATGAATGACCAAAGGATGTCGGGTTTAATGCGAGATCACTTGGGTTAGTTATAGGACTCTCTGAATTTGTTTTTAAACAAAATGTTTGACCTATTTGAACTCCTTATGACCAATGTATGACCTGTACAAAACGTCATTTTTTTACAACAAGTTGTCCAAAATCACAATTTTTTCCTTTCTCAAATTCAGAATTTTGTCAACCATTAACCCAAGACCTACACCAATGTGTATTCCATAAACCATTTGACCAAAGCATTGCATTAGACCATTAAGCTATCATAAAATTTCACGATTCAAGTAGTTACGATTTTAATCTTCCAGTTCGCGTTTCTAGCTGATTAATACATAAATCCAATCCCTAACACGTCTACAGGTTGTAAACATAGATTAATGTTTTAACAATATATTTTGTACCCAAGATTCTCATTAGGACCGGATTACACAAGTTTACAATCCTAAATCAACCAATCCAAAGAATAAATGAACATCAAAAACTAAGTTTTTTACTGTTTTGAAGATCCCAGGCCTAAAATGCCTAGTTCTTCATGATCTAATGCCCAAAACCATGAACATGATATCATTAGTTGATAATTTAGCAGTTGGATGATGAAAATCATCAAATACATGATTAAACAAGAACTAAATTGTCAAAATAAATGATTTTCTTTTTGGAAAACAAATAGATGAACAATTCTTCATTAAAATCCAAGCTTGAATGATCAAACACACACTAAAAATCAATGGAATGATAATGATGATACGTTTAAATTAAGTAACGCTATACAATTCTTCATCGCGTTTTAAATTCTACCTGTTTCCAATCACAACGGACTATTATACCCTATATAAATTAAGTAATTTTATATTTTAAATTAAATTAAGTCTATTTAGTATTCTTTAGGTATTTCAATGATGTTAGGTTCTTGTTAGCATTTTTGACATTAATTTATATTTTTACGTTTTGTCAATCCTTAATCAAGTTCAAAGCATATAATCCGCATACTACGTCCAATCTGGTGAACGTACTGCTGTCACCAATCCTACGCCCATTAGTACACATATTAGGCATATAATGCACAGTTCGAGTACTTAATGTGTCTATCGTACTAATTACAATTCAAGTCAATGTTTTTTCTAATGTACTAAACGTAGTTCAAGTCAAAGTTAAGTTAACTTTCAAGTCAAAGTCCACATTTATCAAAGTCAAAGCAAAAAAGTCAAAGTCAACGATCAACGCACCTGTTTTTATGACGAATGTCACAACATCGGACGAAGATCCACCGGAAGCTAGCTTGATTCAATTATCCTCCTCCATTACTTGATCGAGAAATCCACGATCCATCCCCCAACAAACTCCGAACATTAACCCCATTCCAGTGAGTGAAGTTTTAAAGTATTTCTAAAGTCGATCAAGCTCCCTCTTTCCCTGACATCCAACCCATTCCGTTTCCACTTCCAACTCCACGTCATACCGTCTAGGTGAATCACCATTCTTTACCCACCAAACAAGATTTTACTTTTTTCTAATATAAATAATGTTAGGAATGTATCTTTAAACTTAACCTACCCCTATTCAACAATCAAACCAAAAAGCAACACCACACCCCCCCCCCCCACTTTCCCATTTGAGCTTTGATAAACTTTTCCAAACTAGTGTTTTCCTTAAACAGGTCATTATCCGAATTCATAAGTTGCCTCTACATACTATGGACCGAAAGCTTTAAACTAATAGAGTGATACCATCGCATCTGATAATGAATTGCCAAGATACACTTTGCATATAGAGCTGACTTTTTTGTTTTGAATCTCCATTTTCTCTTTGATATTAGAGACAAATTAGTGTCTTTAACGCTTACCACTCCCAAAACTGCCCGCCTCCTTGGCCATTGTGACCTTATCCCACACAACCCATTTGTTTTTGAACCTTCATTTATGCCTACCCAAAGAAACTTTCTCCTTACCCCCTTCTTATGTTTTAACAATCTTCAATGGAGCTTTAAAAGAGAAAGATAAAACAAAGACATGCTTCCTAGGACTGCTTCTACCAACATCAACCAACCCCAAAAAGACAAGGCCCTCGCTTTCCAAGACGTCAATGTTGATCCTAACGAATCTATTATCAGATTCCAACTCTTAACTAAACCCATACTTTCACCGATATGAATCTCAAGATGAATGAAAGGAGTAGAGGCCATTTGGCAGTGAAGGAGGGATTACATAATTGAAACCTCCATTTGATCAACTCCAATGCCATACAACTTACTTTTATGTAAATTAACCTTCAACCCCGACGCAAGATGGAACATCTTAAGATTCTTGATAGATTTTTAGCATTTGCATAACACGAAACTCCAAGAATTAGTGCATTTGTATGATTTCTTTTATATACTCTAACCTGTGGTGAAACACAAACTTTACCTACTATTGGGTGTGTGTGTCAATTAATTGGTACGAGGATCATATATATTGAATGTACGGCTTTTCATGTGCATATGAAATGTTTAGCACATTAAAAAGGGGACGGTTTGATGTAAAAGTTTGGATATCACAAAATAACTTACATGCATGCATGCTTGCTATTAGCCTTAGGCATTGTGCAATCATAATTTTAAGCATACATAAATGTGCATGATAAAAAACCATATATATGTGCTAGTAATTAACATATTTTAAAATAGTTTAGTTTAAGTAATGGTTCAATCTTTATAAAATGATCTAGTTTCTATACATAAATATACATGATAGTCGATAGAAAACCACTAATGGTTAATTTTCTAAAAACATTTTAGTTTTTACATATAAACGTGCATGATAGAAACAAATAAAGTTATTTTTCCACTATTTTTTTAACCGTTACTTGCAAATATGCAATTAATGTGATTCAGACAGAACTTGTACATCTGCATGTGTTGGTACGATAAATAGCAAGATTTGTACATATATTTTTAAAATTTTAAGATTATTAAATTAATTCTAAGTTTTTATTTTATTTAGTGTTTTATATGATTAAACTAATTAATTTTTTTATTTGAATATATGTCAATTAATTTGTCTTAACATGTCACGGGGGTTTGCATATATGCTCACGGGATTTCAGATGAAATATTGTTGTGTTCCCACTATGGACTATGAAATTTTAGGTTAATTGGTCTCCTTTTTTATTTTGATATATCCTCACTACATATGGATTGTGTATTTCATTATTGCATATGGACAATATCTTATAGGTCATTCATGATGGTTTAATTTTACTTCTGAATTGCTTCATCTAACTTCTATTTCTGTCGGCATATTAATTTCTTCTGTAATAAACCAAAATACCTTTTATATAAACAACAAAGGGTGGATGATTCACTTTGTGGTAAGCCTTTTTAGACCTCAACCTCATCTAATTACAAGTCGTCACTTCTTTTAAACTAGGATTTTACCCGCCGCGTGTTGCGGCGCAACGTGATAACGTGAAGATTATAATCGACCCGACTTATTTTTGAATTTAATTTACGTTAAAATGTAGAGTGATGCGAATTTTATCGTCAAATGAAAATGTATTATATCTGACACGATTTTAAACAAAACATATGTTGAAACGTATACCAACTCAAAATGTAAGTAAAAATAAGCATGCGTGGTGGTGCCGTTGTGGCGTGATAAAATTTAGACTACAATCCCCCCGACTCGCTTTCAAACTAAATATATGTTGAAACATAGCTTAACTCAAATTTGTATCGATAAATAAAAACTTATTATAATTTACCTAACGCGCTTCCAAACAAAACTTGCATTAAAACGTAGATCAATTCAAAAATCAGACGACTATGATTATAAAATTCAGTGATTAAACTATCAAGTTTTCAAAATATAAGATATCACAAAGACCTTGAAATACAATAACCAAAATCATAAATACCTAAAGATTACTAATATAGTTATACTCCCCTTAAAGGTCGGCTCACTCATTTCTCAACCCGGTGAATGAAATGTACTTGCGTGAATGTTACTATACAAAATGATTTTTCTATGGGAAGCGTACGAAGTTTGGGTTGAAATCAATGTTTTCAAAACCGGACGGGAAAGCGAACCGGACGGCCTAGAGGTTCACTGGTTGGACCGGTCGGACCGATCGGACCGGATTACGAACCGGATGACGTCATGAATATTTAAAAAAATATAAAAAAATTCCAAATATTTATAAAACTACAAACACATACCATTCAAGTAAACATAGGCCCTGTTTGGTTGGGTCTAACCAGACCCGGTCAGACGTGAACGTCTGACTCGGTCAGACCTGGGGTGTTTGGTTGCTTGCCTCTTACCGAATAAGAGGTCTGACCGAAGCTCCTATCCAGTCAGACCTCAACCCTAATCTGACCCGCGGTCAGACGTGAAGGTGCTTGCGGTGGTGCTTGCGGTGGCGGTGGTGCTTGCGGTGGTGGTCGGCGAGAACCGAGAGGAGAGAACCGAGAGGTGAGGGTGGTCGGCGAGAACCGGTGGTGCTTGCGGTGGCGGTGGTGCTTGCGGTGGTGGTCGGCGAGAACCGAGAGGAGAGAACCGAGAGGTGAGGGTGGTCGGCGAGAACCGGTGGTGCTTGCGGTGGCGGTGGTCCTTAAGGTGGTGGTCGGCGAGAACCGAGAGGAGAGAACCAAGAGGTGAGGGTAGTCGGAGAGAACCGGTGGTGCTTGCGGTGGCGGTGGTGCTTGCGATGGTGGCGGTGGATGATGATGATGATTGTGGTTGTGGTGTTTGTATAAAACAGAGAGAGACGAAAGTGAGAGAGAGACGAAAGTGAGGGTGGTGGTTTGTGGTGTTTGTGGTTTGAGATGGTGGTGATTGGGTTTTTATTTTAAAATTTTTCCTTTTTACAACCAAACATAATTATTTGTTCAGACCTCTTATTGGTTCAGACCTCTTACTGGTTCAGACCCTCTTATTCATTCAGCACTTATTCAATCAGATGTTGCCAAACAGCCCCATAGTCCAATCTAACAAAATACAACAACCCAAGTTTAAACGACCATAAACCAAAATACATCATCTTCATTCTTCGATCAAACCGTGGAGGTGGAACTGTGGCAGACGTCGAAGTGGACTGTGGAGGCGGTGGTTCTTGGTTTGTTTTTAGAGTTGAAAGTTCAAAATGAAAACACCGGTGTTCCTTGATCCATATTCAATAATATTTTTCTATTAAAATAAAGCATAAAAGTATTTTTTTTCAAAAACCCTGTTCAACCAGTAGTTCGCCGGTTCCGATCGAACCGGTCAACCGCACGAACCGGCCGGTTATGCTGAAAACGGCCTAAAACCACCGAACCGAACTGGCAACTTCACCGGTTCCCGGTCGGACCATCCGGTCCGGTCTGGTTTCGAAACCATTGGTTGAAATTATCACGAATAACAAGTAATAATCACGCAAAAAGAATTACACTGGCGTGGTATTATCAAAAACATGTTTTTGAAAAGTATATAAATAATCATTAGCATTTAATGTTTTCATTCTAATAAAAATATAACTATAAAAGACACGTGGTAGCACTACATTTATTATTATTAAAATTTTCTTGCTTCTCACTCCTATTAAATATTTATATTAATTACTATAATAATATTCAATTATTTTTAGATCTAAAATAGTTTTATAAATAAATTAAGGAAGAGTTTTTTTTATTAATGTTATTTTTAAAGAGAGAAATTTGTATAAATATGAAATATTTTAAAATTGATGTTTTAAAAAGTAAGATTTTCATAAACCAAAATAATTAAAATTGGGAGTTACAATAAGGAAAATTTCAAAATAACATTTTTTTTAAATTGTTTATCTTAAAGCAAAATGTTTAACTTTTTAAAAGACCATAAAAAATTTAAAAATAAAAGTTTAAAAGATTGATATCTTATCTTAAAATATCGGTTTATAATTAATAATTTTTATTCTATTTAATATTTTATTTATTCAACCCGGGTAATACACGGATTACTAAATCTAGAGTATTTTTAAATGGTTAACATTCATTCGAGTAAAGACACGCGTTCAAAACTTAGCTGGAGCCTAAGTGTATAGTGTAAAAAAATGTAATAGAACTTCTAAACGTTTTGACTAATTAGTATAGATTGTATGTTTAGTTTTGGAGGTTAGTTGTTTGGGCTAAAGTTAGAAAACATGGACTGTTGCTGGTTGCAGTGGGCTTATTATCTTGTTGGGCTAAAGGTTGGTCATTGGGCTAAAGAAATGGATCTGCATAAGAGCAGCTAAGTGGCAGTTTGGCAGTATATAAATCACTCTTAATGATTCAGATATCTAAATGGTTAAGCACTTATTGATTTAGACTATTTGCTACGCGAGCAAATGTCTGAATGGTTCAGAATTTGCCTCTGAATGGTTAAGCATTGTATTAATGTTGAATGGTTAAAAGGTCTAATGCTGAATGATTAAGACTTCTTATCTGAATTGGTCAGACATTTGATTTTAAATAGTTAAACGATATATTAGCTTTTAATGGTTCAGACCTCTTAATATGCAGCACTTAATGGTTCAAACATTTTATTGGTTCATCACTTAATCATTCAAAACTTGTCAAACAGTCCCTAAGTTGGTGTTGGCTTATTGAAGAAGCTAAGGAGATTAATAGAAATTTTATTTTTTGGAGTTCTTCATTTTTAACAGTGATCAGATCAAATATTCCTTAGCCTCTTTCTCTCTCGTTGAAACCCTAGATCATCTTCTTCTTTCAAAGATTGATAGCACTATTCCGCTGCTAAAAGTCTTAGTTTCTTTACATTGACATAAAATGGTTATGGTAAAATCAGGTTGTAACTCCTTTTTTACTTAAAAGTTATAAGAGTAATAATAAACCATACATTAAGCTAGCTGTTTATGTCGATTATTTGTTTTTTTTAAACTAACTTAAGAATGTTTCATTAGCATATACTTGTACAACTAAGTTTAACCTTTATGTTAAATACAACGAAATAATTATTTTACCCGAAAAGGCTTCATCTTGGCAGCATTTGGATTATTCTTGAGGCGTGAATCACATAGTTGTATACAATAAATTATACTTTGTTGATTTTGTCTAATTTGATTATCATTTGTTTAATCATACTTCGTCTGTTTGATTTTAATCTAGATTTGATTATACATCATTTTGATTTTCGATTCCAAATTCTATAAAACAGGTTTCAATTCCTTTGGAAAGATTCAATTACGGTCTTAAAATTAAGACACTTACTATCATAAATCGACACCCCTTTTATGCCTTGTATAACCATATACGAGGCGTATGAGATCGACGACACTGAAAACACGGAAAATTCAGGGGGGAACTCTACGCCCCATATAGCCCTATACGATCACCTATAAGACACATATAGGCCTATACAACACTTACAGCAAAACTCGACACTAAATACTAAGAAAAAAATTCAATGAGCTGTAAATGGGTTATACGACTCATATAGACCTATATGACCTCCCACACTACACAACTCGTATAGAATTCTCGGGTGCATCCTTTGATTCTAGAGTCACACAATTGTTTAATAGATTCCTTATTTTGATAAACATCAAACGAAGCGTCGGACATTCCATTCAAGATGTGATCATCATTTTCCCATTTAAGAAGCTTTCTAGTCTGTTCAAGGGTTTCATCTTCCACCATCTCAAGATATAGAGTAGACAACAGATTTGTCACCATTTAATTGGTTAATAAAAAAAATGCATCTTTTTCCTCCAAAGCCTAAAATCTTGACTTTTAAAATGTGTCTAACTTAGTAAACTTACTAGACATGTCATAAATAAATGTCACTAGCCATGTTGAACCAAATTGTACAATTTAAACCAATCTAAAACTAAATCAATCCAAGATGCAACAATTGAATCACAACAAAATTGCTTTATAACCAGGAACACAATATTACTATGCAGAAATACAACAAAACCTTTTTCTACCCCTGCAATTAAGAATAAAACCAGCACTGTTTGTAGAAATAATTGCAATTAAAACCCCTACAGAGCCTTTACAAATAAGAATTAAAACCAAACCAAGAACATCTTGTGTCCCAATGGAAACTGCAGTAGGTTTATTTCAACAGACATTTGCAAACAAGAAAATAAACCAAGAACATTTTTTGACCTAAACCAAGAAATAACCGAAATAGGTTTATCTTTGAGAATTTTGTGAGTCTTGAATAAGAAATCAAACATAAAACGAACTAGAACGTAATCGGGTCTGATTCAATCTTCAAACTTAAAATACCTGAATTATTCTCTAAATCATTAAACACTATCGGCGGATAAACCTATTTGTGGGTTACTCGCACAATGATTTATCGAATTACACCGAGATCGTGCAGAATGGAGGATGGTTTTCATCCAATATTGTGAGGATATATGCGATGTGGAGAAGTAATTGTATGTTAGAGGTGTACAAATCGGCTTTTTTCGCCAAACCGATTCGGTTTTTTAGAGGATTTCAAACCGGTTTGGCTCAAACCGATTCGGGTTTGAAACTAGTTTGAGGCCCATAAAACCCAACCCTATACAAATTGGTTTGGATTGGTTTGTAATCCGGTTCGGGCCCAAACTGTCCGGTTTATATATATATTAAAACATTAAAAAAATAACTAAAGTTTTTTATTTTATTTAATACTTTGATTTTTAAACATCAAAATAAAATAAATGAAATAAAAAAAATAAAAAAAATATAGAAAGATTACAAAACAACTAAAAATTCTATTTTTTATTTTTTAATAATAAAAACTAACGTAGTCGTTCATTCATTGCGTATTTTAATGTCTTTATTTTTTGCCCGAACCCGAGCTATTTCGTATTTTGATGTTTTTGGCTCCAACGGCTAGCTTTTTATATGCAAAAAACTGGTTGGGGTTAAATCCGGTTAGGGAACCGGCTTGTGAATTGAACCGGTTAGAAACCAGTTTGGTCTTGGAATAATATGAACCGCCTAGGAACCGTCGAGCTGAGCCGGGCTTAAACCAGTTTGAGTCGAACCAATTTATTGTGGGTATTAAAACCGGTTTACAATCGTGAACCGGTTTTTTTCACATATCTATTGTTTCTCTCTTCTTTGATCAAGTAAAAAAGAAAAGAAAAACGGCAAACTGTTGCTGTCGTCCCCTTCCTTTCCTTTTTGTAAATTGTGACCAGAAGTCCAATGAATCCATAATTCAATAAGTGCGTTCGTTATGGCCCAAACAATCTTTTAAAGCCCCAATATTAGAACTAAATAGAGTCTCCAACTCAATTAATCTCTAATCTTATTTCCTCGATCAACAAATCAACCCAGTACACTAAAATTACCTACAACATGTAGTAGATAGCATACAGTACAAGAGTTTAGAGCACGCGTCATCACCGTCTGTCTTTTTCTTCCAACACCCAACTATTCTCCTTTGGCTCTTTCACAAAAACTCTCAAACAACTAACGCTCTGGCTCTCATTTCCTCTTCTATGTTTCATCAGCGGATGAGCTTCCGAGGATGAGCGGCTTCTTCTTCAAGACTGCTCTTACCGCCAGAAAGCGAAAAGGCACGACAACAATAATGTAAGGGTCTTGTTACCATACAATGTTATGAACTATCTACATGCTATCGCACGAGGGGCTTTCAAACTATAAAAGATCAATAGATGGAAGAATAAACAATAAACCACACATCAATAACTTTTTAAAACAATATATGAAAATTTGTATAAGGTTTAATATATATAGTAGATGATGAGATGTAGTATTATGATTGATGAAAAAAAATAAAAAAACTTTTCTCTTGACTTGTGATGGACTGAGGTGACATATTATCTCACCTTCATCCGTCCATTACAGAAGGTCTAATGACGTTCTGAGCTCAAAACTAATCTATACTCAAATTTACAAGCAAGTAAATTTTCATGAAGCACAAATAAAATAAAAAATAATTATATTGTTTACTGTATGTATAAAATCTCTATGAACAATCAACATGTTATAACTTAATAGTCTAGCAAAATAGATCAATATATAGAGTGAGTAGACATATGGAGATATAAACACAAAAAATCAGTCCGTTTGATTTTCATCTAGGTTTGATTATACATCGTTTTTGCTTTTTCAATTTCAACTTTTTGAAACGGTTTTCAATTTGAAAAAATCCCCCAAAGGCTTTTGTTGCGCATCCTTTGTTTCTATGAATGTTTTGTGACTATGGATTCAATAATTTATTTCAGTGGCAAAATATTTAATTAAATTTTAAAAAAATATGTTTAATTCAATTGAGTTGATGACTTATGTAATTTATCTACCTATTAAAAATCCAATATGATGAACAGTAATTTTAATCTACCTATTAAAAATCCAATATGATGAACAGTAATTTTAGGATCTTGAGGATCTTGAGCCGTTCATTTATAACTCTACGGTTATAATTTCAAAGTTAAGGAGGGGCTGCTCTCCTGAAGGGGTTGCGGGTGCGTTCCCGGCTGGGAAATAGATAGGTAGACCTGATTAAAATAACACATATCATCTGAAACAGGGTCGTACATTTTCCGTTCAAGTGGGCCCGATTAAGATAACAACTATCCTCCGAAATGGATAGGTGGGCCGATTGAAATATAAAATATACTCTCATAACACATTTTGTTCTGGAAGATAGTAGGGACTTGGAGTCTTTTGATTCTGTTCACAACTTCACATAATTATGGTTAAGCATGTTAATCGTATATTTTGTCTATTGATTGCATGAAATTAAGTTCTATTTGTGATATAATTAGGAATAGGATACTAATAGTATGCCAACATAAAAGGAAAGTGTGTATATTTATGGTTTATTTTATTAAAATATAATGTTTTATAGTTTCTTCAAATCAGCTGCTTCAAAATCATGATAATATAATAATGTTTAAAACTTAAAACCTGAATTTTCATAAGTATATTACAAAACCTTTTTACCATTTGTTGTTTGTTTTATGATTAATGCTGATGTGGGAAAACAATGACCAGTGTGGCAGGCTTTAAAAGTAGTGTTCATATATAGTATATTAATAACACTAGTTGGTATCAACTTCGCGCGTTGCGCGAAAATCTTTTTTTCGCTCACATTGCACATATACTAACGTTCAAGACTCGGTCGATGCTTTAAATAAAATATGGTAGCTTCTCAGATTACGGCATTAAAATCGTCATTGAACGTACGAATATCCTACCATTTAACTTTGTCAAATGACCATCAAAGACAGTATGCGGCTAGAACCAACACTTTCAATATACAATTTGCGAATACAGCCACAGAACAACGAAAACAATAATAGATTAATAAATTAATTGCGGATTTAGAGGCTCAGAGGTGGGTCGTTCATTGTGGCTGCAAATAGTCGTTTACCACGCCAGAACAATGAACATAACAACCTTTTCTCTTTCATCATCGCCTAATCCATATTCACACAACAACATATATATCAACCAACACATGGTGCGTCAACAAAAGTGTCGGACGAGTGCACTCGTCGTCATCGACTGGAATCATAATTGGGCGGGACCCATAGGAACCAAAACTTCTTCAAATTTTGTGTTTGTATGTAAATAGTATGTCCATGTAATGAAAAAAAAGTAGTACCTTTTTATACAAAAGGTTTTCCTCTCTATACCACCAATAATTTCATAAACCTGAACAAAATCAAAATGGTTTCAAATTAGTTCAATGATAAGGTATATGTTGTGTAAAAATTAAATAGTTCAAAGCCATTTACTGGGCATAAATATATTTCCACCTGGGTAGACCCTGACATGTAGCACATTATGTGGGAAAAAATTATTCTAAACTACTCTAAGTTCAGTAACGGGTCGTTAATCTATGAAAAAATGTGACATGTGATTAAGAAGAGAACCATACCTATGGTTTTTGGCTTCCAAGTTATAGTAGTCCTCCTCTCTAACATGATAATAATTGTTCAGACCTTATCAGGTGAAAAACAACAGAATACATGAAGATTTTTGTTTTCTGTTCACAGACGCCAGAAGTAGCACATCTTTAACTTGTTACTAATCTTTCTTAAATGCTTCATGGAGAGCTAGATGTCTTGCATTTTCAATATTTGTATACATAAATAGATCAAAACATGCAAATATTAAAGCACGATGCATCATAAATGTTAAAATATGATGGTTAAACAGAATAAAAGGCTACCTATTTATGCAATTAGTTCTTTGATTTAAACAACGAAGAAATAAGTTTACAATATACCTCAATCGAATCATATGCAACAACCATCTTCTCTTTCTCAATTACATGTTGAACCTGATGAAATATCAAAGCTAATGATAAGTTAAATTGTATAGTTGTTTTTTGTATTTACATTCATATCAACAGGCATTATAAATTTTAGAAAATCAGAACTTAGCAAATTCATGAAGTATGGTATTACTTTGTTTGTCACAAAGTCATATCTCATTCATTTGATTAATATATTGCTTTTGTGTTAGTTATAATTTTTTCCCCCTAATTCGAAAGTAAACAAACCTCAGAAGGGTTTTGCAATTGTATATCCATATTGGAAGATGTTAGAATGAAGGAACTCCTTCATGTGATAAAACATAAAATGAAATTTTAGAGAGGAAAATTTCCACAAAAGAAATAAGCAGGTGTTACAGTCAAAATACCTGAATTTTCAGTAGCACTACAATCATCCTTAATGACATCAACCTACACAGAAAACAACGTTCGTTATGGAAGGGGGCATTCCAACTTTTTAACTTACAAAAATCGTTCATTATACTTAACAATTGAACCTTAAATAGAAGGTTTACCATGAAGCAAATCAGTGATCTTGGCTTGAAGGACTGCTCTGCATGTTATCGCGAGAACCAAAAACGATTTGTATTCATCAAATATATTGGTTGTGGTTATCGTATGAAACTCTACTTGTGCGTTTTACATGACCTCGATTATAGATGTGAAACACGGTTAGATCAATAATCACATATACACAATAGCAATCGGAGACACAAAGGTCACATGACCACTATGTCATGAACTAATTATTCACCTACAAAGTTCTAATTTATAAACTTTTGAGCTACATTTTGCCAACCCCATTCAAAAACAACATATCTTATATCTATAAACTTTTAAGGTACGTTTAAGCAACCCCATTCATAATCGACAAATCGAATTCAGAAAAGAAAAACGTACACTTTATAGACCAAAGAAATGATGCATAATCATAAACCAAAATTAAGAATACAATAACAATTTATAGACCAGAAATTATGCATAATCATAAACAATTGAAGCATTCAGGCAACCGATCTACCATCAAATCAACATATTATTATTATTACTATACAATAACAAAACAGTTGTAACATCTTACCTTCTAATCCTCAATCTAATTCCGGTGAGCATCAACACCTTTCGGCACCGTAACCACCAGCTCGTCGTCGCTAAACACCGCCGTGGCAAGCTCCGGCAGCGTCGACGCCGGCAGCCGGAACCGCCACAACTTCACCTCAATCTCTTTAACCTGAACAGGAAAACCACCGACCAATCGCACGCCTCCGACGACGAGTTTCGTGACGCTGGGGACGATCTCGATGGCGTGAGCCGCGACGTCGGAGCCAATCAACAAAAGTCAACTAATCCTAACTCCATCCTTTATAAAAACACTTAATTCAACAATTAACTACTTATTATGATCATCTTCTTTGCAATACCAATGATAATCAATATTCCGTTAACTATATCCAAATACTATAACATTCATCATTCATGCATCTTTAACCAATTTTCTTTCACAATTACAGAATAACATCACAGAAAACTCAATTCAACTACCTCTGGATGATACTGCAGCCCATAAAACCTCCTACGCCGATTCTCCACCGCAGCAACCGCACCCTGCTCACTCCTCGCAACCACCTCAAACCCCTCAGGCAAACACACAGCCTCGTCACCATGGCTCATCCAAACCACCTGTCTACCACCAACATCTTCACCCCTAAACAACCCACCATAATCTTTAACAACCTCAATCGCCATCCTACCGTACTCCTGTTTCTCCCCAATCGCCACTTTCCCCCCAATTTCTGCACAATCAACTGCAGCCCATAGCAAATCCCCAACACAAAGACACCATTTTTTTGACATATTCGACAAACCCATCTGGGAAAGAGGGTGCATCGGGCGAATGGACCGAATGAGGAGGATAGTGAAGAGGAGGGAGAAGAATCGGATTTGGAAATCATGTGCCGTATTGTTCGGAGGGGTTTGATGCCCTAGGTTTGTGTGTTCATCTTGAGCATCAACATCCGATTGAAGTCAAGCAGCGGAGGCCACGACGGAGGAGGCGACGGCGTTGGAGGCGACGAAAGAGAAGGCGACGACGGAGGAAGCGATGAAGTGGTGGTGTATTCCGGGCGGCGAAGCGGTGGCGGTGTTCTAGCAGGCAAGGGTGGTGGGATGGCGGAAGAAAAAAGGGGGTCTAGGGTTTTCTTTTTGTGATCGATGATGATGATGATGATGATGATGATGTGGACGCGATGGGCGGGTGGTGGCGGTGGAGGTGGGCAGGTGGTAGCGGTGGTGGCGGTGGAGGTGGGCAGTGGTGATAGTGTGGTAGTGGTGGTGGAGAAGGTGACAGTGGTGTTGTTGATGGTTGCAGGGAGTAGAAAAAGAAGATAGAAGAAGGGGAAGGGGCCTGTCACTGTTCTACTATTCATCAAGAATACTATTCATCAGTTGCTTTTTTCATAGTAGTAAATTATAGCAACTTAATAAAGATCAACACTACAGTTTTAATTTGAAAAAAATAGGAGTCATAATGAAACCTTAAAAGATTTGTTTGAATAAGAGAAAGTCATGGGTTCAACTGGAGACATTATCTACTTTGAAAAAAAAACAAGATCACTACTCCTCATCGCCGTCATCGTTATTGCATACAGATTAATAACTATGTTTTCCAAACCAATGACATGTAAATAAGGGGAGGTCATTGGTTCAAGTCTTACTCTGAGCAAAATGCTCAGAGTTGAGCCGGTGGGTTTTCTCAGTAATGAGTTTCCTCTTGAGGGGGTTGGGGGTGCGGTCCCGGCTGGGATACGGATAGATGGACCCGATTAAGATAACACATATCCTCTGAAACATGGTCGTACATTTGCCGTTCAAAAAAAATAGTGTATGCTACATGGAGACAAAAAGGCCGGTGACACGAAAAAAGCAAGATACCCAGCTTGACAACAAGATTAAAAAACAAGATCACTACTCAGACATAGTTATTGCAAACAGATTAACTATAAAGCAGATTAATTAAAAAACAAGATCACTACTCCTCATCGCCATCGACGTCGTCATCATTATAATTTTTTTTACCAACATAACTGAAATCAAATATAATAAACTAGGATATAAATCCATAACAGTCTTATTTATGATTTTATGATCTTCTGTAGCTAAGCTACACAACCGTGGTGGTTGCATAAGTGCATAACATCATTTGACATTGCAGCAAGTTCCAGAATTGGTTGTAACCTTATAATCTTTGTAAGTTACTTGTTTAGTTTACAATGTATTAGAGTATATCTTTATCAATTTAATAGAGCTAGCTAGAATGGTGACGTTAAATTCTGGTTGTAACTTTTCTTTAACTTGAAAACTATAAAAGTAATAAGCGAACCATATATTATAATGTTTATGTTGATTATTTGCTTTGTAACTAACTTAAAAAAAATACTCTGTGTGGTACTTATTTGTAACAACTAAGTTGACCTCTTTACATGAATTATTTATCTATTGTTTTTTCGGCTACTTCATGTGAGGGTAAAGACCATGTGTCTGTTATATCATACATGTATCCATTCTCTCCTTCTTGCTCTATTCACCTCTTCAGAGTTCAGATGCCCACCTCTTCAAACCAGTTTGGATGTCTCTATTATAGTTTTTGCACTCTCCATTGTCTCCGTTGAAAAAATCAACCTCCTACTATTAGAAAAAACAAAAAATTCAACAAACAAGGTTGTTGTAAAGTTGTAACAAAACCTATTTTGCTGACAAGTTTACGCCGGAAAATGATTTGTCGTAAAAACCCTTGTTGTAAAAATTTTGCCACAGCTTTCTGACAATTACTGTAATAGGTTTACGACAACTACTTTGCAACATGATACCAACAATCTTCTGGCATAGCTTTGCGACAACTTTTCAACAAGAAGTTGTAATAGGTTTGCGACAAGTTTTTGCAACAGGATACCACCAATCTTCTAACAAATATTTACAACAAACTTACGACAAACATATTTAAATATTATTTTCTATTTTTTTTCAACAAAGATACAAATTTGTCACTACCTTGTCCGTATCTGCCACAATTGTTTTTGTCGTAAAAAACAGTGGCAAAAATTAGAGTTTTCTAGTAGTGTCCGTTCCTAAACGATTTTTTACGATTCAAGCAGTTATATCGGCAATCGAAGTGATGTTTCAAGCTTTAAAGAGAATGAACCAAATGAGAATTTGTGGGATGTATTTTTGAATGTGGATCTACCAATAGAAAAAAAAAGTTTTGTGGTGTAAAAGTCTGGATATATAAAGTGAGGAGCCACACTATTGATCATTTGTATTTTCTCTTGTTATGTTTATTAATAGGTTGTGATAGTTCTTGATGGCCATTAAAAAGGATTGTTAAATCAAGAGAATGTTTAGGTCACTTTGAAGGTTCTTTTAGATTATAATTGTTTTTTTAATTGCAAGGGAAACTAGATGTTGGATGAATGCTTCACTGATGTCATCACTAGGAAAAATATGAAACATCAACTACTTGAACTACACACTTATGCTTGAAATCGTACACACTTAGAAGTTTAAGACACATTAATAATATAAGTTAAACAAAGTTTTTTATGATATAAGCAATGCTAAATTGGATTTTAATAATTCAATATATTACTTATTGACTGATAATAATCCATATTATTGATTTGACCGATAACAATCCCAAATTTTATTTTTATTACCAACAACAATCACAGTAACATAATTATTAAAAATGTATGCTTGATTTCGACTCGATTTGTTTTAATAAAATGAAAAAAAACATATGGCTAAATCAATTATAAAATAAGTACAAATCGAATGTAAATGTATAACAATTATACTACTAATACTGTTGTTAGTAATAAAAATAAAAGTTGAGATTGTTACCTGCCAAATTAATAGTATGGATTATTATCGGCAAATGATTAATAGTTTGTATTATTAAAATCCAATTTGCTTTTAAGCAATTTGTTTATATTTTTTAAGTGTTAAGAGTTTCTATTAGGGTTTTTTGTATTTTTAAGTAGTAAGATTTTGATATAGATTTTCTTAAAATATGTATTTCCTATGCGTGTTCTTAATTTTACAGACTTCTAGGCATACTAATGTTTAAAAATACACATTCCGTGTACTTCAGCTTATGTCTCGTGTGATCCGAGGATGTTTTTTTCTAAAATGTTAGCTACGACCTCTATGAGACACTTATCGTTATGTATGTCCCACTATCATATATAGGATAGGAGTAACTTTCAGGGGCATACCAACCAATATAGGGTTACGACATCGATAGGATCTATTCTTCTCAAACTTGATTGTTTATGTGAGTGTGTTTTCTATATTATAGGAAATGATTTTTAGTGATTGTGAGAGGAATAGAAAGAAAAATATTAATGTTTATTGGTATATTTAAAAAATCACTGTTCAATCCATATAATTTTTTAATATTTTTTAAAGTGGTTGTAAGCGAAGCAGAGATATACTAGTGGTGAATCATTACTTTTAAACCCAACATCTCTCAAGTCCACGGCCGATATAGGACTTGTATAGAGTGTTACAATCACCCTTATTGGACTTATCATTCTCGATGAGATTTGCCCCACTATCCCAATCAAGAATGTGAAATTTGCCTAAGGTGTCCCTTTGAACATCCCAAGGGACTCACCATCATTGATGAGATTTTCCTTACCATCCCGAACAATTCGGGAGTGGCTCTGATATCTTCTGTAACATCCTTCGATATTGTTCGTTTGCCCACCAGCAACTCGCAAATTTGGTTTTGGTTGCTCGAGTGAAAACTTTCTAGAAGGCCACCCATCCCTGAATTGTTGTCAACTAAGCACACTTAAATTTAAAGTTCTCCTCTAATTCATAGCCAAAACACTCAAAACGTGTTGGTGATATTAGAGATGAATCATTACTTATGAATTCATCATCTCTCCTGTTCATCGGTGATGTTAGAATTGCTTAGGGTGTTACAACCAACGTATATGTCTTTTATTATCGTGATGGATAGACATATCGTCATGTTGGAAATAAAAAACATAAGAGGTCAAGTTTTGTCACAATACCATGTTCAAAATTTAAACTACCTTCCTTTTAAGATCTAATGTCCCATGCTTTTTTTATGTAGAATGGGGTTTAGTTGTGATATATTTGAATATTAAAACTTCAGTTTTGGTTCAAGTTTATGCAAGTCTTATGTCATGACCCGCCTAAGATTAGCTCACAGCTCTCGAATTCTTATAGGTTTCATGCAAATTTGGAGGCATTAGCGACTGTGTTGGAGCCTCTGAGACATGCTTCACATATTTTAACCAACATGGTAACCGTGAAAAGGCCTATATTAGCCTTGAAACCCACAAAACTCTAAAAAGGACCGTATAAGTCTAGTCAAAACCAAGATTAGAAGCATAATGACAAATCTATACAATGTCTAGACTTGAAATGTCTATATTAGATTATGGGGCTATAATATAAATAGACATAAAGTGACTCGTTTATAAAAGCCCACCACCAAGCAACATGTATATGCCTTAAATAACTTTCAAGCAATACAAACATCATTATTGTGTACCCATATTTAGCATGTCCTTTGTAAGTCTTGTTGCAAAATACAATCAAATCAACTCAACTCAGCAGGGCTTACTTAAGTGCATTCAAGTGTCGTATGAAAGTCAAGAAGACTAATCTGGTACACTTAAGAATCATAGGACTCAGGTTGACTCATATATTATCATGATGCGGACTAATCAATGTTCATTAATTAGTTCGTTTAAGTTTTCCTTTTAAGGATTATAATTATCTCAATCCTCAAACATCACCTAGCAAGTTCACTCATAAGTTTCTACTACACTTTCTCCTCCAATAGCATGAAAGTTAGAACTAAAACCAGTTGAGCTAAGATGTTAAAAACATTTAATATTTCAGTTGAAATATAAATACTAAATCAAGTAGATCGTATTATGGACATTTAGTATAGATTAACACCCAAGTTTAATGCGATCAATTTTTTTCTTTCATTCTAATATATGACTAAGGTGTTACCCTAATTAGTTAGTGGCAACTCTCCAAAAACCTTTGAAGCATAAGCTTTGACAGACGTTATATACCCTCAAACACAACATGAACACACAACATTCTTGAAGCATATATTATGATGAATTTTAGACTTAGAGGTCAATTTTTGTCACACCCCTAAACCACGGCGGTTTTCCGCGGGGAGCGAACTTCATGGTTTCATAGTCACTGATCGACCACTACATGATTTTATAAAACATACGTCTCAAATAAGTTTAAGGTACATCATTGTTCAGAGTTAAATTTGCAGAAGCAATAGTCATAAGATACATTGTTTTCAAAACATGACAAATACGAAAATGAATGTCCCAAACAGCATGAATGGCCCTAAACATGAGATGATCCGTGCTAGCTTAACTTGGTGCATCTATCAATTACCTGAGAAAACATGCATGAAAAATGTCAACATAATGTTGGTGAGTTCACAGGTTTTAAGTAATAATAAATAGCGTAAAGGACCACAATACTTTCTATGATTTGATTGTTGTACATACAATGCTACAAATTATATAAGCGCCGCAACCGAAGCTAGACTGTAACTGTAATAAATTGCCCCTACCCATGCCTACCATGAGCATGGGTGTGAACAGGCTAATAATGCACCCGTTTAGACATCCAGTCAAGGTTAGGGTAATTAACCCGGGTGGGGGTAATCAAACCCAATAGTACTATCCATGATTACCTCGCTTTAAGAAATAAACTAACGGTCCGATAACAGGGGACTTCATATGGTAAGTAAACAACTTATATAACATGTGAAATCATTGACAAGTACATGTGTCCAAGAAAATTAGCAATTTACATGTAATCTCCCCCAAAAGAAAATGAGTAAAAATGGGGATGTGAAACTCACCTCAATTGTACGCGTGAATACTAGCAGTAGTCTGTATGTATGATTGGTTTAGGAATCTCCTACACAAAATCACAATATATTCATGAGGTCATGATTACTAACCCTAGATGGTCATGCATAACTCATCCACAAAGTTAGTCTTGAAAATGTCACTTGTCTAATTAGACACGTCGAGTCGTAAATGTTTTATTTAGATTTTGTCTTCATCTTTATTTTCCTAAAAATACATAATGTATTGAAGGTGTTTTATATTAAGTATAATGGTATTATACTTTCCATGTGTATGGGTTTCCTTTTTACCAAATATCTCCAAACGTTTACTTTATCTAAATATAGGCATTTGACAGCATCAAAGGGGATTTTGGGTCTGGTTGTCATCCCCTTTTCATGGTATAAAGAATTTTTATAAAATATGATACTTTTATCATATCTAGATCTATGTCTTAAGATTCCAAAAAGGTATAGCTTGTATCATACAACTAAGTTTAAGTGCCTCTAAATGGTTCATGAAGCAACAGATGTCAGTGCAGCATTTTTCTATACATGTCTATGGGATTCACCTTTTTGAGGGGTCAAAACCTACATTCACAAATAGAGCCTATATTAATTTTAAACCTAACACCTTAAGTTAAGTTATCACAGAAAGAAAATCTTCATTTTATTACTTTAAGTATAGCTTATGCCTCATTCTTTCTGCCCTATTTATTCTGTCAAAACATCAGGTTCAGCACTTTAATTTGTTTCTACGTTTTGGATGGGTTATACTCATCTAAAAATTTCAAGGTTAGATGGGTTAGAAACTAGACATCCTAAAGTTAATGATAGGATCAATAAATGGTTCATTTGACCATGCTTAGGTCGAGTTATGGTCTTGAAAACACAGAACATGAATCTGCCAGAAAGTGTCTTACATGTTTTGTTACTTTTTAAGCTTTGCTAGAGCACATTTGGGATGAGTTAGTGAACATGAACACATCATGGTGATGTATGGAAGATTAGAAACAAGGTGCTAACCTTAAACAAGCAAGGAGAAAGAGATGGTAGTCTTGAAATGCAAGGAAAAGAAGACTTGATCCTTTGAACTAAGAAAACCCAACAAGAAAAGGTGAAGAAGATGTTGTAGGATGCTTGGAAGCTTCAAAAATTCACTTGGTCTTCAACAATGGCACTTGAATCACCCAAGATTTGAAGAAAATAAGTTGAAAATCAAATGAAGTGGTGGTGGGGATGCCTTGGCCGATACTTTAGAGAGGGAGAGGAGGAGAAGAGATGTTGGGTGTGTGGTGTGTTGATGTATGCTTTGTTTGAAGGCTTTATAGGCCTACACCCCTTTTCTTGCAAGAGACTTTGAAGCATGAGTGTATCACCCAATGGATAAGAGGATGAGATGTGGCTCTCTAATTGTAGTAGTGGGGTTAATCTTCTTTAATCAATGTCAAGGATGTTTCACAAAAGAGGAAATCTCTTGGTTTTGGCAAAAGTTGCATGTATTTGTCAAGAAATTGAAAAGACAAAAGAGGAGGGGGGGGGGGGGGAAGGGGACGGCCAAGGGAGGGGGTAGGGTGTTTTGTTTTTATATTTTGTGTAGTATTGGGTATTTGGGTGGTATTTGTTGCACCATAGGTATTTTTTTTACATATTCTTATATTTTTACTTTTTCCTTTTTCTTTTAAAATACATTAAAATATTATAAGAATTCATATAATATTAGATATTTCAATATTGATGATATATAAATAATAAATCATTTATCTAGTAGTTGCGTTACAAGCGTTTTATTCTGGTAACATATCAATTTACGCGTTAAGGTTTTTCTTAATTTTGAACTTTTCCCATGTATTAATATTGGAACCTAAGATACTTTAAAACAATTTAAAGTATTTATTGACACACACATATATATATATATATATATATATATATATATATATATATATATATTAATTATTACCAACGTTCTTGTGTGCTTGTATCGCGTGTAAAAATGGTAACTACGCCGAATTACCGATGCATGAGATGTTATACGCGAAAGTTTGCAATGCATAAAACGATTTCAATAATTGTAATTAAATTGGAAATCAAGTGTCATAGGTTTAATTATAACCAAGTCAAGATCGGGTATTGACCTGAAATTGTCGGTTGTCACATACTCCCCATGTTAAAAGAATTTCGTTCCGAAATTCAGTTAGGGTTGTTTGCAGATGCCAAGGTTTCAAAAAAGTACGGGTAGTTGAGTTTCATTTGATCTTCACGTTCCCAAGTAAATTCGGGTCCTCTTCTGGAATTCCACCGGACCTTCACTATAGGAATACGGCTTCGTTTCATCTTCTTTACCTCTCAATCTAGAATCTACACGGGCTTTTCAATAAAATGAAGTTGTTCATCAATCTGAACCTCATCGAGTGGTATAACCAAGGTTTCATCTGACAGACACTTCTTCAGATTTGACACATGGAAAGTGTCATGAACACTACTAAGTTCTTGCGAAAGTTTTAGCTTGTAGGCTACAGGACCAATCCTGGCTAGGATTTCAAATGGTCCAATGTATCTAGGATTTAGCTTACTTCGTTTGCCAAAACGAATGACTCCTTTCCATGGTGAGACCTTAAGTAGAACCTTATCCCCCATTGGGAATTCCAACGGTTTACGTCTCACGTCAGCATAGCTTTTTTGACGGTCACGTGCGGCTTTGAGTCGGTTCTGAATTTGAGCGATCTTTTCCGTGGTCTCGCGTATGATCTCGGGACTAGTGAGTGACTATCGCCAACCTCTGTCCAACACAGTGGTGATCGACACTTCCTTCTTTATAGTGCTTCGAACGGTGCGGCTTTGATACTGGTGTGATAGCTATTATTGTAAGAAAACTCAGCTAGAGGTAGATGAGTATCCTAACGGTTTACAAAGTCTATTACACAAGCCCTAAGCATGTCTTCTAACGTCTGAATGGTCCGTTCGCTCTGACCATCTGTTTGAGGGTGGTATGCGGTACTCATATCCAACCGTGTACCCAAGGCCTTTTGTAATGATTGCCAAAATCTCGAGGTAAATCGACTGTCTCAATCAGAGATAATGGAGATCGGTACTCCATGTCTCGAAACAACCTCCTTGAGATAAACCCTCGTCAACCTTTCCATTTTATCAGTTTCTTTAATTGGTAGGAAGTGAGCAGACTTTATCAGTCGATCCACAATTACCCAAATCGTATCACAACCGGTGGACGTCTTGGGTAGTTTTGTGATGAAATCCATGGAAATCTGCTCCCATTTCCATTGTGGAATCTCCGGTTGGTGCAGTAATCCGGATGGCTTCTGATACTCCGCTTTAACCTTTGAACACGTGAGGCACCTGCTGACATAGGCAGTAATGTCAGCTTTCATGTTAGGCCACCAGTATAACTCCTTCAGGTCTTGATACATCTTATCAGAGCCTGGATGGATGGAGTATCTAGATTTGTGTGCCTCATTCATCACAAGATCCCTCATGTTTCCAAAATTTGGCACCCAAATTCGATTCATGAAGTAGCGAGTTCCATCAGACTTGATCTCAAATTGTTTATCCATGCCGCGAAGGGATTCTTCCTTCAAAATTTGTTCCTTTAGTGCCTCATACTGAGCATCACGAATTTGAGTAGTTAGACTCGTATGAATCGTCATTCCCAACGCTCGCACCCGTAAAGTCTTGGTTCGTTCTTTCCTGCTCAGAGCGTCTGCTACGACATTCGCTTTTCCAGGATGATAACGAATCTCACAGTCATAATCGTTTAGTAACTCAACCCACCTGCGTTGCCTCATGTTTAGTTCCTTCTGATTGAAGATGTGCTGGAGGCTTTTATGATCGGTGAATATAGTACATTTAGTACCATACAGGTGGTGTCGCCAAATCTTTAGTGCAAAAACAACAACTCCTAATTCGAGGTCGTGAGTGGTGTAGTTTTTCTCATGCACTTTCAATTGTCGTGACGCGTAAGCAATAACTTTGTCACGTTGCATTAGGACACAGCCAAGTCCTTGTCGTGATGCGTCGTAGTACACCACAAAACCATCGTTTCCCTCTGGTAGAGACAGAATTGGCGCGCAACACAGTTTCTGCTTTATAATTGAAACGTTGCTTCCTGCTTATCACCCCAATCAAACTTCTTGTCTTTCTATGTCAAGGTTGTCAGTGGTTGGGCTATTTTGTAGAAATTTTCGATAAAGCGTCGGTAATAGCCTGCCAAACCTAGGAATTGTCGCACCTCAGTCGGGGTCTTAGGTGCTTCACAGTTTTTAATGGCCTCTAACTTGGATGGGTCAACATGTATTCCCTTCTTATAACCACATGCCCAAGAAATTACACTTCTCGGATCCAGAAGTCGCATTTGAGAATTTTGCGTATAATTTCTTGTTCTTGAGTAGCTCCAAGATTAACCTTAAATGTTATTCGTGCTCATCCTTGGTTCGTGAATATATCAAGATGTCATCGATGAAGACGATCATGAATTTATCCAAGTAGGGTTTGCACACTCTATTCATGAGATCCATAAATACAGCTAGTGCATTGGTTAACCCAAATGGCATGACCATGAACTCGTAGTGACCATAACGAGTTCAAAATGCAGTCTTGGGGATATCTTCCTCTTGGATTCGTAATTGGTGATATCCTGAACGTAAGTCAATCTTCGAGTAGTAACTAGATCCCTGAAGTTGGTCAAATAAGTCGTCAATTCGAGGGAGAGGGTACCGGTTCTTAATGGTGAGTTTGTTTAACTCTAAGTAATTGATGCACATTCGACAAGATCCATCTTTCTTCTTAACAAATAAAACTGGGGCTCCCCAGGGTGAGAAACGTGGTCTTATGAATCCTTTATCTAACAACTTTTGTAATTGATTAGACAACTCTTGCATCTTTGACGGTGCTAGTCGGTATGGGGATCGTGCTACTGGAGCAGCTCCAGGTACCAGGTCAATTCAAAATTCGACCTGCCTTTACGGTGGAAGTCCCAGCAAGTCCTCGGGAAAGACTTTCGGGTAGTCTCGCATGATGGGTATATCCTCGATTCTTTCTCTTCGGTTCGCTTCTCCACTACGTGTGTCAAGATTGCATGATAGCCCTTTCATAAGTACTTCAGAGCCTTCATACATGAAATGACCCTTAACACCGTACCATACTTTTCTTCTTGAATCGATATGGTTTCTCCACTCAGAAGTGGAATGCGAACAATCTTCTCACGACAAATGATTTCCGCTCGGTTTTCCGATAATCAATCCATGCCAATAACAATGTCGAAACTCCCTAGGATTACAGGTAGCAAATCTATATTGAACGTGTGATCCGCCAAACTGAGAGTGCATCCTTATATAATTTTGTCGGTTTCGATCCACTTACCATCACTTAAACCTATCGTATACTTAAGCTAAATATGTTGGTGTAATTCAGTGTAATGACTAAAACTGCTAGTAACAAAGCTCCTTTGACCACCCGTATCAAAGAAAATAGAAATCGGGATATGAACTCGCTTCCTAGGTGTGTGTGCATAAAGCGCACCCCAATGATTAGTCCGATAACGGCGGTATGATGGGGTGGTAACATCGGATCAACATTATGGTGGGCATCTGTAGTCTCTCGGGAATAATAGCTATAGGGGTAGGATCAATAGGCTCAGGAGTGAGATCACGAGGGTTAGTGCCGGAATCTGGGGAGTAGGGTAGTAGGGCTGTGAGGTGAGGTGTCTGTAGCTGGGGAATAGGGTCGACTGGCTCAACAGAACGAGGAATGGACTCAGTAGGCTCTGGATCAAAATCCAGTGGGTTAGTGTCAGCCGTCTGTGAGACAGAATCAGTAGTCTCAGAAGCAAGGTCAACTACCTCGGTATCGACTGTCTATAGGAGAAGGGTGTCGACTGGCTCAGGGCTGGGTCGACTGGCTCAAGGGCTGGGTAAACTGGCTGAGCATCAGTGGCCTTGTGGCTAGGCTCAAGTGGTGGCTCAGTATAAATATGTGACTCGGTCAACGAATAGCCATCGGCATCATTGGTCCAATGATGCGTGTGACTCCTGGAATGAGCTCCTCAGGGAGGCTGGCATGAAACTGGCATCCAAGCATCCACAATACATTCCTGGGGGAGGGGAAAGTACCCAGAATATCGGGTCGTGGGTGTGGCCTCAGTAGTGTTATGAATGAGGTTTGGAGTGGGAGTGAGGATAGTAGTAGGAGAAAGTGCAGGGGTCCGGCCTCAATGGGGTTAGTAGGTGGTGCACGACGTCGGGCGTAGGTGTAACGCCCGTACTTTTTGTTGTTTCATTTTAGTCCTTGTACCTTGTAATTCATCAATTCATACCCTTGTACTCTTGAGTCTTGATCAATGGAAGTATTATTAAAGTTATTCTATATATTTATATGTTACACATGCTTAAAAAAATTTATATGCATTCAAATATACTTACGACACGCTGTAAATATAAAACAATCAGAATCATACGTAACGGGTGTTCATGAGCGAACCCAACTAACTTGTAAACAAGCCCAAGTCTTTAAAACATAATTAAGGTTCTTAAAAACATGTAAAATACCCAAAAGAAAAGCCCAAAACCAAGTCCAATGGTCCAAGCTCAACACAAACACAAGTTGGTGATCGTACTCTCGAACCGTATCAAGATCAATGCACAAAACCCAATCTTAGTACCATGAATGGTAAATAACTTTATCCATATGAAAGTACTCTGAAAATGGTGAACGTAGAAAAAAAACGCGTACGAAACGGAGTATAACGAAAGCGGGAATCGCGAAAAACAAGTTGATGTTTTTGTTGACTAGTCAAACCGAAACCCACTCGGGTTTAGCCATTTTCCCTTTTTTTAACCTAATTAAAGCCCATTAAACCCAACTCCTTTATAAAACTAGCCTCCACCCCCACAAAACACTTTTACACTTCACATCCCACCAAAAACACTCTCAAATTCTCTCAAAGTTCTCTTCTTCTCACAAAATTCTGCACAAAACCTTCAAGGTTAGAACACCATTCTAAACATTTTTCTTGCTTCTAACACTTAAAGCTTGCATCTAGCTTCATGGATACACCTCTAGGACTATCCCCAATGACTTTGCCTTGGCAACATGAGTGGAAGCCATCTATAATGAGGTCCAAAAGCTAGTTTTACAAGGATGCTTTTTATTTTGTTTTTGTCTTGATGTTTTTAATCTTTTAACAAGCTTTAATCTTATTTTAAAACATACTAAACCACTTGGAACAAACCATGGACTATCCTATAGGTTTACAATGGTAAACACTAAGGGGGAGGCACCTAAATGGGTTCCCAAGTGGCTAAACTTTTGGAAATTGTTGCTATTGGGTTACCTTGTTCAAACTTGGATTTTCCTTGAACCAAACCTTGTCTCCAACAAACCTCATTGTTGGATGACTTGAGTTAAGGTAAAAATCCAGAAATGAATGAGTTTTGAACTTAACTTTATATCTTTTATTACTCAAGTAATCTAACATAACAACAAAAGTGTGATAAACCAAACTAAGTATTCAACTTTACCATGTTGAAAAGCTTATGTTAAGGTTCAAATGGCAATCTTAAAGAACTTTGGTTCTTCAAGTAGGGCTTTCCACCATAAACTCACCCGGATTACTTGAGATATTATATGTAGTATATCTATACTTAAACATTTAACTATTATGTAAGTATTACAAAGGTTTGTGGATTATTACCCTACCTTCGTATCTCATGACCTCCTTCGAGGAGGGTACACTAACGTACTAACTTACCATCCGAATCTCCAACACTAGTTGGGAATGTGTTTTGGTCCGCCATTGGCGATTACATGACTTCTATGATTCTATATACATACGTACAAGTACTCAAATCCGAATCTAAGACAAACCCGTTTTCCTTGTTAGGTTAACCGGTGTCTAATCCTCCAAATCCATCTACTCACGACTCGGAACTTTCCTATCGAAACCGTGAGTCATACTTCACCCCTTTATTTTAACATATTTGGGTTGCAACATGTACCATTTACAAATACACTCAAGCATACATTCAATCTAACTTATCTAAAACTCAATTCATACAAACATGCTACTTGTTATACTATTTGTGAATACATTCTAGAATACATTATCTTGCAAGCAATCTAAACCTCCCTAACATGTATAGCGCTATAGGACTAGCACATCCGCCCTATTATGATGGGTTTATGTTAAGTATCAATCTTTACGGTCTTGCTCACTTTTGATGTAAGATTACGCTAGTGGACACTTTGGTTTGATTATGCTTTGCATGCCAGCAATGTACAAACTTTAGTATACTTTACTCATGTTGAATTGAGATTATTCACTATTATGGAGTATACAAATTTGTATGCTCACCAACATCTCATATGTTGACCAATATTTACGTTGCAGGAAATGCTTGAAGCTTTATCAAGAAATTCAATTAGGGGACCTAGAAACACACCAAATCTATCATTTTGTTATGTTTGTTTTAGACATTTTCCAAATATTGTATGTTTATTTGAAACACTGTAATGTTACGTTGATTAATGAAAATGAAATTAATCTTAATTTATTGTCATTTTAGTCCTATGATGTCTTTGAACAATCTATCACTTCTCGCGCCCCGATGTTTCCGCCATCGGTTGGGGTGTGACAGATTGGTATCAGAGCCATAGGTATAGGGAATTAGGAAAACTTCCATGTTTTGACTAGACTATGACTAAGGACTCCATTAGTAATGCTTATGATTTGTTTGAATATCTTATGTTTATGCCAAAAAAAAACTCGAATCTATCTAATCTTGCCCCTCATCTTATTCTCAGCTAGAAAGAAATACACCTTTCCTAAGGTGTAATCCTGCGACGACGATACGAAGACACTTGTATTTTACAAATGAAACGAACTCACCAAAATAGGAGTGAATCCTTACTTGGTGATGACTTTCAATCCGCCATTATTGTTTTATGAAATTAGACCATTAAGATAGGAGTGATGTCCTTACTTGATGACAATTTCACTTATTAACTCTTGTGGACCCTTACCAACGAGTTAGGATTAATTTCCTTACCTTGATGGATAAGTACCAACCAGTTTAGGGAACGACACCACCAAGTTAGGAGTGATATCCATATCTTGGTGACTAGTCATTCTTTGATTTTCAATCTCAAAAGTCTTAAGATTTTGATGACAAGGGACATGTAGTAAATGGAAGGGCGAATACCGTTACCCGACTTGTCGGCGGCGAGAGTATTCCAACCTATTAAGCCAAAGCATGATTCCGAACTCAAAAGAAGTCTGACTACTTTGGATAGTCTTAGTCCAAAACCGAACATTCCAAGCCTTAATCGAATTTTTTTTATGTTTGTATTTTTTTACGCATTATGCTATACTCTTTCCTCTTGTCAAGAGCGAATCATCCGAATCGCGCTAATCTCTCGACCTCAGACACATAATCAAGAACCAACAAAAACTAAAAGCTTTCATTATTTTTTTTTATCTAATCTTTTGAGTGGTTATATGATCATTATGAGAACCAATTTGAAACCTATTTGTTTAGGTGTTATGTTATAATGCTCTAAATATGTAAAAAAAATTATGTTAAACACTATTGATCAAGTCTCATCATTCTCTTTAACCTACATGTAGCTGATGTCCAAATTCCCATAGAAGCTCCAAGCAAAGTTCCAATAAGAAAATGGTCGCTTTCATGCTAAGCAAATGGCTCGAGTTATTCCCGATATGTTAAGCAAATCAATGCCAACCCTAGCCCGAACACTTCAGTTGAATCCCGAAACCCTGGTCCTAAAACCTCAGCCTTTCCTATAGCACTTCAAGTCATGTGGCCTGAACCTTTCACGGGTGAAGAGGGTGCCTCCAAGATGCTTGATGGTTCGATAGCATCGAAGTCACTTTCATCAATAGTGAATGTCCCGATGAGCTTCGGACTCGTAGTGCCACTGGTGTTTTCACATCGAGGGCACTGAATGGTGGAAAAGTGAAAGGAGCACTCGTGGAAACGAGGTCGCCTTCGCACTACCATGGGAAGAAGTGAAGCAACTCATGATAGATGAGTTTTGCCTCCTCATGAGATGCAAAGTCTTGAAGAGGAATTCTGGAACCTCAAACAAATTGGAGGAGACAACTTGACTTACACCATTCGCTTCAAGCAACTTAGTATCCTGTCCCTCACTTGGTCAACACACCGACCGAGCCATAGCAAGTACATAAAAGGCCTTCCTCCTATTATCGTGACTCCGTCACCATAGCCGAACCATTCTCAGTGAGCGAGAGCCATCCGGTTGGCGGCTACCTTGTCCAACAACCAAGTGAAAGACGGATCATTGTCTCTAAAGGCTCCTTCAAAACCGCCCATCAGCCTCTCCGAAACACCCGAGGAACCTAAAGATACAAAAACATCATCCAAAAACACCCATCACGGCAAGAAACGCAAGTTTCAAAGCCGCAAACTATGCATGACAACACCACAACCCAAGCTCCCATCAACTCGAACCATGAACCACCTAGAAAAGCTTACATGGTACGTTTCCAAATGTGCCAAATGCCAATACCACCACCCACGCCTCTCAGTGCCGTCAATGCACAACGTGCACCGTTATGGGCACTTTGCTTCAGCATGTCGAAGTGGTCCTAGCCCACCCGGTAACCCACCTTCGGCTCATACTGGTACCCAAAGACCCCTGACTAATGGAAATGGTCGTGCTGCTTCAATGTGGTGACCCAAACCATCTTGCTCACCAATGCCCCGCAACAATCAGGTTCAAGTGCAAGCGCCACGTGGGTGCATTTAACATAAATGCGCATCAAGCTCAAAACGACAATGACGTTGTAAACGGTACGTTTCTATAAATGGAATTTATGCTTCTGTGTTATTTGATACTGGTGCGGATAAAAGTTTTGTTTCCGTAAAATTTGAACCAATGCTGAAATGTACACGTACTAAATTGCCAAAATCATTCACCGTTGAAATCGCTAACGGAAAATCTGTCACGTGATTCATTCTCATTGATTGTATTTTAAGTCTTAATGAACATGAATTTCCATCGAACTCATACCATGCAATTGGGTAGCTTTGATGTCATAGTAGGCATGGATTGGCTTGCCAAGGTTCATGCCGAAGTCGTTGCTTTGAAAAATATATCCGTATTCTGCTTCCTTCTGGAGACACTTTACAAATCTATGGCGAGAAGAAACCCTCAAACGGACTCAAACTCATGTCTTGTACGGAGGCACGAAAGTGCTTACGTCAGGAATGTATTGCTTTTTAGCCCATGTCGTGACACAAAAAGAAAAGGGAAAGAGTGTGAAAGACATTCCAATCATTTGTGACTTTCCGACGTGTTCCCTGAAGATTACCCGGCCTTCCTCCTGCTCGTTCCATTGATTTTCGGATTGATCTCATACCCGGTGCTACACCTGTTGCTAAATCTCTTACCGACTCTCCACCCTCGGAAATGCAAGAGCTGGCTAGTCAACTTCAAGAGTTGGTTATAAGGCTTCATACGTCCTAGCTCGTCCCTTGGGTGCTCTAATCCTTTTGTAAAGAAAAAGGATGGTTCGTTCCGCATGTGCATTGATTACCGTGAGCTCAATAACTCACAGTCACAAAAAACCGTTATCCTTTCCTCGTATCGATGATCTCTTTGACCAACTCCAAGGAGCAACTTGTTTCTCAAAAATCGACTACGATTGGTTATCATCAGCTCCGAATCCGGGAGAAGATATTCCAAAAACCGCATCCGCACAAGGATGGTCATACGAGTTATGGTTATGCCGTTTGGTTGACCAATGCACCCGCAGCTTTATGGATTTGATGAACCGCGTGTGTAGACCTTACTTGGATCATTTTGTAATTGTGTTCATTGACAATATTCTAAATCTTCTAAGACGAATCCGAACATGAACGACCACGTTTGATCTTGGAACTTCTTCGAGCCGAACGACTTACGCCAAATTCTCCAAATGTGAATTTTGGTTGAAAGAAGTTCAATTCCTTGGTCATATCGTAAGCAAAAGGGCATTCATGTTGATCCTGCCAAACGATGCTATCAAAGGTTGGGTTGCTCCAAAATCCCTACCGAAGTACGTTCCTTCCTCGGATTGGCGGGGTTAATACCGTCGATTCATCTCCAATTTTTCAAAAATCGCCATACCTCTCACCTTTTGACCCAAAAAGATAAACCTTTTATGGGGGTCCCAACAAGAGGAATCCTTTCAAACCCTCAAGCATATGCTCTGTGACGCACCATCTTAACCCTCCCGATGGAAATGATGATTTTGTGTTTATTGTGACGCTTCAAATCAAGGTCGGTTGTGTCCTTATGCAACGAGGCAAGGTTATCGCTTATGCGTCAAGACAACTCAAAACCCACGAGGAAGAACTACACGACCATGATCTTGAGGACTCGGAGCTGTGTTTTCGCTTTAAGATTTGGAGGCACTACCTTTATGGTACTCAATGTGTGGTATTCAAAGATCATAAGAGTCTCCAAATATCTTAATCAAAAGGATCTCAACATGCGTCAACGACGATGGGTGAATTTTGAACGACTATGATTGTGAAATTCGTTACCACCCTGGAAAAGCAAATGTCGTGGCCGATGCTCTTAGCCGAAAAGAGTCATGTCAATGCTCAAAGCATTGTGTAAACCAATCGTACTCATTGTTTTCAAATCCAAAACGACATTCAAACTCGTATTCATGAAGCCCACACTCATCGGTCGTTGAAAACAATTTGTACAACGAGATGCAATATGGTGTTGAAGATCAACTTGAATCTAAATCTAATGGAATTCTCTATTACCTCGATCGTATTTGGATTCCAAACTGTGAAACCTTCGTACTATTGTAATGAATGAAGCACATAAGTACGATATTCCATCCCGGTGCGACAAGATGTATCAAGATCTTCGTCGTACTATTGGTGGAGGGTATGAAGAAGGATATTGCTCTCTTGTGGCTAAGTGTCTCACTGTTCAAAAGTTAAAGCCGAACATCAACGTCCTTCTGGATTACTTGAACAACCAGAAATCCGGTGTGGAAATAGGAAAGTATGGCATGGATTTCATCACCAAACTCCCACGAACATCTTCGGGCATGATGGTATTTGGGTGATCATTGACCGATTGACCAAAGCTGCGCACTTTCTCCATTCATGAAGATTACTCTGTTGAGAAACTAGCTCGTATCTATACTGCAGAAATCGTCAGCCGTCATGGTATTCCTCTAGACATCATTTCCGACCGAGATGGTCGTTTCACTTCCCGCTTATGGCGATCTTTTCAATCAGCTTTAGGAACTCAACTCAATCTTAGTACGGCTTTTCATCCTCAAACGGATGGTCAATCCGAACGTACTATCCAAACCCTTGAAGATATGCTTCGATCGTGTGTCATTGATTTTGGTGGAAATTGGGATGTACATTGCCATTGGCCGAATTTTCGTACAATAACAGTTATCACTCGAGTATCAAAATGGCACATTTGAAGCTCTTTATGGACGAAAGTGTCGATCACCCATTTGTTGGCATGAGATTGGTGAGGCACAAATCACTGGACCCGAACTCATTCAAGGAGACACGGATAAGGCCTTGCAAATCGGGGATAACATGATCAAAGCAAGACACCGTCAGAAGGATTATGCTAACAAAAAACGTAAACCCATGGAATTTGAAGTCGGTGATCTTGTACTCTAAAGTATCTCCTTGGAAGGGAGTAGTGCGTTTTGGTAAGAAAGGAAAGCTTACACCCGATACGTAGGTCCTTCAAAATCCTTGAAAGAGGGGTAAAGTGGCTTATGACTTGATCTAACGCAAGAGCTTAACAATATCCATCCAACATTTCATGTCTCAATCTTAAAAGATGTCTAGCTGATGAAAGTCTTCATGTCCCAATTGATGAGATTCGTATTGATGAGACCATGCACTTCCTTGAGAAACCCGTAGAGAAATCTGGACCGTGAAATCAAACAACTCAAGCGTAGTTGTATTCCTATAGTCAAAGTACGTTGGGAAGCAAAGCGTGGTGGAATTTACTGGGAACGGGAAGACCAAATGAAAGCCAAGTACCCGCACCTTTTTTATTCAGAATTACTTCTTAGTGAAATTTCGGGACGAAATTTCTAAAGTAGGGAGACTGTAACGCCGTACTTTTGTTGTTTCATTTTTAGTCCTTGTACCTTGTAATCATCAATTCATACCCTTGTACTCTTGAGTCTTGATCAATGGAAGTATTATTAAAAGTTATTTTATATACTTATATGTTACACATGCTTAAAAGAAATATATATGCATTCAAATATAGTTACGACACGCTGTAAATATAAAACCAATCGGAATCATACGTAACCGGGTGTTCATGAGCGAACCCAACTACTTGTAAACAAGCCCAATCTTTAAAACTAATTAAGTTCTTAAAACACGTAAAATAACCCAAAAGAAAAGCCCAAAACCAAGTCCAATGGTCCAAGCTCAACACAAACACAAGTTGGTGATCGTAACTCTCGAACCGTATCAAGATCAATGCACCAAACCCAATTCTTAGTAACATGAATGGTAAATTACTTTTATCCAATTGAAAGTAATCTGAAAATGGTGAACGTAGAAAAAAACGCGTACGAAAAGGAGTTATAACGAAGCGGGAATCGCGAAAACAAGTTTGATGTTTTGTTGACTAGTCAAACCGAAACCCACTCGGGTTTAAGCCCATTTTCCCTTTTTTTAACCTAATTAAAGCCCATTAAACCCAACATTCCCTTTATAAATAGCCTCCACCCCCACAAAACACTTTACACTTCACATCCCACCAAAACACTCTCAAATTCTCTCAAAGTTCTCTTCTTCTTCAAAAATTCTGCACAAAACCTTCAAGGTTAGAAAACCATCTAACCCATTTTTCTTGCTTCTAACACTTAAAGCTTGCATCTAGCTTCATGGATACACCTCTAGGACTATCCCCAAGACTTTGCCTTGGCAACATTGAGGGAAGCCATCTATAATGAGGTCCAAAAGCTAGTTTTACAAGGCTGAATTTTATTTGTTTTTGTCCTTGATGTTTTTAATCTTTAACAAGCTTAATTTATTTTAAAACATACTAAACCACTTGGAAACAAACCCAGGACTATCCTCTAGGTTTACAATGGTAAACACTAAGGGGGAGGCACCTAAAATGGGTTCCCAAGTGGCTAAACTTTATGAAATTGTTGCTCTTGGGTTTACCTTGTTCAAACTTGGATTTTCCTTGAACCAAACCTTGTCTCCAACAAACCTCATTGTTGGATGACTTGAGTTAAGGTAAAAATCCAGAAATGAATGAGTTTTGAACTTAACTTTATATCTTTTATTATCAAGTAATCTAACATAAAACAATGGTGAAAAACAAACTAAGTATTCACTTTACCATGTGAAAAGCTTATGTTAAGTTCAAATGGCAATCTTGAAGAACTTGGTTCTTCAAGTAGGGCTTTCCCACCATAACTCACCGGATTACTGGATATTATATGTAGTATATCTATACTTTAAACATTTAAACTATTATGTAAGTATTTACAAAGGTTTGTGGATTATTACCCTACCTTCGTATCTCATGACCTCCTTCGAGGAGGTTACACTAACGTACTAACTTTACCATCCGAATCTCCAACACTAGTTGGTGAATTGTGTTTGGTCCGCCATGGCGATACATGACTTCTATGATTCTATATACATAAGTACAGTACTCAAATCCGAATCTAAGACAAAACCCGTTTTCTTGTTAGGTTAACGGTGTCTAATCCTCCCAAATCCATCTACTCACGACTCGGAACTTTTCCTACGAAAACGTGAGTCATACTTCACCTTTATTTTAACCACTATTTGGGTTGCAACATGTACCATTTATCAAATACACTCAAGCATACATTCAATCTAACTTATTCTAAAACTCAATTCATACAAACATGCTTACTTGTTATACTATTTGTGAATACATTCTAGAATACATTATCTTGCAAGCAATCTAAACCTCCTTAACATGTATAGCGCTATAGGACTAGCACATCCGCCCTATTATGATGGGTTTATGTTAAGTTATCAATCTTACGGTCTTGCTCTTTTGATGCTAAGATTACGCTAGTGGACACTTTGGTTTGATTATGGCTTGCATGCTAGCAAGTACAAACTTTAGTATACTTTATCATGTTGAATTGAGATTTATTCACTATATGCTATGTATACAAATTTGTATGCTCACCAACATATTCATATGGACCAATATTTTATACATGTTGCAGGAAATGCTTGAATTATCAAAAAATTCAATTAGGGGACTAGAAACCACCAAATCTATCATTTGTTATGTTGGTTTTAGACATTCTCCAAATTATTGTATGTTTATTGAAACACTGTAATGTTACGTGATAATGAAAATGAAATTAATCTAATTTATTGTCATTTTAGTCCTATGATGTCTTTGAACAATCTATACACTCTCGCGCCCGATGTTTCCGCCATCGGTTGGGGTGTGACAGTAGGGGTCGGGCTGGCATACGTAGATCCTGTGAACGAGGTCAAAGATGTAGGCTCATACTCCTCGTCTGAGTAAAAAACGTAGATCGGCGTCAATGTAGACGACTTCTCTATGACAAGGCAACACACAAGTACAATTAATATAAGTAAGGTTAATGCATAATGTACTAAGGTAGTGCAATGAGCTAAGGTTATAGACTAGGGCTCACTAATGCCAACCTAATTCCCTATAACCAATGGCTCTGATACCAATCTATACACCCCAAAACCACGGCGGTTCCGAGGGGGACGCGAACGTATAGTTTCATAGTCACTGATCGACACTACATGATTTTGTAAAACATATGTCTCAAATAAGTTTAAGGTACATCATGTTCAGAGTAAATTTGAAGAAGCAATAGTAATAAGGTACATTGTTTTCAAAAAACATGACAAATACGAAAATGAATGTCCCAAACAGCATGAATGGCCCTAAACATGAGATGATCCATGCTAGCTTACCTTGGTGCATCTATCAATTACCTGAGAAAATATGCATGAAAATGTCAACATAATGTTGGTGAGTTCATAGGTTTTAAGTAATAATAAATAGCGTAAAGGACCACAATACTTTCTATGATTGATTGTTGTACATATAATGCTACAAATTATATAAGCGCCGCAACCGAAGCTAGACTATAACTCTAATAATTGCCCCTACCATGCCTACCATGAGCATGGGTGTGAACAGGCTAATAATGCACCGTTTAGACCTCCAGTCAAGGTTAGGGTAATTAACCGGGTGGGGGTAGTCAAACCCAATAGTACTATCATGCTTACCTCGCTTTTGAGAAATAAACTAACGGTCCGATAACAGGAGACTTTATGGTAAGGTAAACAACTTATAACATGTGAAATCTGACAAGTACATGTGTCCAAGAAAATTAGCAATTTACATGTAATCTCCCCCAAAAGAAAAATGAGTAAAAATGGGGATGTGAAACTCACCTCAATTGTACGCGTGAATACTAGCAGTAGTCTGTATGTAGATTGGTTAGGAATCTCCTACACAAAATCACAATATCATGAGGTCATGATTACTAACCCTAGATGGTCATGCATACTCATCCACAAAGTCTTGAAAATGTCACTTGTAATTAGACACGTCGAGTCGTAAATGTTTTATTTAGATTTTGTCTTCATCTTTATTTCCTAAAATACATAATGTATTGAAGGTGTTTTATTAAGTATAATGGTATTATACTTTCCATGTGTATGGGTTTCCTTTTACCAAATATCTCCAAACGTTTACTTTATCTAAATATAGGCATTTGACAGCATCAAAGGGGATTTTTGGGTCTGGTTGTCATCCCCTTTCATGGTATAAAGAATTTTTATAAAAATGATACTTTGATCATATCTAGATCTATGTCTTAAGATTCCAAAAAGGTTAAGCTTGTATATACAACTAAGTTTAAGTGCCTCTAAATGGTTCATGAAGCAAAGATGTCAGTGCAGCATTTTTCTGTAATGTCTATGGGATTCACCTTTTTGAGGGGTCAAAACCTACATTCACAAATAGAGCCTATATTACTTTAAACCTAACACCTTAAGTTAAGTTATCACAGAAAGAAAACTTCATTTATTACTTTAAGTATAGCTTATGCCTCATTCTTTCTGCCCTATTTATTCTGTCAAAAAATCAGGTCAGCACTTTAATTTGTTTCTACGTTTTGGATGGGGATACTCATCTAAAAATTTCAAGGTTAGATGGGTTAGAAAATAGACATCCTAAAGTTAATGATAGGATCAATAAATGGTTCATTGGACCATGTAGGTCGAGTTATGGTCTTGAAAACACAGAACATGAATCTGCCAGAAAGTGTCTTACATTTTTACTTTTAAGCTTTGCTAGAGCACTTTTGGGATGAGTTAGTGAACATGAACACATCATGGTGATGATGGAGAGAAGAAACAAGGTGCTAACCTTAAACAAGCAAGGAGAAAGAGATGGTAGTCTTGAATGCAAGGAAAAGAAGCCTGATCCTTTGAACTAAGAAACCCAACAAGAAAAGGTGAAGAAGATGTTGTAGATGCTTGGAAGCTTCAAAAATTCACTTGGTCTTCAAACAATGGCACTTGAATCACCAAGATTTGAAGGAAAATAAGTTGAAAATCAAATGAAGTGGTGGTGGGGATGCCTTGGCGATACTTTAGAGAGGGAGAGGAGGAGAAGAGATGTTGGGTGTGTGGTGTGTGATGTATGCTTTGTTTGAAGGCTTTATAGGCTACACCCTTTTCTTGCAAGAGACTTTGAAGCATGAGTGTATCACCCAATGGATAAGAGGATGAGATGTGGCTCTCTAATTGTAGTAGTGGGGTTACTCTCTTTAATCATGTCAAGGATGTTTCACAAAAGAGGAAATCTCTTGGTTTTGGAAAAGTTGCATGTATGTCAAGAAATTGAAAAGACAAAAGAGGAGGGGGGAAGGGGACGGCCAAGGGAGGGTAGGGTGTTTTGTTTTATTATTTTGTGTCGTATTGGGTCTTTGGTGATATTTGTTGCACCATAGGTATTTTTTTTACATAGCTTATTTTTACTTTTTCCTTTTTCTTTTAAAATACATTAAAATATTATAAGAATTCATATAATATTAGTATTTCAATATAATGATATGTAAATAATAACTCATTTATCTATTAGTTGCGTTACAAGCGTTTTATTCTGGTAACATATCAATTTACGCGTTAAGTTTTTTCTTAATTTTGAACTTTTCTCATGTATTAATATTGGAACCTAAGACTTAAGACAATTTAAAGTATTTATTGACACACACACACACACACACACACACTAATATATATAATTATCACCAACGTTCTTGTGTGCTTGTATCGCGTGTAAAAAATGGTAACTACGCCGAATTACCGATGCATGAGATGTTTACGTGAAAGTTTGCAATGCATAAAACGACTTCAATATTGTAATTAAATTGGAAATCAAGTGTATAGGTTTAATATAACCAAGTCAAGATCGGTTATTGACCTGAAAATTGCCGGTTGTCACAATTTTAGCCATTCAATTATTATCGTTGTGTTGCACCTAGGAGATATAAGTGCTAAAACATATGGTTTCAACATTCTACTTGACTTATTTGCATTTTGTTAATTCAGTTGTAAATAGTAGCATAAGTTTCTTTCAAATAGTAATTGTTACATTCATATTGATTTTGGTTAAAATTATGAAGGTCCACAATCCCCATACAACATTCTTCGATTGTCCATTGCGGTCGAGACACACTTTGTAAAACCAAGTGTAGTAATAAGGGTGTAAAAGAGTCAAGTCGACTCGCAAGCTATTCGGGATCGGCTGAAAAAGCCTTGAATCGAGCTGAAACCTAAATGAGCTCGAACCGAGCTTATATTATGTCTCATTTACTAAACGAGATCGAGCCCGAGCTTAGATATCAAATTCGAGTCAGCTCGCGAACTCAACGAGCTTTTATTTATATAGTTTTGTTTACACATTATATAACTTACAAAATACACTACATTAACAAGGTTTTTTTCTTTTTAGTATTGACCACTAATGTTTATGGTGTGTTTCTTTTAACACTTATCCCATCTTTGGTCTTATTTATCTTTTCTTTTATATAATCTATTTTTCATTAATTAAATCAATTTCACACCACAAATTACACAACCATGGTCTTAACTACATGTAATAGGAAAAAGGATTATCCACGTCAAGTAACTTAAATTTTTTTTTCGTTTAATTAAGTTAGATTTTACGTTAATCAATACACTCATCGGTTATATTAGCTTTTACAAATTTAAACACCCATACCATAACCATTCAAAATATACCACTGCAGATGACGACACCCCCGAAACGCGGATGACACCGCATTGTGAAGCGCGAATTTCATACGAGTTACATATATATTTATATATTTATACTAATATAGGAGAGGGATCAAATGAAAACCAGTTTTATAATTAAAAACTGTGAAAACACACAACTAATCACATAATTATAATTGATTTAACCTTTTGATTGTTTAAGTATATTTAGTAAACTTCAACCTTATTTTTTGAGGACATTATATATATTTTAATGTAAACTCCATAGAACGATGGTGGTGACAAAATGACTTACAATACGTAATGCGTAATGAGTTACATATACGTAACTCTTTGTTGTACATGGTAACACGTACTTACATTTTCATAATCCCTACATATGTAACTTTAGTTACATATTTTGTAACATGTATTGCATATATGTAACCTTAGTTTTTGGTTTCATTTTAATATGGTTTTTAAAGGATCATTCCCCTACTATAATATACATATATAGACACACAACATTACATAGATAAGACAAAAATTACAGTAAACGTCCTTTATGTTTATCAAAAACTTGCAGATATCGTCCTTTCTTTAAAACACTCACCCTCCGTCCTTTATGTATAGAAAACTGCCCGTTACGTCCTTTAAAACAAATGCTGCTGTTTTCTAGGTAAAGTCACGTCACGTGAGAAGCACACGAGGGCAAAATGGACTTTTCATAACCCATCGATCCCTTCCCTTTCAAATAAACAAAACCCTACCTGCACACATCATGTTTGAAGCTTGTGAGTTTGAATAATGGAACATTTCATGTTCGTAGCGAAGAAGATGCATACAACCTTGATAAAATATACGGTATTTTGTGTCTGTTTCTTACTAACTAATCGAGTTTCATCAAGTAGGTTTAATACATGTAATAAGGGTTTGAAAACGCATGTACCTATCTAGAGCTTTTCACACTCAGTCTGCATCACGATGGGTATTTCACCGAATTCCCAGATCGTAGGTATGAAAATGGACATGTAATTGTGGTGGATTTCTGTGATAAAAACAGATTTTGTATGGAAGAATTGGAAGAGCTTAGAAAATAGATAGGTTTTGATTCGAGAAATTACCTATGGCTATTACCGGAGGTGATTTTCAAACTGGAATTGTGAGTTTGAATAATGATAAAGATATTGCCCAAAATCATGATCAGGTTAAAGGGTGTTAGAGAATTTGATATTTGTGGGAGTTAATCAAAAACGAAGAACACAATGATAATGAAAGTGAATTTGATGTAGATGGTATGAATATGAAAGTGAATTTGATGTAGATGATGAGGTAGACGACATAGAAGTGACATGTTGTCCTACAAGTTAATGCTGATAAGATGAAGTACATGGTGATGTAAATGAAGTTGATGTGTTGGAGGGATATATGATGAATTTGATAGTGGGTGTGAGTTGATGAAAGGAGTATAAGAAAAAAGAGATTGAAATATATTCAAAAGGGTAGTGGCGATGATAAAGTTTATTTGGGGGAAAATGTTTGATAAGAAGAGTGGGGTAAAACCTTTTTAAAGCAACATACGGTGAAAGTAGAAGACAATTAAGGGTGGTTAAGGATGATAATATTCGGGTGAGGGTACTATGCGCAAGAGACTTAGAAACATGAGAAAGTGAGTTTGCCAAGGAAAGTGAAATTCCAACAAATAGATCTAAAACATCTATGAAAGATGGAGGGCCTGAAATTAAAAAAATAAAGGAGGTAGGGGAAAAAGACAAATCCCAACAAGTTTTTTATGCCCTTGGACTTGTTAGTATCAAAAGATGAAATCTCAGACACATGGATGGTGAAGACATATTTTCTACACATAAATGTCTTCAAACTAGAAAAATAGTTGCTTGTACATCCACTTTTATATCCAAACACTTGATGGATCAAATTGAGGAAAATCCTTCCATCCCTGTGAAAGTAGTTCAAGAACAGTATTAGAGATAATTTGAAGTTAAAGTTTCAAGGATGCAAGCTTACAGGGCCAAATCCAAAGTAGTATAACAACTTTATGGGGATTTCAACTCACATATGGATTGCTTAGAGATTATGTTGGGGAACTCGTGAGGAGAAACCCTGGGACTACTGTAAAGTTATATGTTGAACTACCCCAGATCCAGCATGTACAACTAGAAAATTCAAGAGGATATACATATGTTTAGGTCCACTTAAAGAGGGGTTCAAAGCTATTGGGAGAGACTTTCTTGGGCTTGATGGTGCTTTCATGAAGGGACCATATCCGGGTCAAGTTCTAATAGCTGTTGGTGTAGACCCTAATAATGGTATATACCCGCTTGCATATGCTATTGTTGAAACAAAAAACATAGATTCATGGAAGTGGTTTTTAGAGTATCTTAGGGATGACTTGAATCTTGACATCAATTCAAACTTCACTTTCATATTTGATAGACAAAGGTAAAACTTTACTTTATGTATGTTACATATCTTTTAGCTAATTTATATATTATGTGTAATCTGGTTTATGTTAACTTAGGGTCTATGTCAAGCCATTTAACAGTATTTCCAAGAGCTGAGCATAGGTTTTGTGTAAGGCACATTCATGAGAATATGAAGCTATATTTCAAGGGTAAGGCATATAAAGACATATTATGGAAGCTTGCAACATGTACAACTGTTGTATAATTTGAAAGAAGCATGGATGAATTGAAAAAAACTAATTCAGAAGCACATTTATGGTTATCAAAGATAACCCTAAACACTGGTCCAGATCTCAATTTTTAGGTATATATTGTTGCTTCATTCTTATGTAATAAGTAAACCGTTTACTAATTATGCTATTGATTTCCACAGGAAGAGCACTTTCTGATGTGCTAATAAATAACATGTGTGAAATATTCAACTCTAAATTACTGGATGATCGAGATAAGCCAATCATCATTTCATTAGAGTATACTAGGGAGTATTTGATGAGAAAAATTGTCAATGTACTATAAGTGATTGATAAAACTGATGGTCCACTAACACCCTTGCACGAAAGTTATTTGAAAACATCAAGAAGGATGCTATAAAGTACAATGTTACTTGGAATGGGGGTGAGCAGTTTCAGATTGCTGGACCATTTCATGATCAGTGTGTGGTTGACATCTCTCGTAAGACATGCACCTGCAGGAGTGGGAACTTACCGGGATGCCTTGTAAACACGCAGTTGCAACATTATGGAATATGGCAAGCTTTGGTCAACGAGTTTGCATTCCAGAAAGTTGTGTGCATCCGGTGTACACATTGGAGACTTGGAAGAATGTCTATAGTTTCAAGATATTTCCTATTAATAGAATGCACTTATGGGAAAGAACACAACTACCAACCATAATCACCCCACCAACACATCACACACTGTGGGAAGACCTAAAAGAAAAGAAAGAAGTCTATTGTTGAAGACTTGACACGAGGTGGACAACTTTTCAAGAAAAATAGTACTATTAGGTGTGGTAAGTGTAAGAATCAGGGGCACAATAATAGAACTTGCAAAGGGCAATCAGAGAATTAAGGGGTTTGGACTATTAGTTGGATGAAGCTCGAGGTCCAATTTGGTAATTTATATGTTTGTTTTGAAAATAAAGTCTAATTTAGAACTTGTGTTTTGAATATATGTATGTTGTGTGGATGTTTGATAACATGAATTTTATGTCCTTTTGAACTACTATTATGTATGGTATTTATATCATGAAATTTTGTCTTTACGAACCACTTATAAGTATGGTATTTATATATTAGAATTCATGTCAATTGGTATTTATATCATATATGCTATGTTCATTTAATTCAATCTGCATAAATTGTTGTGCTTCATTGAAAGCAACCTGCACAAACTGCACAAACTGTGCATTTCATTTACATCATTTGGAACACTTTATGCATTTCATTTGGACATAGCTTTGAATTTCACTTAAATGCAAATGTTAAACTGATGTGCTTCATTCAAATAAATCTGCACAAACAATCTGCACAAACCAACCAAACCCCAAGTGCGTTTCATTCCATTCTAGATCAACAAACTGAAAGTTTGAACAAGATATGCAAATTACAAGATATGTCAAAACAAAGTAGGATAATTTCATTCCATTCAACATGATGAAACATATTACATCATCAACTTCAACCATCATTACATGAATTTCAAACATCCAATAAACACAAAAAAAACCCAACTCCAAATCAACCACCTTCTGAGCCTCTTTGAATGTTCTTCACTTGTTTCCAATTGACTTTTTACCTCCTCTTTTGACCTAATAAGATTTGGTATAACCTCTATGCGTCTTTTACATGTCTCAGGCTCATACCATAGAAAGAACCCACATTGTGAACCCTGATTCAAAATTAAAAAAAAAAGGTTTCTTCAGACATAGATCATATATCGTCATGAGTATTAACGGATGAACATACCTTCTTCGCTGGACATGTAAAGAACCGACGACCTGGATCTCGTGATGTTCGTGACGTTCGAACCAATGCTTCTTTTCCACAATAGTAATAAACCTTGTTCGAAGCCCGATTGAACATTATGTTACTAGATTCGCAATCAATCGAAGATTCTTGCGACTGACTTACGCTCGATTGAGGTTTCATGAGATCCATTTAGCGAAGTGTTGTTTCCCTAACTTTGAATCCATCGACCATTTTGCAATCAGATGGGGATTATAAGGCAGCAGGGTATTGGGTTATGAAAAGTCCATTTTGCCCTCGTGTGCTTCTCACGTGACATGACTTAACCCAAAAAACTAACGGGGTGTTTGTTTAAAAGACGTAACGGGCAACGTTTTCTATACATAAAGGACGGAGGGTGAGCGTTTTAAAGATAAATGACGATATCTGCAAGTTTTGATAAACATAAAGGACGTTTACTGTAATTTTGTCTATATATAATTATTATTAAACTAATTAAATAATAACGAGTTCATATCGAGTTTTAAAATTTTATGACGAGTTGAGGTTGAGCTTTAGACATAAAACTACAAACGAATCGAACTCTAGCTCGAGCTTCTTAAAGTCAAAACGAGCCAGTCTTGGGTTCGGCCCAGCTCGTTTACACCCCTATCTATTTAATAATCTCGTTGTGGGATCTCAACTTCTTAAGAAAACAATCTCGTTTAGTAGTTTCATTGACAACTTTGACATGTCTTAGCTTTAAAAATTCCTAAAAGTCTAATGATCTAATAAAATGTTACATTCTACGAGACTTCAAATATGTGGCACAATTTCAACAACCTTCAGTATTCTTTTTATCATTGTCCGGATCGACCACTACCATCAATATGACAATATGGCTTATAGTCGTATAGATACTTTCTTTAAAAAAAAAGACAAAATAGAATATGAGAGCCAAGTAGTTTTATTTATTAAGGTGAAGAAAAAGAGCATCATAAGTGTCTAAAGACCACCACGACTTGATCAAAATAACTTAGAATAGTGGTAAGTAGAAAAATGATTAACCAAAGCTATTGAAAATATAAATTATAAACGATTGCTCGGGTTATGTGTAGTGATTGTTTAGTTAAAATGTCACTTAACTGATATGTAGATAAAATATAGTGGTTAACTAGTGTTGGAGACCCTATTAATGCAACAATATATGCAAATTTGTGTTTGGCGCTCGTAAAGAGCTTGTAGGCCTGTGAGTTTAGAGCGCTTTTAATTATCTTGTAATGATGTTTGAAGGTCCTACTTGTGTTCATGTTATTATGTTTGGAGCCCCTAAAATATCCACTACGTATGGTCTCGTTACTTTTTCATTTTTATTTTTCTATATAGATTGATGGGTTGGTTCTGACTTAATTTGATATAGTGGCTCACAAAATTTGTTGCATGCATTTTTTTCACTGTGTTTAACCTCAATTTGCAACTTATTTTTATGAATAAAATTTTTTGTCTCGAAATAACAACCGAATAGCTGCAGAAGTCCTTCTTGGGGGCTCATTTTGTGGCCGACTCATTTTATCTATACTATGGATTTAAAAAAAATTGCGACTTATTTTCTGACATTTATTTATTTTTTGTTTTTTCTAGATTGCAATCAAGTTGTTTATATTCTTTATTATGAATTTTTCTTCAGATAGATTGTTTCGATCATTAATCCAGTCACTTTCACTTCTTTTGTGATAGCCCGAAACATAGTTGAATTTGAGTTTTAGGATATTAGTTTTAAAGGAAAGAGATTTATAAGAACATTATACATTCAAAATCAAATCATGTAAATCTCAAACGTGCAGGTTTGCTTCAATTCGGAGAGTCGAGCACACCTATAGTAAGCTCCATACTGTTCTTAAGCTACATGACCTACACTGTTAGAAAACTGAGATTTTGCTACGCACATATGCATGCGTGACTATTTTAAAGATGTTTTTTACGTCATAATGTTGTATATATGTCACTTGCGACTAAAATGCTTAGTAGAACCCTATCTTTCCTAGTAACTTTTATCACAAAAGTATATTTAAATACCCTTAAAAAAGGAATGCATGGCAATTTGACAAAAAACTAACAATATCATAAACCTATATTTAATTGTTGATTCACACACAAGAATAACACACCACGGTTCTAAATCTAAAATTTTGAATTCCTTACCACATGTAAACATAGATACAAAATTCCATAATAAGTGAACTTAGTACCTAATATTACAATAGTAATCACTGACTCATCTTGGTCAGCTTAGATATTATTGTTTGATGATGACTTTATGTTATGTTCGCTTGGAATTTCATATCTTCCCTTGGATGATTTTGCTATTGATATGGTAATATTTAATAAATTTAAAATATTTTCGTACTTTGGCTTTTGTTTGACTAGTTAAAGTTCATTATAACACGTTAAATTTATTGGTATATAGGACAGGGCTTTTAAAAAGTATGCCTAGGTGCAACAAGATGAGTGTAAGATGAGTGTAGCATTGCTTCAAGCCAGGCAAAGTGTACGTGAGGTGCACACTTATCATAAACCCATGTTTGTGCACTTTATAATACATCAGGTATATATGTTTTATAAGTTTCTTGTGTCTAAACCCTTATATAATTAATCGAGTAAAGAATTAGAGAGTTTCATATTAGCTTTTAAAATCCATGGAGGAAACAATGGGTTTCAAATGTGAGAGATGATGTATGAATTACCTCATAGAGCAACAGAAGTGCACATGCTTTAGAAGGTATTATATCAGTTTTAAACGTATCATGTTCATGTCAACCTGTGAATATTCATGTTGGATTCAATTTCACATCTATGACTTGTTTTTTATGTATGGGTTTGCATCAAAATGTATAAGTTCTTGTCGGGTTGGTCCCGTTAACCAGCGAACACCACCCGAAAACCACCCGTTTAACGCCATGATTGTAACCAATCTATTTTGACATGATATACACTAAAAAAGTAAAAAAAAAAAAACTTGTGTAAAGTCGAGGACTAAAAAGCCAAACACAAGAAAATACATGGGTAGAATTGAAAACTTCACACAATAAAACACTGTTCCATAATATCTTCATTACCCCCTAAAGATCTCAACCCCATCCGTAAGAGAGTATTACGCCGCCGACCGCCGTATGTCTCCGCCTCTCCGCCACCATCTCCGATCATATATGTATATATATATATATATACGTATATGTGTGTGTGTTTTCATTGACGTATAGCTTAAACTTTATCTTTGATTTTATCACATGTGTACAATTTTTGCGCTTTATGTTAGGGTTAGGGTTAGGGTTTCGAATTGATAAAATTGATTTCGGATTATTAAACTGTAAGTTAAGTTTGAGATGTTGGATTTGTGGATTGATTCGTTATTGATTGTTGTTGGTTGATTTGTGGAAAGTATTAACAGGATTTGGGGATAGAAGATCGTAGGGTTTGTGGTTTGGTGTATTTATGGCTGATCGTAACTTGGCGGTGGTGAAGCCAATATGGATGAAGCAAGCGGAACAGGCGAAACTGAAGAGCGATGCTGAGAAAGACGCTGCGGCGAAGGCGGCTTTCGAGGCAACGTTCAAGGACGTTGAGAATAATCGACAGCCGGCTGCTTTATCGGACAGTGATGGCGATGAAGAAGAGGATTTGAGTAGGAAGCCTATTGGGCCGGTGGAACCGTCTAAGTGCACGGCAGCTGGGACTGGTGTGGCAGGGGGGACTGCGTGTGCACCTTCGTCGTTTGTGGTGGTTACAAAGGATGCAGATGGGCGGAAAGTACCGAATGGTGGAGCTCAGGTTAAGGTGAAGGTTTCACCTGGGGTGGGTGTTGGAGGGTCTGAACAGGAGGGCATTGTTAAGGATATGGGTGATGGGACCTACACGGTTACTTATGTGGTTCCGAAGAGAGGGAATTACATGCTGGATGTTGAGTGTGATGGGAAGCCTATCATGGGAAGCCCGTTTCCAGTTTTCTTCAGTGCGGGTATGCGAGTTCCATGCTTATATATATGTATCTGACTTTGATTTCAGATGTTAAGTATTTTGATTTTTGTGTAATTTGCAGGCACGGCTACGGGTGGGCTTATGGGCTTTGCTCCACAATTGAATTATCCGAATATGGTTAACCAGACTATGCCAAACATGCCAAATTACTCTGGTTCTGTCTCAGGGGCGTTTCCTGGGCTGCTAGGTATGATTCCTGGTATTGTTTCTAGTGCGTCAGGCGGGGTGGTGTTGCCTGGGATTGGAGCGTCTCTTGGGGAAGTTTGTAGAGAATACTTGAATGGACGGTGTGCAAAAACAGATTGCAAGTTCAGTCATCCGCCACACAGTCTGCTGATGACTGCTTTGGCTTCAACAAGCACCATGGGAACTCTTAGTCAAGCGCCAATGGCGCCATCTGCTGCTGCAATGGCAGCTGCGCAGGCCATTGTTGCTGCTCAAGCACTACAAGCGCACGCTTCTAGTTCACAAGCTCAGTCTTCTAAAGACGCGTCTGGTACGTAGTTCCTTGCTTTTATTTATTGAGTTTAAGCGTAGTATATTACTGTTCTAGAAAAACACAGTTAAGAATTGAATTAATCCTTGAGATAGTGAAAGGCTTTAGAGCTTTGTATAACTTTCAATGTTTTGGATGTGTAGTCAAGTGTTTATCCTACTTAAAAGAGAGAATAAATATGAGATATTGTTGAGAGGCTCTGTGGGTATAACTAGAATTTTATTGAAGTCTTACATTAATTTACGTCACCAATGTTACATGTTCTTATTTAATGTTGTACCTCCTAAACTTAACAGTACTAAAGTCTACACCAGAATTCATATGCTAGATTGACATAGTAGAAGTTGATGCTGTTATACTTAAGAACCAGAAAATTTTGTTTTATTTTAGAGCTTTCAAAAACTGTGTGGCATCCATTTTGGCACCCTTTGCCTTGTAAATTTTCCTGTGTCCTTATCTACTGGAGTGTCAGCCTTTTATGAAAAAAAATATGATTAAAATCATTTGCTTTGAATAAAGAGTACAAATATGGTCCTGATGGCCAGGCTATATATGTCATCTTTACGGCTTTTTTATTATTTTTTTTTATATTTACCTTCTCTCTTTTATCTGATTGTGACTTTGGTTCTTTTCTTCTCTTATCACATCTTTGATCCTATCACCCTATCAGAAGTTAGTGGCTACCATCCGATGGATCGCGCGGCTCCCATATGTCATTATACAAGGAGCATTTTTGTTTTTTCGAATCACAAACGTATTATCAGAATACCAGTACTCTAGTAAAAGTGTAAAAGGACACCTGCTCTCTCTTTTGCCTCTTTTTGTCATGTCGTCTTTTCTCACAAATTGGTCTAACAACTAACAAGAGTACAGCTTCTACCATTTTATTATCATTTTAGCGGTACACATGCACACATACGTGCCCACTCATGCACATGTAAACATGCATACCACACATGAGCTTAAATCCCACTTATAGCTGTTATAACCGTGCATGCAAAAACATGTTAACTTTGGTATGATTGTATGAATGAGCTTAAATCCCACTTATAGCTGTTAAATCCCACATGATCTTGCTGAATGTATATACATATACATACAAATATGTATATACATATACATACAAACACACAAATATGTATGTATGAATGTATGTACGTTTGGTTTTTAGTGTCATTCATGTTTGCATATACTGCGTGTGGGTATGTAGATATGTGTAGGAGTTTGATGTTAGGTTGACAAGATTGATGTTAGCTGTTAAAAAAAGTTGACAAATTCTCTCTTTTCTTCTCATTTTTGAAGAACATGTAAAGATTTAGTAATGGTGCAGTACCTTATATAGAATTATGTTTACATTAGAGGCTTAGTTGTAACCTGTAATGGTGTCCACCATGGTGTCATATGTGCTGTCTTACCTTCTTGGAGAACTAAAGTTACTAAACAGATATTAATTTGCGTGTTTACTTGTTGACTTTTTGTTTTGTTCTTAGGAGTTAGGACTGAGAACAGTTCTAGTCTCTTACAGCAGTAAGCCTATAACATATTATCTATTACTTTATTAGGTTTTTTATTTTATCTTTTACTTACCTGTGTTACTAAGTCGCTTTTTGTTACATGTATCTGTTTATTTATCCAACATTGGCTATAAGAGAAACAAACACTATTCATGTCTGGAGTAACATTGTCCAAATGTATTTCTTCTTCATGAACTTATTTATATTTGTATATTTCTTTTGTGTTACCCCTGTTAACTTGTATATACTAAATACTATTTTGATTCTTTAGTTTACTTATTGTTAGTTACATTGATTTTGAAGTTTGGATCTTTTTTCTAGCTTTCTAGGAATGACAGTGGTAACCACTTATAAAAACTTTACATAATGTACAAGTCTCTAATGTTTTATTGTTGTTAGTTGAAGTATTTACTTTTTATGACATGAGTTTTTATCACCTGATTTTCTGAATCAGGTTGATTCACCTTTTTTTTAATTAAACAATGTACAACACATCAATATATTGAAATATGTGTGTGTTTAACACATAGTGAATGACTTCTCAACACACATACAATATGGATGTTGCATAGCATTCTGGCGGTTGAATGCCCGCGATGATTTTTTTGGCACCTTCACAACTACCGTTGGAAGCAACGTATAATATTCCTTTTACCGCAGTTTACTTCAGTACGTGCTTATATTGTTGTTGTTTTTTTGTCAGAATCAGAAGATAAGGCAGCAAAGACTGATTCCTTAAAGAAAACTCTACAAGTTAGTAACCTCAGCCCTCTGCTTACTGTGGATCAGCTAAAACAGTTTTTTAGTTTTTGTGGCACAGTTGTTGACTGTAGTATCACAGATTCAAAGCATTTTGCTTACATAGAATATTCTAAAGCTGAAGAAGCAACTGCAGCTCTTGCATTAAATAACATGGATGTTTTAGGTCGCCCATTAAATGTTGAAATGGCAAAATCATTACCTCAGAAGCCTGCCGTTAATGCTGCTTCTTCTTTGCCAATGGTGATGCAACAGGCTGTTGCAATGCAACAAATGCAATTTCAACAGGCTTTGTTAATGCAGCAAACAATGAATGCACAACAGGCAGCTAATCGAGCAGCAACCATGAAGACTGCAACAGAATTGGCTGCTGCTAGAGCTGCAGAAATAAGCATGAAATTGAAAGCTGAAGGAATTATTGGAAATGATGAAGAACCAGTTAAAAGTGTAAGGTATGTTTATGCACCATGTTTATGCACCTCTTTGATATTACCATTTTTATATGCTCTCTTACTATGTTTCAATAGCTGATGAATTCTTAGTGTTCATAGGTCACCTTCACCGGTTCGTGCAAGGTCAAAATCCAGGTCAAAGTCTCCCATAAGCTATCAAAGAAGGCGGAGGTCCCGCTCGTTTTCACCACATCACCGTCGTGTGAGGGATTATAGATCCAGGTCACCTATAAGATCTCGCCATTACTCCAGTTATGAGTACGAAAGGCGATCATATAGGGATTTTAGGGGCAATAGTGATAGAAGTAGAGGACGGGATTATGGCAGATCAAATGACCGACATTCTTGGAGAAACAGAAGCAGGAGTGTGAGCCCTGTTGCTAGAAAATCTTACCGTGATGAGTCAGAATCACCAAAACATCGTCATGAAAGCCCGGCACATAGGACCAAAAAATCTTCTCGCGGCACTTCTAGATCTCCGGCTAGTCATCGTGATGATCGAAGTAAAGAAGACCACAGAAGGAGGTCAAGGTCAGCATCCTTGGATGTTAAACATCGGTCAAATGATAAAATGGACCGCGGAAGGGAGGAAAAGTCAAAACGCCGTGAACGGAGACGATCAAGGTCAAAATCATTAGAAGTTAAGCATGGTTCTGGTGACAAATCAAATGATAAAAAACGTAGGGACCGTAGGCGGTCCAGGTCAGCATCAGCAGATGAAAAGCATTATAAAACTTTGGATGAAGGTAAATCAAGGCATAGGAGACGGTCCAGGAGTAGGAGTCCTGAAGATAACCACCGTTCGAGTGGTAAAACTGATAAAAGCAGGAAGGAGAAGTCAAAGTCAAAGCATCATGGTAGCAGGCATTCTAGGTCAGCATCACCGAGGTCAAACGTCACAAAGGAAGTAGAAAATCCCTGGACACTCTGATGAACATAAGCCAAAACACAGAAGACGTTCTAGGTCAAAATCAGCTGAACATAATCGATTGAACAATGATGATGTAGATAGTGGTGAAGACAAAAATGTGGATCATGAGGTTTTATCTGGTGATGCTGATTATCATTCAAGTAATTTAAAGGATATTAAGGATGATGGTGGAAGTGATCAATATAAATCTGAAGTTTTTGGAAATGCTGACAGGGGTCGTGAAACAGCTGAGGATATTGCTGAAGAAGTATGATTTGGGCTGTGTGATGGTGTGCCGATAGGATATTGCCAGCTGGACAGAAGATTCATTTATTTGGCAATCAGAAAGAATGTTAACTCAAACCTTTGGGCTCTGTAGAATAAATGTGTTTGTTTCTTTTGCAGGTTCATGGATTATGCGGGATTCACTCTTTCTGCTGATTTTAATTGGTTAAAATGTTTGAAGGACTTTTCTGCATCCATAATGGAGTCTGCAGTGCAATGTTTTTAGCGACTTAATCAAGTTAATGTATGTTCTAATCTATTACTACCTTCATTACTAGGTAGCGATACCTTAGTTGCTTGTTGTTTCTATGATAACTGCGTTACATCTATTAGGGTAAAAATTGTCAGTTATGTGATTTAAACAAGTTATGTATGTTCCATTTGTGAACATCTTTTCATCTAGCAATTGGGATAAGCTTACCTTTTAGGGGACTTATTTTTACCACTGAAAATAGGTATGCTGTGGCCACATTATAATTTAAACACATGCAGGTTGCTGGATGGTTTCTTTTGCGGTTTGTCAGACCCGTATGGCAGGTTTTTCTTGTCTGATTATATACAAAAGGTACGGAGCTGAACATTAGTTCAATGTCGAGCTCTTGAAATCTTTTGGACTCCCGAGTGGTTTGTAGTGAAACATAATTTTTGCAAAATATTGTTTTGCAATACTAAGATTTACCTTACTCAGTTACTCTTTTCTTTTTCTTTTTCTTTTTTCTATTTTTCTTTTTTCTATTTTTTTTTTCTTTTAAATTTGTTAAATTAGGTCTCAGCTTTTCTAAGACCGACTGCAACCAGATGTCGCTGTGTTGACTAGCATCATCGGATCCAAGATATGTTTATTGCCAGGTAAAGGTTCTTCGAGCATTTGTCATTTCTAAGATAGGTTCCAAAGTTCTCGAATTTATAATTGGTTTCTTCAACCGCGCTTGTTTGGAATTGAACATTTGTTTCTCCTGCTTCATAAGGTCATTATGCTGGTTGTTTTCAGATCTTTTAGAATTTGGTTTTTCTGTTTTAGCTTGGCAGCATTTACTTGCTAGTTGCTACTATATGGTATATTGTGTAGCACTCGTCATGGTCGTGATGTCCTAATCTCTTTTAATTGCTTCTTTCAACTGGTCCCTATATGATGGTCCTCCCGCAGACACATGCTTTTTTTCTTTATATTGATTTGCCTTTTTGGTTTTATTTTAATTCAAGTAACAAGAGAGAAGATAATAATGAGATGTAAGGAAGGGGTCTTGTTATTTTGTTGCAATAGCAAACAAGCTCCTGATGGAGTGCTAGAGCGCGTTTATAGGGATATCTGTTCTTAGGGGTGTGATTTTTGACATGACACAAAGTTCACATGAGATTTGCTTGTTTGGGTCTAATCATTAATGGGTTTGGGTAGTTTTAGGTTGATGTTATGAACACCATGTTCTAAACATGATTTGAGAAGTTGAATTAGAAGACCTTTAACGGTGTTGGAAAAATCGCGCCGATTAAACGTCAAGGAATCATAAATCGGAGGGCAACCTTAGCAATAATCGGTAGTCGGTCAACGTTCGTCAAAATTGGACCTAAGTGGTCTTAATCGGCCAAAAATCGGTGATTTCGGCAAAATTCCGGTAGGGTTCCGGCGAGATTCTGGTGACATTCCGGCGAGTTTCATAAAATCCGGCCAAAACTTCGAAAATCCGGCAAAAACTTGAAAATTCCGGCCAAATATATGTATTTATATAAAAACTGAACTTTTTTTTTATTATTAAAATTACATATTAAAATGTGTGTATCTATATAAAACAAAATTATATATGAAAATTCCAATCCGATTAAATCCATAGTCCCTACTTCGCAGTTCGGCTAGTGTCTAACAGTTTTTACAACATTGACCTTTAGGCTTCTTATTGAACGTTCGCATTTACAGGGGCTGATGATTGTCCTGTTTTTATCTACTAAGAGAGACAATAGCCATGCAACCACTTGTTACAGTAGTATGTGGACCAATCATAAGAAGAGAGAAGCGTTAGGACTGTAAAAGAATCATTCATTTTAGTTTAACTGAACGAATGGATTCTCAATTCGTTCATTTAACAGATTAACATACATGAAAAATATAAAACAATAAAGGAGCGTTTGGTTGGAAGGAATGAAATGGAATTGAGAAACTAGTATAATTTTCAAGTAAAATTATGTTTGAGTGGATCATGAAATGTAAAACCAAAGGAATGTTTCATCTCAATTTCCTTGGTCGTGGGATTTTGAAATCCTTCCATCTAGAGAGGGAATTTGAAATCTCACAACCAAGAGAATTTAAGGTGAAACATTCACTTGGTTTTACATTTCATTACCCACTCAAACATAATTTTACTTGAAAATTATACTAGTTTCTCAATTCCATTTCATTCCATTCCTTCCAACCAAACGCTCCCTGAAGAATGGGCTATGGTGTTATTAAAGTTAAAATGCAGGTAATGTTCGTTTTCTTGTGTGATCTTGTGGATGTTTGTATGTGTATAAATATTATTTATTTCCATCTCGTCCCACACAGCCCACATATCTAAAGCATTCAGAGTTTATTTTTATCATCATATCTAAAATTTAACTTAAAATCGTTTTATTTTCTAAAATTAGTTCCTATTTAATTTTCTATCCTAACGCCTATATATTTTTCAACTAAGACCCACATGTATCTCATTTCCTAATCTAATCGCTGTATCTTTCCTGTTTCTATGTTTTTTCCATTCATTTACAATCTTAACGGCGGGAATTGTTCACATTTCATTTGATCTCTAAACTCATTCAATATAACATATGGCTATATAAGTTATTCATGTTTGTAACAGTTATCAACAGAATAGAAGGTTCATAACTACAATCAACTCTCAAAAGTTAAAATTACCAGACACAAACACACAATGATATGTGTAACATCATCATGAGCAAATATCATTATTTTGCCAAAGAGAAGAGATTGTATCTGATGGAAAGGAGTGTACAATCGGGTTGAAAGTAGGGTTTATAGTCTGAATTTGAGTTTGTGATGTGATGAAAACCTCGCATATGTAGGGATGATTGCAAGCCTTCTTTGACTCACGTTTTGTTCCAATGTTGGTGACTGATGAAGGGAATGTGGAGGGGGAGAGGAGAAATAATGGAGTTTGTTGTGGAATTTGAATACGCGGTGTCTACATTGGATAGTCAAATACAAATTTACCGTAGCTTTCTTAATAATTGGAGATGGTAATAAAGATAGGACTGGGATGGAGGAAAATAAACAAAAAAAAGATTACTTTTTTTTTTTAATTTAAGATTAAGATGGGTATAAAGAATGTGTCTCTTCTCTAGTACTAACATATTAAACAAGTTGAAGGTAGTATGTTAATCATCAGGGCCGGCTCAATATTTTTGGAGGTCTCAAGCGAAATGTAAATTGAGGGCCCTTTTTCAACTTTCATTGTCATAAGCCTTGTATTTTATCTGGTCTTAGGGTCGACATAAATAAACTAAAAGGATTATAGTTGGTGAAATTCTCTTTATAGTTGGTGAAATTTTCTTTTTTTATCCGTCTTAGAATCACACAAATAAACTAAAAGGATTATAGTTGTGAAATTCTCTTTTTTTTTTGTTCCTCATGCCTTTTTTATTTATATTAAAATGTCTCAGATATGTTCTAAACAATATATATTTTTTCTTTTGTACCAGCTAGTTTCATGTTTGATGTATATAGAGAATAATTAACAAACATCATGATGAAAACCAATCCCCAAACTTGTTATTCCTTAACACTGTACCTAAAACCAACAGATAAAAGTTTTATATTTCATACGTGCAACTGCAACTACAACAAGTTAATAAGCAAGCTTGATATTGTGCCAACAGTATTTTTCATTACTCAATTAGTCTTTTGTGTTAGAAACAACATCCTTGTAACCTTTTATTACTCCGCAGGAACGATTAAAAGTTAACAAGCATGATCCAACAATTGATTTAAAAAAACAAATAGGTTTCAATAATTGTTTTCTTATATACAACTAACATAATCTAGAGATCAAAAGTCAAAACAAATATTCACATGTACATAAGTAAGAACAGTAAAGTTATTAACAATTGTAACTTCAAATCAAAAACAAATTAAATAACAACTGTAACAACAAAACAAGACAATTAAAAAGATCAAACACCTACAGATACTACAAATTAGTAACATATTAGAGTACTAAAATTATTATCAAATCCACAATTTTGATTACTTGTAAGATGTAATAGGTAGGGGTGTAAACGAAACGAACCGAGCCGAGCCGGAGCTCGTATGGGCTCGAGCTCGGCTCGTGATGACTTTGGAGAGCTCGAGCTCGAGCTCGGCTCGTTTCGAGCTTTATTTTAAAGCTCGAGCTCGGCTCGACAAATACTATTTCAACCTCGAGCTCGGCTCGGGCTCGGCTCGTTTATTTATTTAAAAAATATTTTTAATATTTTTATATTTAATTTTGATATATATTTAATTATATATGTTATAAATAACATTATACATATTTTTTAATTGTTTTTATCATAACTTCATATATAAATATTATTATATATGTTTAATAAATTTATATATATATATATATATATATAAAGCTCGTTTAGGCTCGCGAGCCGACTCGAGCTCGATACCTGAAGCTCGGGCTCGGGCTCGATAATTAAATGAGCTTTTATTAAAGCTCAAACTCGGCTCGAGCTCGATAAAGCTCGCTCGTTTCGAGCTTTTTATCGATCCGATCTCGAGTAGCTCGCGAGCGGCTCGGCTCATTTACACCCCTAGTATAGGTATGTCTAAATTGATCAAACCAAAAAGAACTATACAAGTTAACACAAAAGGAACATCAATTTGACAAATCAGTAAGTAATATAGTAATACTAATGTAACCCACTAAGAAAATGAAAGAAAAAACCGGAGAGATTGAACTTAAACTTACTTGTCGGCCATAGTGGTCCAGGAAGAAAGAAATCGAACAAATCCGACCAAACCATGAAGTGCTTAATAGTTCTATTGTAAAACCAACCAAAGTAGTCAAAGTACCAAGCCATGTAGCACAATAGTTGGTCAATGTCGATCATAATCAAAGTAGGGCAGAAGACTTTTCTTATGAAATCGAAACTCAAGCACTTAAGCAAACTAGTGAAGAATAGAAGAAAAAATCGATGGAGATTAAATATCATAATCAAAGTAGGGCAGAAGACTTTTCTTATGAAATCGAAACTCAAGCACTTAAGCAAACTAGTGAAGAATAGAAGAAAAAATCGATGGAGATTAAATAGTAGCAACTTTCATTCCAAAGATGAGATTCAGCTATCTTTCTACTTTCCAATGGTGATTGTGCTTTTCATCGACCATGAACACTTCAGTCATCCGGGGCCCTGTTCAAATGGGGGCCCCAAGCCCTAGCTTCACCTACTATAACTCTTGGGCCGGCCCTGTTGATCATGATCGCGCTGTTTAAATTTTAATCAGAATAATGAGTTGGTTTTGTCTAAATCTAATTATCGTGGACTGTGAAGTATTGACTAGGCCATGTAACTACTATCTACAGGTTAGTCTTCACAAAAAATTTTTTACCCTGGTTCGTGGCATTGGACCGTGGGGATGTAGAGTCACTAGAGAAGCTAGATAGGTTGTTTTGTTTCCAAGGCGTTCGACATGCTGTCCAAGTAGAGGGATGTTTGGTAGCTTTTAATGGTCATTTAGAGGTTCTCTTAATGATTCATAATCTTTTAATGGTTAAGAGGTAACCCAATATTGAATGGTTAAAATGTTAAATTTTAATGGTACTTTTAACCATGCAGCATTAGAGTTAACTTTTAACCATTAAGAGACTATGAATCATTAAAAGGTAGCTCTCAATGACTATTAAGAGGCTACCAAACAACCGTTAAGCTTGAATCGATTAGTGTCATAGAGTAGGAGTGTTACAAGGGGGGAATACTGAGGACTAAATTTTGTAATACCTAAAATAACGTGGTTGAATCAGTAATCAGGCCATACAAGAAGGTGCATAAATGCAAATTATTGATTTATCTATTTTTTGAACGACAATGACAATTCGGGCTCAGTGACATGCTTCTTCACAGCCCAGGTATGTCCATACCGCATACGAGATTTTAATCATCAATCGTTAGTTTTGCGTTCGAGGATGATACCAACCCTTTCCAGGAGGAAACCAACTATCTCGTAAAACCCCTTGACTTGCATATGTCTAACTCATTGGCAACCCCTATTAATGGCTGTAAGATTTTTAGCTAGAGTGAGATTTGAACTTGGGACCACAATGCCATATAGCTCTTATCTACACCAGCTGAGGCCAGTGCATCAAAACTTATATATATATATATATATATATATATATATATATATATATATATATATATATATATATATTAGTTATCTTTAACATATTTAATATATATATTACTTTGATATGTAATATAAAATTACCTTATACCTTAATAAGGAAAAGTTATTCTAATTTGTATAAATATGGGATTTGTTTGACTCGTAAGTCTAGTCAATCTTGGTATCTGAAAGTTGAGTTCAAACTTCTTTATCAAGTGAGATCAAGTCTAAATTTAGATTCGAGCAAGTTTAGTTTGATTCAAGATTTTAACAAGCTGATATTAAATAGAATTCAAGTTTGGTTTGTTTAGATCTCTTAATCACATGGTTAGATCATGTCACGTACTCCTTTTTTCGCCTAAAGTTTCTTGAGCAAGCTAATAATATATATATGTTTATGTATTAGATAAGACATGAAAACAAGTACACGTATTGATTTTATCACCACTAAGCTAAAGGGAAAGGGATGTTGGATATCTTGTCTAATCTTCTGTGTGGTGGAATGTGTCTAATCACATCTTTTGTTGGAATAGAATCAACACAAGACAAAAGGATAGGATGAGGTTTCATAAGTCAGATTGTTCGCGATCTGGCTCGTCTCCAAACCTTGCACAAAACGAAAGATAAGTCAAACACTAAGTACATCCTTTTGTAGGATATAATTAAAACAAACACGAGTGTGAATACATGCTTACACACAATATTTCGTTACAAAACTAATTTATAAATAAGAAATCACAAAGGATCACATAATAACTTGTATGTAATGCTTGGCGTATCTTTTTTTTAACGGCCAACTAATTAAAGCCCATCTACCCAGAGTACTCCAATGGCGAAAAACATCTCATATCCTCGCGAGCACAACAACCCTGGATAATTCAAGCCCACCAACCATCAATTCTTGGGAAAACTCTACACTTGAAAGGACACTGCGATAAAACACGACACACCAATAACATTTGCTGCCCGTAGGACTTGAACTTACAGCCTCCCTTAAAGGAAGCCATGAGGATACCACTCAACCAAATGGTTAAATTCTAAGTAAAGTTAAAATCACTGTGGGGTTGGCGGTAACATAATTGTGTAGTTACACCTTTAAATGTCATTTAAAATTAAATTGAATAACAAATGAGAAACAAGAAAAAGAGGCCTTGTTATGTTAAATTTTACAATTTTCTTTAATGTACTAATTTCACTTATATTTTTACATGCTGAACTTGCTTAAACACTAATGCATTATTAATCGGTCTTTATAATTTTGGGTGCAGTTAACCCTAAATAAATATCCAAACAAATATCGTTTTTAGTAGTGAAGGTATTCATACAATTGAGAATTGATTTGCATGTGGTATAGGAAATTAGTTACTATTTAATGATAGTTATTTTAAATTTAATCTAAAACATGAGATAATTGTTAAATAAAGAAGTTCATAAATGATCCAGTTTAATAATTCTTTCAATTTATTTAATCTAAAAAAGTAAGCACTAATCAAGGTTTATATATTAAAACCTGTTTATTTTTTGAAAGCTCTGAATCTTGTTTCTCCCATATTAATCTCCCTCTCGCATCGGTTATTGGAAAATACATGCGCGACATTATTTGAACAATATTAAACTTGGGTGTGCTTATTTTACAAAATGTATTTTTGTTACAAAGTATGAGAAGACACAATAAGTCTAAAAAAGTCACAAAAAAATTATCTCACAACCTAAATCGAAATTGAAAAAAGTACTTCAGAGTCTCTGTTCCTCTCGTCGTCCTCTTTCAGAAAAAAAATAAAAAAAACTAAAAAAATTTTCATCGGGTCTTTTTATGACACAATGACGTCATTGTGTCTTTCCTAATGACACAATGACGTCATTATGTATTTTCAAGATACAATGACGTCATTGTATCTTTCATAATGACACAATGACGTCATCGTGTCTTTCATAAATGACATAATAAAAAAACGTTAATTTTTTATTTTTTATTTTTCGTTTATTTTTTTCTTAGTGAGGACGACTAGAGAAACAAAAGCTCGGAATTACTTTTCTTAAATTCGATTTAGATTGTGAGATATAATTTTTTGTGACTTTTTTACTCATTGTGTCTTCTCACACTTTGTAACAAAATACACTTTGTATTTGAATCTCTTTTATTAAACTTTACTAATGTTTTGTGAAGTGAATTTAACATGTAAAACATTTATTTAAATCTCATATTAATTGTGGCACACCTCTTAAGTCTTAACTTTCAGTGGTCATGTTCAAATAATAGAGCTTTAAATATGGAGGGTGGAACGTTAATGCCTACATTTTTTTTTGAACGGCAAATGCTTACGTTAATGCTTACATTTATCATGAAAGTTGCATGTATTTGGCATATTTTTCATCTCAAATTAATTATTGATTAGAAATTGTTGACACTTAACTCGAAGCGAGTCGGTAGGTGTGACCAGTTTGATGTACATATATGGGTTAATTAGTAATGGTCCAAGATTGACAAGAGTCATCAAACGTTTCAGGCTGACACGTTAAAAAATTTCGGACTGACACGTTAAAGAATTTTGGGTTGGGATGTTAAATAGATGAACTTAACACATATACTTAATGTGTTAAGGACATCAAAATTAATTAGACACGTATTTTATTGTGTTTGGATGGACTCATTTAATGTATGTTTACTATTTGAGTTGGTAACAATTTAAACTAATTAATAATTTCAGCCTAGATTAATTTTTTGGGTAGTTGGTGTTTCATAGATTTTTTTTATCTCTTTTAAATTTAGTATCAATTTAAATGAGAGTTTTTATACTCGTTAACAAACTTAGCATTATATATTCCGTTTGAATTTTAAATTGAGAAATTAACTTCGCTTCTGGTCTGGAGTGAAAGTAAGGGGAAAATAAGAATCAAATTATCAAATTACATAGAACTTCTTATAAACACCTTTTTAACTCTAAATAGAAACTTTTCAAGGAAAAAAAATCCTTAAAACTGTAACGGGTTAATGACTCAACCAATTTATTAAACGTGTTGTGTTTGAGATGACCCGTTCACCAAACATGTTACATTTGGGTCCTAATATTTAGACTCATCCAGATAAATCGACATCTCTATACGTCGCGTATGGGTCCATATAGCCTCATATAGAGAGGAAAATTCAGGAGGGGTGTTAGAGAGTTATACGTCACGTATGGGTCCATATAGCCCCATATAGAGAGGAAAATTCAGGAGGGGTGTTAGAGAGTTATACGTCCCATATAGCCCTATACGACCCCCCTATACGACGCATATAGATCTATACGACACATAAACTAATTTCGACACTAACTACGAGGAAAAATTCAATGTGCTGTCAGAGGGGTTATACGCCCCGTATTGGGCTATGCGACCCCCCCTATACGACGCGTATGAGTCTATACAACCCGTATAAAAATTTTGAGGTGTTGATTTAAAATAACGGGGTGTCTATTTAACCAAGTCCTATATTTTAGACAACCAAAAGTGACAATATTTATCTCATGGTTAGGTCCACGTTTAAGGAGTGGGACCAGACATGTAGACTGAAACGATCGTTCATGTCTATTCTCAAAATATGCAAATATGCACGTCTATAATATTCTTTGAACCATTTTTTATTGTTTCTGAAAGTTAGAAGAACAAAAAAACTACTTGGATCTATATAACTGTTCAAACTTCAAACCACCCTAATTCTTGAACCTAATGGTCATTTGACCAATAAAACTTATCAAAATAAACTTTGACTTTCAAAATTATTTAAAAAAAATTTAATCATTGAGTCCTAGATAAACTGTTTTACTAGAAAACACTCTATTACTTTTCAAAGTGGATCAAATATTTTACCACAGTGGATCTTTGAATGATGGGTTTCTCTTAGAATGATGGACGGGGCTGGTCACCAACATTGTCTGTGTTCGCGAGCATGGGTGGCCTTTCGCTAATGCGTTTACCACGATGACCGAGCTTAAAAATTATTCGTTGGCCGTTTAAAAAAAATCTAAAAGAAATTGATTTCCCAAAGGCGAGTTACACATCACAAATCTCGCTCAAATTTTTTAAAAAACGGTTTTTAATTAAAAAAAGTTTATGACTACCTTTTAATTATTAATAATTTTATAAAAATTATATTATATTAAAATAATGTACTTATTTTTTTTATTAAGCTCGGCCCTCTTTTTGCGTATTTTATAAAAAGAACTATTTATATATTTTTTCATATAAAACTATTTAAAACATAGATTTCTGAGCTTTTTTATAATTTCTTACAATCTCGTAACTTTTAATTACTAATAATGTAAAAAACATCATATATGTGTAATTTTATTCAACGTACTTAGATCTTTCCTTTTTAAAGATTTCTATAGTTTAAACAAAAAAAAAATAATGTGAAAAGATTTGTTCTTTTCACAATTTGTTTAGTTTTAAAAAGGAAAAATATTTTATTTATTAATAATAATAATCATATAAAAAGATTCAAGGAATATTCTTTAAATGAACTTTATTTCTAAAAATAAACAGGCAAGATTGAAGGGAAAAGTGTTTTATTTTTTCAGATACAGCGATATTTTTCAGAATATCTATGTATTTTTAATACATAATTATTTCATAGTTATAAAGAATTTCCCAAAAATACCGGTCATTTAAAGTTCTTGTTGTATAAGTAAACAGAATAAATTTCAATATAATTTATTTTAATTATTACGTTTATAATAATAAGAGTAAACTTCACTTTTACTCAATAACGGTTTTCCTCCAAACGTTTTAAAATTGTGATTTTACTCCTGGTGGTTTGCGATCCGTCTCAATTAACTCCAACCCACTAACACTGTTATTTTTTCTGTTAATTCTAAGGGTATTTTGGTCATTTTACTAATAAGGACTAAAAATGTAATTTATCCAAACTGATCTAGAAACCCAACACCCCAACACCACCATAGCCACGACACCACCACCACCCCCAACTACCAACACCACCACCACCACCACTACCACCAGGTTGACCACAACACCACTACTGCCCAAAATCACAACCATTGCTAACAAAAGCCATCACCATCTGTCACCACCATTACCACCCAAAATTACAACCAACACCATCGCACCACCACCGCCCAAAACCATCGCACCACCACCATCGGTCACCACCATTCCTAACAATCATAACCATCGCTCGCAAAATAAGACCTTAATCGAACATAAATTTGCTTCATAAGTTAATATGTACAAAAAAGAACACAACATCAAAATCTCACCATAACCTTCCTTCGATCTGCTTTAATTCTCCACCATCCATGTTGCTTCTCGTAGATCAGAACTCTTCTAGGTCAAGGAAAAGCAGTGGCAACGATGTTGATTTAGGGGTCGATCGAAAGTGGTGGTGCGATGGTGGTGGTTTAGAGTGATCAAGAAGGCTGATTTAGGGCTCTACGCGATGACGGGAGTAAATCAGGATTTCAAAAAAGGTGGTGCGGTGGTGTTGTTGATTCGGCCGGAGGAGTCGACGGTGGTCGTACGATATTGGTGGTGCAGTGGTGGTGTGGTGGTGGTGTCGATTTGGCTTCATTTGACAAGAGATGGTGTGGTGGGGTAGGTTCTTGGTGACGGGAGAGAGTTAATAGAGGGATGGTGGTGGTGGTGGTGGTGATGGCGACAGGCGACGGCGACGGTTGTGCAGGCCGTAGTTTGTAGGATGAAGATAAATGATGTGGGGGTGTGGAAGATGAAGATGATGTGATTTATTTTTAAGAGTAAACTTCACTTTTGCTCCCCGTGGTTTGGTCCAAATAACGGTTTTCATCCAAACGTTTCAAAATCGCGATTTTGCTCCCTGTGGTTTGCAATTCGTTTCAATCAACTCCAACCCACTAACATCGTTAGGTTTTTTCTATTAACTTCAGGGGTATTTTAGTCAATTTATTGACAGGACTAATTATGTCATTTATTCATTTAAAAGATCAGTTATGTAATTTTATTAAAATGCTAACTCTAATACCCACCATCACAACCCCTCTTCCATCTCTATCCCACCCACCACTCTTGCCACCAACACCCACTTGGCCATCTCTACCATAACACCACCACCCACCTCCACCATCACTCCACCTCTGCCGCCACCACGACACGAGCACCACCAAGCCACCACACTACAACACCACCATTGCCACAACACCACCACCATCATAAGCAATACAGCCCCAACACCGCTGATCCTAATACCACCATCACCACTGCCACCGTAACAGCCCACCACCTCAATACCTTCTCAGCTCTAAACACCCACCAGACTTTCTCACCCCTTTCGCACTGAAACCGAACCCTAAACCCAAATCGGGGGTGGTGGATTTGTTGGTGGAGGCGGAGGTCGATGGTGGTGGTTGTGTTGGTGGAGGCGGAGGTCGGCGGTGGTGGCTACGTTGGTAGAGGCGGAGGTCGGTAGTGGTGGCTGCGTTGGTGGAGGCCGAGGTCGGCGGTGGTGGCTGTGTTACTGGAGGCGGAGTTTGGCCGTGGTGGTTGTGTTACTGGAGGCGGTGGTGGCTGTATTGCTGGAGGCGGAGGTCGGCGGAGGTCGGCGGTGGTGGTTGTGTTGGTGGAGGCGATGATGGTTGTGTCGGTGGAGGTGGAGATGGAGATGGATGTTGGTGGCTCTGTTGGTGGAGGTGGAGGTCGATGGTGGTAGTTGCGATGGTGCTGGTCGACTCTAATGGAGTCCAATGGTGGTGATGGTGATTGTGGTAGTGGTGATTGTGGTGGTGGTGGTGGTGGTGATTATGGTGGTGGTGGTGGTGATTGGATCTGGAAGTGAAAGAAAGAGATATGAGATATTTAATAGTTTGAATATATTACATAAATAGTCCCTTAGCTTATAAATTATGTTAACAAATTACCTAATTAGCCTTATAAGTAAAATAACCAAAATGCCCTTGTTTTAACAGAATTATTTAATGGTGTTAGTGGGTTGGAGTTAACCGAGAAAAATTGCAAACCACAGGGAGTAAAATCGCGATTTTGAAACGTTTGGATGAAAACCGTTATTTGGACCAAACCACAAGAACTAAAAGTGAAGTTTACTCTATTTTTAACTTTGTATATAGAACTTTTATTAATTTACATTACTAGCCCCTACAAGTTAAATGATTAAAATATCCTTGTAACTAACGGAATTATCTAACAGTGTTAATTGAAACGGATCGCAAACCACCACAGGAGAAAAATCGTGATTTTGAAACGTTTGAAGGAAAACCGTTATTTTGATCAAACCACAGAGAGCAAAAGTGAAGCACATATTTGTTTTATGCATAAAAATTTTTATAGAAGTAAAAAATAAAAAAATTAGGCTAGGAAGGCAAATTCTTTAGAAAAAAACATTTCTGGTGAGGAAAATCTATAATTACTCGCCTAGTCAGCGAGGAAGGACACGTCGGCGAGGAAAATTGTCAATTTCTTGTCTTGTCAGCGAGGAATGGACATATCAGAGAGAGAATACATGAATTCCTCTCCTGATCAGCGAGTAAATGACACGTCAACAAGGGTTATAGGTTTTCCTCGCCTGGTGAGGGATTGTCACGTGTTTCCTCCTGATTTGTTATGTTTTTAGTAATTTTTGTTTTTGAATATTTATTTTAATAATTTATTTTGATCAAATGACCAATTAAGTAAATTTTCCTTTCTTTATTCCTAAAGTGCAGCCTTTTTACTTTGACTACATTACCCACTTTGTTTGATCGCTCTTTCTAACATTTTCATTTTCCAATGATAGAGTACACATTACTATACGAAGGGTACAACTTTGTTAGGGAGGAGGAGGCATCCTCGGGTAGGCGGGTACCCACTCGGGTACACCGGCGTCATCCTTGTGGGTACCCAGCAGGGTTGTGTTGGTCGGGTAGTAGAACCTAAGGATGTTGCCGAGCAGGGTTGTGTTCAAACGGGTGTTTTTTTGGTGAAAATAAAAGTTTCAGGGCAGTTTAGGGTTGCATTTTCAGTGCTTTGGGTGCTTTAGGGTAATTCAGGGTAAAAATAACGTGACTGTGTTGAATTAATGGAGTTTCAGGGTAGTCAGGGTTGTGCCCCCTCCTCCATGTTTATTACAAACAATGAAAGTTATTATGTACTTTTGCTTTAATTATGGTACCATGGGGTGTGAATGTCTTAAAGTATCAATGGTTCTTAACCTAACTCGTTAAGGTGAGGTACTCATTACATGTAAATAACGGGAGGTTATGGGTTCAAGTCTCACTCTGAGTAAAATGCTAAGAGTTGAGCCAGGGGTTTTCTAAGCAATGTGTTTCCTTCTGAGGGGGTTGGGGGGTGTGGTTCCGGCTGGAAAACGGATAGATGGACCCGATTAAAATAACACTTATCCTCCGAAGCAGGGTCGTACATTTGACATTAAAAAAATGTCTTAAAAGTAAATGCAAAAATCTTTTAAATATGTGCTTCCGAATCAAATTTTACAACCAACATTTGTCGTATATTTATCATCAAAACAAGTATTTTAATCAAACGTGTTGAATGTTCGTATTGGGACGATGATTGGGTTGAATGGTCCTTATTTTCTATGAAAAATGTTCAAATATAAAGTATATTTTGCCACAAAGTGTGAGAAGATACAATGAGTCAAAAAAAGACACAAAAAAATTATATATCACAATCTAAATCGAATTTCAAAAAATAATTTGGAGCTTTTGTTCCCGTAGTCGTCCTCACTAAGAAAAAAATAAATGAAAAGTTAAAAAAATAAAAAAATTAACGTTTTTTTATTGTGTCATTTATGAAAGACACAATAACTTCATTGTGTCATTATGAAAGACAAAATGACGTCATTGTGTCAATATAAAAGATACAATGACGTCATTGTGTCATATAAAGACACAATGAATTTTTTTTATTTTTTTATTTTTTTTCTGAAAGAGGACAACGAACAGAACAGAGGCTCTGAAGTACCTTTTTAAAATTCGATTTAGATTGTGAGATATTAATTTTTTTATGATTTTTTAGTCATTGTGTCTTCTCACACTTTGTGGTAAAAATACACTTTGTAGAATAAACTCAACCATTTTCTATTTAGTATATTAGTAGTTTTATTATATTCATAATATGTACAAATGATTAAATGTATATAATCAAATATCAACGTGAAATTTTTTACGGTTTTTATAGTTGAGTATTATCAACATCGCGTTGTAACGTCTGGGTTTACAACAGTTTCGATTGTTAGCAAGGTGCGCTAAGGTCACATTTTTTCTATACAAAGTTACGTAATCAGCAACACCTCTCTCAGTAAGAGGATATGAGACGATGTTCCGACGTTAATTTTTTCATGATTAATATAAACCGTGTCAACGTGCGGTTGTAAAACTAGTTTGGTTTTATTTTTAAAGTTTGTTTCTTATTATATTTTACTTCCTTTCTGCTTTTTTAGATATTTGTATTTCTTTCCTTTTGATTTTTTCCTTACTTTTTAATTAAGTTCTTCATATCATTGTTTTCACAATTACTTTTTTTTTACTTTTCTTATATAATTCTTTTTCATTTGTTTTTTGTTTTTACTTTATTTAAATTGGAGATTTTAGTATTATCGTTTGCTTTTAAACTACATTTACATCTTCTACAACATAGATTTTTACAACTACGTAATGTTCTCTTAAATTACCATGATAACGTACTTATTTCTATATGCGTTTTCATATAAAAATTTTATGGAATGAAAAAAAAAAAGGGGGGGATGGAATGAAATTAACTATGTAATGGTTCATTCCATTATATTTACCAACCAAACATGTATTTATTCATTGGTTCATTCCATTCCGCTCTTCATTTATACGTACCAAACGCTATCTAAGTGATTATAATATGCTCCACGAGATCCGATCAAAACACAAACAAGATTTAATGAAACCATAAACGTAAATTGGAAAAATAATTTTGAAAACAATTCGGTTTCATTAAACAGCAAAATAACTAATCATAAATTCTCCTATTATGAAAAACAAAACTTCATGAACAGTGCTTTCATGCTACGTGGCGTAGTTTGCTTGGTTTTTTTGTCCGTACAAGGCTGATTTGGTTGTATTTATTGTTTATTTTCAAGATTTGTTAACTATTTCTTTCTTAGATAGGTTGGTTTGGTGTTCTTCATTGATTTGGGGGGTTCATAGTTCGAACCTAACCCCAAAATTTTTTCCCTTCCTCCGGTTTTATAAGTCACTAGAACACATGCCACGATTTCTTCCTTCATTCGGCTACGTGTTCTTACGCTCGTCGCCCTAACATTGTAGCCCGGTGGTTCGCCTTCATTACATCAATATTCGGTCTTCTTCGACGGCATTTCTCCCCCATCGCTGTGCTGTAGTTGTTGTTTGATGTGTTTCTCTGTTCTCAAACGTCGTTGTTTAGTAGTGTTCTTGGATTGGGCTGTGAATTGGTTGCTGATCATCACTTCGTCTGCCTCGGTATTGCCTCTACTCCGCATCTGCGGTCATGGTTTTGACCTAATTTTCTGCGTTTTAGGGTCTCCATTTACCTTTAAACTTTTCACTACGATTCTAGCGGTGGTCGTTGCTGTTGAGTTGATTTAGATCAGGGGTGATTTACCAGAGGATTTGATAGGGTTTAGGGGGTTGAAATGAAGGTTAGTGAGGTTATATGTGACATTGATTGGAGCTGGTGACTGGGTTGTCAAGGGGGACAGGGGGCGGGTCGCTGCAGAGCCAACGAATGCCTCTGTTTGCTTTGATTGTGGCCCTATGTATATGTTTTGTGAAATTCGACTTCTGAATGGGTTGTTCCAGCCATGCTTCTGTTTACAGCATCTGTGTGCCTTATATTGCCTTTTTTGGCTAGCTCTTCTCCACCTTAGTAAGTGCATGTTTGGAATTGAGTTTGAAAAGTCCTTTTTGACTTTTGGAGGGGTAAAAAGACGAAAATACCCCTCCAGAAGTCAGTAGAAGTTACTTCATCTTGACTTCTAGTGACTTCTGGAGGGGTATTTTCATCTTTTTACCCCTCCAAAAGTCAAAAAGGACTTTTCAAACTCAATCTCAAACACCCCCTAAATAGTATAATAAAAAATGGAAAAAAGAGATTGTTAGCTGTGACATAAACAAGGTAATACAGTTAAAAACGATGGGAATACTATTAATAATCCCTGCCTATAATTACCTGCTTTTACAAGTCACCATTACCTTGTTAAGAATTATTAGTAAGTTGTGCCATCAGGTACGTTGTGTTGATTACCCCTACTTACTATTGACGATGATATGCACACAATACTGTGATATCTTTGATGTTCCACATACCACTTATGTTCATTTGCTGTTGTCATGTGTTTGTAACAAACGCATATTAGCTAAAGTTATTTTGTTCGTAAGGTTATGTTGTATGTGCGGTTTAAATATGGAAATAACCACCCTTTAAAACTGAATAATATAGGCCATAGATCGCCTCTTTATGAAAAATGAATTGCCATTGTGTAATTATATTAGAACTTCGTCTATGTATCACGATCTAATCTCGCTATATATATTTTCATCCACCTTTTTTTAATGAAATATATACTCTTTTTTGGCTTTCCTCGCAGTGATTGGTTATCATCTCCGGTCTACACATCATACTCTATCCCCCTACTTAATGCAGGTTGTTTTATCGTTAGTCATAGTGTTTAAACTTCCGAAAATGTTAAGTGAAATATTTTGACCTGCAAATTCATAATTTTTTGCTTTCTTCAGCTATTTAGTACCTATATACTAGAAGGTTTTTTTACGAAAAATAGATGCTACAAAGGTAGACTATAAACATATACACATTCATTGAGATACTTATATACTAGAATGATTTTTGAGGAAAATAGGTGCTGCAAAGATAGACTATATACATATACACATTCATTGGGCTTAGGGAAATGCATTGATCTAATAATTAGATTCTAATAACCTCTCTTACATGATATGAACATTGATTAGGCATTGATTACATTTATCACTTCCATCCACATAAATATGAACCTCAAAAGATTTGCCATTGCTTACATTATTATATTTGCAAAATTGACATGAATTTTCTTTAACATCCACTACTAATAATATGAAATAAATTCTTATATATTCACATAAATGTTTCTAAGGTAATGTCAAAATTACAGGGAGCCGTTTTCACCATAAAAGCAGTTGTAACCGAGATACTGATGAACAAAGAGTGGCATAATATGGGTTGCCCCAACTGTGACCAATCCTTCATGAAAACAGGCAATTCATGGTTCTGCTCCAAAGATGGGTACATCGACTCACCGACTGAAATGTATGTACTTCATACCTACCCTAAAATATAAAGACAGTATAAAACTAACACGCAATTCTCCTGCAGCTACTGAATCAACATAAAAATCTCCGACAATACAGGAACAATTCCCGCTTTATTATTCAATGCTCCATCCGCAAAGCTTATCGGAATGACCTGCATGGATTTATTGGCGATGGACAACCCCGACATCATCCTACATAACATCATAAATAAAGAAGCTCTCTATCTCTTCAGGCAAACAGAAACAACAAAACAACATCTATCCGCTCCACTGTTTTCAAGGTTGACTTTGTTCCAACAACACCGGCACCAAAAACACCATTAACGCATCAATGTTACCAAAGGATGGACCCAGGTACATCAGCAAAAAGACCACTGTTCCAAGACGAAAGTAAGAAACAATTTCAATATTTACATCAGCATACATGCCGACACCTCACAATATAGCTAACATCTACAATAACAGGTACACCAACTACAAAGAAGACAAAAGACGACTAGCAACTTTCAGTAACTACATTTTGCTACCGGACCGGTTAACCTTCAACAAGAACTTCAAATTCTACAAGGCTGGGTTGTCTTTTTGTACATCTTTACCGGCACAAACAGGAAAACATATAGGCCACGGTTGTGCTTTTGAATGTAACAAACAGTTAACGATGTAATTAAATACTGAATGTAATATATAGCGCGCACGCGCGCAACGATTTCACCTAGTGTAATAAAAAACATTGCCAACGGTCTAGTTAAATCCAGTTACCACTAATTCTAATTTTTAAAGAACTGACTTGTGTAATCTACCTTGCTTCTTTATCTTTGTGGATATACTAATGCTTTTAATATTATAAAAATTAAAGAGTTAATTAAATTCAGTTTTACTTATGGAGTTTCGATAAAAATAATTATTATCTTTAAAATAATTAAAAACAATAATTACTTTCAAAAGTTTAATAAGTTATTTTAATTTTATTCTAGAAACACATCACTTGTTTGAGTTTCAAATCAAAATACAAATAATGAAACTTTTATACTTATACCGAAACAAATGTAAGACTTTTGTATTGAAATTGATGTTTTTATACTTTAGAGTAAATTACAAATTGGGTCATTTTATTAATACACGAAATTACGTGATATGTCTTTTAGTTTTAATAATTACATACAATGTCATTTTTTTAAAATTGTGCACACATATTGTCCTTTACATTAACTTTCAGTTAAATATACAGTTAACTCAGTTATGTATCTTTCATATGAGGTACAATTTTATCATTTTCTTTTCACATATAATATATTAAACAAATAAAAAAATTAATTTTTTAATATGAAAAATAAAATTAGAAGGTATCAGACCGTTAGGTAAGTCAGTGAACCCGCGTTCTCTTATGTCCACCATTAAATCCATCATCCCTCTCTATTTGATTGCCCAATACCGGTTATCTTCATCGTCTACAACATCTCACACACTATTAAATCCTTTGAGCTTGAACAAATAATGATTGCAAGATTCAAATCCCTAATTCGCTTTTTGTATTTCGTTGCTCTTTAAATTTCTAGCTTATGTTGTTGTGTGATAAACAAGCGACTTATAGTTCATTTTCTTGCTTTTGTAATTATATAAGCAATTTAAAGAATCACAAATAATATCCAAGTTTGTGTTCTTACTGATTTTTATTATTTGTTGGTGTGAGTAGGTTATAAAGTCTTTACGTATATTTTGCTGTTATTGTTGATTCCCGCCCTTCTAAATGATTGGTGACTTAGACTTCTTATTTTAGTAAATGTTATTGGAGGTTGTTGTCGTTAAAATTTTTGACGATTAGTTGAATGAATACACATCAAGAGTTATTGGTTTCACCGACTTACCTAATGGTCCGATATCTTTTAATTTTCTTTTTTCGTTTAATGTTTATAACTTTTTTAATATATTAAACATGAAAAAAAATGATAAAAATACCCTCATGTGAATGACACATAACTGAGTTAACTATACATTTAGATGATAGTTAGTGTAAAGGCAATATATGTGCAAATCTTTTAATAAAAGGACATCCTATGTAATTATTAAAACTAAAGGACATACCATGTAATTTCAGGACACAATTTGTAATTTACTCTATACTTATGAAAAGAATAATTAATTTTGCAAAGCTTAAGGACCATATTAAATTTAACTAAAAAAATAATAGTCTACTTGGATTCTAATGAAAATAAAGCAGTTTAAAAACTTCACTTGAATTGGTAGTATGATGATAAAAGCAAAGACTATTTTAGAGAAAATCAGGTTTCAGATCTTAACAGAGATAGTTTTAAATTTAACTTAATTTAAGGGTATGAATAAATAGATTTATAAATTGTCTTAAAAGAATTGTTTAAAAACATGGGGCCTGTGACCATACCATCTCTACGACTAAATTAAATTCTTAAACAACTCAACTAAAATGTGGCATATTTATATTTCATCCATCTCCAACAACCAAACAAGAGTTCACGTATTACTTTACTTATATTTTAAATGTTGAATGAGGAGTGAAAAATGATGCTACCTAAGAATAAACAGAGAGTAAACCTGCTTAAATCAATAGATTAGAGTTCCTCTTCTCTTATTGTAAACATCACTTAATCAAATAGTACGATCTTTAAATGCATAATAGCTATAGTTTTTTTTATTACAAACAAATAATTTGTTAAATACTTTATGGCTTTTTATTTCTCTCTTCTTTGTCCTTTTTCCAATGCTTAGCATTTTAATTTTATTATTTTAATATTATAATTAATTTTAAAGTATTTTTCTTTATAACTTTTAAAATACAATGTTTTATAAAATTTCGAACGTGTAACTGTAACTTGCTTATTTTTACCTATATTTTGGTATAGATTTTGAGTGAGACCGGCCCCAGCTAAATATAGTATATATTTAATATTTTTTCTTGACGACAGTCTCGCCGCAATACACAGGGTTGTGACGATTTCGTTTTTTATATAAAGTCTCAAATTAATTCAACGGCACTGTGTCATTTTTCTTACATTTATTCCACGAATTCGCGACAACATTTTGACTATTTTTGCGTGCCCACCGCAACGCGAGACTTAATACTGGTTTATTTTAGACAAATTGGTAACAAACGGTCCCAACTTAACCTATTGGTAACCATTGGTCCCAACTTTTACATTCGCTGGGGATAGTCCCAACTATTTATCTTTGTGTTGTCATCGGTCCCACTCTAACAGAATGTTAACTCCGTTAACTTTTTTTCTGACGTGGCAATCCAGCTGTCGTCTACGTGTAAACTAGGGGATCCATTTTCTCCTTTAAGCGCTTGCGTGTAAAGTAGTTGGTAATCTATTAAATCTATATCATCTCTTAATCTGAAACCCTAACTAAAAGAAATCCAATCCCAGAAACACCGTTTCACAATCGAACATCAAAGAGCCACCATCATCCATCCCCCACTGCACCGAACAGCAATGGATGAAGCTCTTGTGCGTGTCCACCTCCATACTGGTGGAAGATTAGCGGTTGACCCCCGATAATAAGGTACGCTGGTGGAAGAGTAAAGAAATTAGGGATATCGCCATGCCATTTTTCGTTATCTGCATTAATAGAATATGCAATTGAGTTTGGTTCTTACAAATCTAGGCAACTGAGGTTGTATTGCAAGATCCCTGGTGATGGGCATATGAAAAGGAAACCTTGATTCTGAATTGATTGAAATGGTTTCAATTCTTCACACTACATCTGATAAACATCTTAGTATATATGTTTCAGATGAACCTATGATAAAATCCAGCCAACCCCCCAATAACCGTCAAGTCCCCCAGTAGCCCTGAAACCCAGCCCACTAGCACTGAAGCCCATGTGCAGAGCCATGTTCACGGGTCAAAACCAGATCTCAAGCCAGAACAGTACCTCAAAATCCTCAACATGATGATACACTGTCAAGCTTAGGTAGATCTCCATTAACTCCTTGTTCACAGTTCAAAACCAGAGCTGAAGCCCAAAACAGTACCTAAAAATCCTGAACATGATGATACACTGGCAAGCTTAGCTAGATCTCCACTGAGTCCATGTTCAGGTCAAAACCGAGCTCAAGCCAGAACACTATCTTTACAAGTTGAAACATCACAAGTTGAAACATCACAATCAAAGGTAAAAGACCAATTGAGACAAAAGAGGCTGAAAGTGTTCAATCTAGAAGACTACCTCCACAACTTGAAACATCACAATCAAAAGGTAAAAGACCAGGCATTCAAGCAGCTGAAGATGATCAAGTGAATGATAATAATGGATCAGACAAGAATGATGATGATGATCAGACAAGATGATATGATGGATCAGATAAGAATGATGATGAGATGGATCAGACAAGAATGATGATGATGGCCAGAGTCAGAAAGTTTAGAAGATGTTGCTGAGTGTGAGGATCTGTTAGATCATGATAAGGCTGGTGCCAACCAAATTCACTTCATAGTCACTTTTGTTACTACATCAAAGGGCTTCCGAAGCCAAGCAAGAGATCTTCGAGAGTCTAAGGAACAACAGCTGAAGACATCTTCTGAAGGCAAAAGCTGAAGTCAACTACTGAAGACACAAACTGAATCCAACAGCTGAAGATATCTTCCGAAGACAAAGTCTGATGAAAGAGCTGAGGACACAGTCTGAAAGCTTCGAAGACAAAGTCTGATGAAAGAGCTGAAGACAAAGTCTGAAAGCTTCTGAAGACAAAGTCTGATGAAAGAGCTGAAGACAAGTCTGCTTCGAAGACAAAGAAGACTCCAAGCTTCGAAGAAGTAGTCTCCGAAGTATAAGTGCCTTCGGAAGAAGTTTTACTTCCGAAGCACTTTATCCTTCAGAAGACAATGCTAAGTCCAGCAGATAAAAGTATGGTCCTTGTTAGTCCGCATGCGGACCTCTGACACAGCATGGGCTTTTCCTCGAAAGCCATGTTGTTGACCATACTTTATTCTACTGCTCACCTTTTGATGATAGTACATGTTACCAACTTTAGTTGGCAGCATGGGTAAGTCAGGGACATGTCCTGACTACCCACTCTCAGGCAAAATGTCTGAAAGACCTCACCTAGAGTCTTGTAGTATAGATGTAAGGTTAGAGGTGTCCAGCTGGAATCAAAGTATTCCCGGCTATAGGTAGTATTATATATATCTTCTCCCTGTAACTCCTTAGATAGGGGATTTGAGTCCAAGCGTCTTGTAATCCTTTGAGTTGAGAAGCAATATAAAAAGTACTTGAAAATTACTTGCTGTGTTAATTTTCTTACTGCTTGTTACTTGTTATATTGTGATCAACTCTTCCTAAAGACTGCTTGCGAGTGTTGATTCACGAGTGAGTTGAGAGAGAAACCACCGAAATCCGATCCTGCAATTGGTATCAGAGCTCCAGGCTCTTGATTGTGAGATCTTACCATCCTAATCAACCTGTTTTTCATCCTCACCACAATCCACTCACTCAAATGGCTGCTCTCTCCAAGGCTGATATGGAAAACTGGTACCTTGACCAAGTCCCCCATGATCACCCTGAAGACTTGACACATGGTGTATCAGGATGGAAGGCTTCATCAAGTGTCAAGATTCAAGGATGTGGGACTCCATTGTCAATGGTCCTTTCATACCAAGCACTACATCTGCACTGGTAATCGCATCATTCAAAAGATGTTGATGATTACTCAGAGGAAGATAGAAAGAGAATAGAGCTAGATCAAAGGGCTATGACTTGTCTCCAAACTGCTCTTCCCAACTCCGTCTACAGACGCTTCAAGAAGTGCAAGACTGCTAAAGATTTATGGAAGCATTGAAGTTGATGTATGAGGGATCCAAGGAAACTCAAAGAGAACAAGAAAGATCTCTTGAAGCAGCAGTTTGAGAACTTTACTTTCAAGGCTGGTGAGACTTGACTCAACAATACTTCAGGTATGTTGAGCTAGTAGATACTCTGGCGGATATTGGAGTAGCTCTTGAGAACAGAGACATAGTTAGGAAGTTCATGTGTTTCTCTTCCTAAACTATGGACTCACTACTGTGTTGTCATCAAGAGAACTTCGGACCTTAAGACTCTTTCTCTTACAGAGTTGTATGGTATCCTAAGTGCATTTCAGATGGAGATGAACATGCAGAACTCCTCTGATCACTCAATAACCAACTGAGTTCAGCCCTTCATGTGGTTGAAAGGGAAAGCATAGAACCACAGCATCCCTTGCTAGCTACCCTGACAACTCACATACTGGACCCTTCATTACTCTACCTGAGACTCCAAAGTCTCTCAAAGGTTCAACACAACTCCTTTCAGGACGGTTGTGCCTTTGTCTCTGGAAGTGGACACTCTGGTGATTTTCAATACTGCTTTGATGATCTTGAGTGCTTCAGTCCAGATGATGTGGAGTACATGGATATTGTCCAGCAGATGGCTCTTTTAACTTACAGAGTGAAGAAGTTCTTCAAGAGAACTGGAAGGCAATTCCCTCAAACCAGTCAACAGCAAGTTGGGTTTGATAAGAGCAAAGCAAGGTGCTACAACTGCAACCAACTTGGTCACTTTGCTAGGGAATGCAAGGCTCCCAAGAACAACCCGGGAACCCCACAGGCCTCACACATTCCACTGCCCCCAAGCATGAAGAAAAGTCAACTGAAACAGCTGCTGTTGCTCAGGAAGTTGACTGGAGCTTCATGGTACAGGATGTGGACTCCGCTCAAGCACTCATGGCCGGAACAGATGATGATCAGGTATATGAACATCTTTGTACTGCCTGTATTGCTAAAGTTAAACTTTATAAGGATTACATTTTGGAAATCAGATCTGAGGTTGAGTCTTTAAATGTGCTAAAATCTGACTTTAAAAGAGCTGAATCTGACTATCATCAAAAGAAAATTGATGAGTTAGAGAAACCTGTGTCTCTTTTAAAACATGAAAAGACTAATTATAAGACTCAAATCAAAGATCTGATCTCCAAACTTTCTGAAGTTCAAGCCCAGTTAGTCACAGCTGAGGCTCAGGCCAGGAAGCAAGCTATTGGAGCAAAGCTTCCAAACTATTCTTGCATACCTCTCATTCCAAAATGTTTTATCAAAACAAAGAAGGGTTGGGAACCAGTGAAATAGCTCCACCACACTCTTATGAGTCTATTAGACTACCTAGATGTGGTACTGAAGAGCAAGAGGTTCCAACTGCTGACCCTTCTCCATTGGAACTAGAGGATGGAGCAAAAATAGTGGCATCCACAGGGGAGAAACAGGAGGATACACCCATCTCCACCTGTGATGACCAAATCCTGACCACCAAGGCAAGAAGAAGCAGAGCAAGGCTGCTAGAAGGACTGCTAAGAAGGTTGCAGAGTCCAAGCTTAAGTTTGACCCTAAGCAAAAGGGTGTGTCTCATTTCTGCCGGATTTCAAGTGGTAGATACTCCTGATTCAGGAAAGGAGTGTAGTACCAGCACTCCTGTCCTACTGAAGGATCAGAAGTTGAAAGGGAAAGTGCTGATGAAGAGAGAAAACCAAGAAACAGCAACCTGCAAGTTCCCAGAAGACTAACATTGCATGCATAATGTGTGGTCTGCACAACCACATGGCTAAAGATGTTACTACAATCCAGCAAGCACACATTATGCAAATAATGTTAGAAAAGAAGTAGTCAGAGAAGGTTTCTCAGTTGGACCACTTCAAAAGGTCCAAATGATGAAAAAAGGGAAAGTTGGTCTCGGAAGCCAAGGTTGCTTTCGGAAGAAACTGCTTCTTCCGAAGGGAAAGTGGCTTCGGAAGCCAAACCTTCTAAGGTTCGAAGAAGAACAAGAAGGCTCCCTTGAAACCATCTCAGAAGAAGACTACTCGGAAGAAAGGTGGTGAAGGCTTCTTCCGAAAAGAGAGAAGCTTCGGAAGAAGACCATGCTGCAAAAGCTTCAACAAGCTCATCTTCAAAGATCAACCAAAGGATGGATTGGAAGATCAAGGAGAGCTGCAGCCCAAACCTCTTCTTCAAAAATGACCTCTATTGAACCCCACTGCATATCTTTGGGTCAATTATGTCACTATCTTTGGAAGAGCCGAGACCTGTAAGGCTTGGGCTTCCAAACAAAACTAACCATCTCATATGTGCAGGAACATCCATTTGACAAGAACAACAACATCTGGATGTAGATAGTGGATGCTCCAGGCACATGACAGGGAACCGATCTCTCCTTCAACAATTCCAGAACTTTGATGGAGGGCCTGTCCAATTTGGAGGTGAGGCGGAGGATATATTTCGGGCAGAGGAAGTATATCCAACGGCAGAATAAACATTGACAAAGTTCACTTTGTCAAACAGCTTGAACACAATCTGTTAAGTGTTTCTCAATTCTGTGACCAGAAGCATCAAATGCTTTTCACAGAAATGAGTGCATTATCCTCAGACCAGGGATGACATTCCTCCGGAATTGGTGCTTCTCAGATCTCCCAGGAAAGGGGATATGTAAAGCTAGATATGAACAAGGCTTCTCCTATGGGTGAAGTATCATGCTTCTTTCCAAGCTGATAGTGATGAGTCAACACTATGGCATAAACGCATGTGTCATGTGAATTTTAAAACAATGAATAAATTGGTTAAAAAATAACTTGGTACATGGTTTGCCTAAAAAGGAATTTTTCTGCAAAGATAACTGTGTTGCATGCCTGAAAGGGAAACAACACAGATCATCTCATAAATCCAAATGTGTTAACTCTATCACTACTCCATTACACTTATTGCACATGGATCTTTTTGGTCCCACAAGTATAATGAGCATTGGAAGGAAATCATACTGCCTTGTGATCGTTGATGATTTTACCAAGATTTACATGGGTATTCTTTTTAAGAAGTAAAGATGAAACTGCTGAAACTTTAAAATTTTATTTTAAATAGAAAATCAAATGATCACAAGGTTAAGATTATTAGAAGTGATCAAGGGACTGAGTTTAAGAAATCGTTCTTGACTCATTCTGGACTCAAAAGGGATTGCCAGACAATATAGTGCTCCCAGAAACTCCTCAACAAAAACGGTGTTGCTGAGAGGAGGAACAGGACACTTATTGAGGCTGCTCGGACCATGTTAGCTGATTCAAAGCTGCCTCTAACATTCTGGGCAGAGGCAGTCAGCACTGCATGCTATGTGCAGAACAGGGTTCTTGTAGTAAAGCCCCATGGAAAAAACCCCTTATGAGTTATGGAACAAGAGGGCACCGTTCATGGCTTTCTAAGGTCCTTGGCTGCAGTGTGTACCATACTTAACACAAAGGACAACTTGGCAAGTTTGCTGAGAAGTCGGATGATGCTATCTTTATTGGATATCTTCTAGCTCCAAAGTTATAGAGTATACAATATCAAGAATCAAAATTTGAGGAGTCATCCAACATAGTTGTAATGAGCAACTCCTTGTGTAGGGGGAATGGACCTGAGTATATATTTGATTTAGAATTGTTTCCAACTATTCTAAAACCATCTTGTGAGAATGTTTCAGCTGGAACAGGTGCAAATGATGCAGGACAACTATATGAGCTTCCCAGACCTCTTCCAAATTCTCCAAGAGCTGAAAGGCAACAAGCTTCAAATATTCACAGATCTGACAGTGTAAATATCTCAAGAAATAGTGAAGCTTCAACAAGTGAATCACTTGATCAACCTCAAAGTTCTTCAGGTGATCCATTACAACCAGGTTGAGGGAGGTGGTATTCTGAAGGAACAGGCAAGTTAATACTACTCCAAACCAACCATTGATGATGTTTCTCAATCCATTCAATCAGTCCTCATTGAATGACTCTGAAACAGCAGTTGGACAGAGTGATCCAGTTCTGATCAGAATATGTCTAACTTGGACTTATCTTGCAACTGGAAGTGATTCCTCGTCTTGGATTCACAACACTCATCCAACTGAGAACCTCATAGGGGATGTCTCTGAGGGTGTGAGAACAAGAAGACAGACTCATATGGGAATGTTGCTTGTACTCATGCTTCTTGTCTCAGATGGAACCAAAGAAGGTAGAAGATAGATGCCTTAAAAGATAGTAGTTGGGTTGAATCGATGCAGGAGGAGCTGCTTCAATTCAGAAGACAAAAGTATGGAATCTATGCCCACTACCATCTGGTCAAGTACCCATAGGCACTAAATGGGTATTCAGGAACAGAGAAGATGATAGAGGCTTGATTATCAAGAACAAGGCAAGACTAGTAGTCAAGGATACACCCAGGAGGAAGGAATCGATTATACTGATGTCTTTGCATGTTGCAAGACTTGAGGCAGTTAGGATCTTCCTTGCTTATGCTGCATCCAAGAACTTCACAGTCTCCCAACTTGATGTCAAGTGTGCTTTCTATATGGGTATAGATAGGGAATCTATGTGTGTCAACCTCCAGGATTTGAAGGACCCACAGCACCCCAACTATGTGTGCAAACTGGATAAAGCTCTGTATGGGCTGCACCAAGCACCTAGGCTGTGGTATGAGACTTGTCTCAGTTTCTCCTGAAGAATGGACACTAGAGGTACCATTGACAGACTTCTTTTCATCAGAAAGAGTGGAGAAGACATTTTGCTTGTACAAGTCTATGTTGATGACATCATATTTGGTTCTTCAAACGACCAAATGTGCAAGGACTTTGAAGGCATTATGAAGCAGAAGTTTGAGATGAGTTCATGGGAAAAAGGACTTTTCTTGGGATCCAGGTGAAACAGATGAAGGAAGGGTTCTTCATAAGTCAATCTAAGTATGTCTCTGACATCTTAGAAAGATTGAAAGAAGGACTGTAAACCAGCTAAGACACCCATACCCAGAAACCATAATCTTGCCCTGACCTTGAGGGGGAGGATACTGATCACTCAGTATAGAGCAATTATTGGTTCTCTGATGTATCTTACTGCGAGTAGACCAGATATCATGTTTGCCACATGCATTTGTGCAAGATATCAGGCTGCTCCACAGGTGTCTCACCTAGTGCTGCAAAGAGACCCTCAGATACCTCAAAGGAGCACCTAAACTAGGTCTCTGGTATCCAAGAAATAGTGATTTCAATCTCTATGGATACTTGACAGTGACTATGGTGCTCGCAACATTGACAAGAAATCAAATCAGGAGGGTGTCAATTTCTTGGTGGAAGGATTATCTCATGGCAATGCAAGAAACCATCTGTGTCTCTACATCAATGCTGAAGCTGAATACATCGCTGCTGCTAGCTGCTGTGCTCAATGCTATGGATTCAAAATAGATGTTAGACTATGGGTTCAACTTCATGACTACTCCTATCCATATTGACAACAACAGTGCTATCTCCATTACTGAGAATCCAGTGAAGCACTCCAAGACAAAACACATTGATATCAGGTATCATTTCATTAGGATATCATGAGAAACAGCTGATAAAGTTAATCAAAGTTGACTCAAATGAACAATATGGGATTTGTCACAAGGCATTTGATGAACAAAGATTAAGTATCTCATATCAGCAATTGGATGATAACATTGAATAACTACCTCTTTGAAAAACCTTTTTAAATGAGTAAGTCTTGTGTCAATACAATTAAGCCCGGTTACAAAAGATCTTTAATTATTCCAAGTGTAAATCCTTCCGAAGAGGATTAACTCTCGGAGATATCCTTGAATATTCGAAGCAAATCCTCAATGGAAATTTTCTTCTCGGAAGAGTTTGTGGTCTCGGAAGAAGCGATTGATTTTAATCAGATCTACTTCGAAACTTATACAACTCTCCATTCGGAAAGACAACTTTACCTTAGGAAGCAATGCCTTGCTTGGAAGAAGTAAAGTTCTCAAAGGACCTACTTTCGGAAAAATATCCTGCTTCGGAGAGAAATTGCCTTCAGAAGAAAATTACCTTCGGAAATGTTTTACTTCGGAAGTAAGATTTTACTTGTAATGGATATTTTGGGGCCACCCACTCTGTAAAAAAGTAAAAATTTTGTACTTGATGGTCAGATTATTAAAATTATCCTTGCCGCCAACATCATTTCTCCGCAGTAAAACCATACCACCCACAGTAACCCCAAAACAGTACCCTATCACCGCCTCTACACTGTTATCTTTTAAATATCTTGACTGATCAAATTCATCTTTTTTACCACTTTACAGCCCTAACTGTTCCCTTCACTGTAACACCCTCAATCTCACTCAAAATTTAAGCTTACTTTTCTCCAATGGCGCTAAAACCCTCAGCACAATCAAGTCGCATTACTTGACTCGTCAAGGGATGCCGACTTCACCCAAATCATCACCTTTCTCACGAATCCACCTATCTCACTGCACTAACAGTGAACCCCACGTATACTCCAACCATATGTCAGAATTTGGAGCAATGGTGAAACATGCAGTACTGAATGGGGTTCGAGTCCGAGAAACCCGAGTTTGTGGCCAAGAGAAGAGTTGTCATCAATGAACAGATCATCAGGGAGCATTCGAGCTTCACGATGATGGGGCTCATACTGAGTTCCCAAGGAAGACTTGGAAGGCACCTATATCCTCATGGGATATGGAGGCGATGTCAGCAGATCTACGGTATACAAGTTCACATTCTCTTACCATTGGAAGTTCTGCTGCACATCGTTCTACACTGCCTCTCCAACAAAATCAGGGGGTTGGGATCAAATCCCATATGAACTAGGATGCCTAGTTATGGGGTGGTGAGAGGCCTCAGATTCAACTACTCACGATTTGTGTTGAATAACTAACGCCAATCTGGCAGAGATACATTCTTATGTATCCCGATTCTTCAACATATAATCAACTGTGAGATGGAACCAAGCAAGCTTGTCTGCGCAGCTGCTCTTCCTGTTCCACATATGAGGCTACCATCTTCAAAATCCTGAAGAAGATGTCCACCACTTCACTGGACGGTACACTCATACCCAGCGATGACTGAGCGCATAGCTCCTAGTGACATCCCTGTTATCCCCACAGGTGATGAAACCACACCAGCAACATCCACCACAATACCAAAACCTTCTTTACCATCAAATCTACATATCAGAAACGCCCAAACGAACCCTTGTTCAATCTACTCTGATTGAACAAGCTCCTCCTGTTCACACCGAAACGACTAGAGTGGCATCATGGGCTCCCACTCAGTCGGAGGTCACACCATCTTCACATTTGACCTCAATGGGGTTTTGGAGCCTCTCAGTCTCCACCTGAGCCGAACTCAAGCTTTAAGCACACAGGGTGAGTCTTCACATTCCCCTGTGAAGCCTTCTAGGGACAGCCCCACCAAAGGCTCAATGCCTGTAGACATGATCTAAGTCCGGGGTCAGTAGGACTAACCACCTCTCTTTCACTGACCTTTTACTTCGTACTGATGAAGAGATTACATCTCTCCATGGCCATGAAGTTGATCTATAACACCCTCTGAAAGATCAACAGAGCCAGGAGGGTCCCTTGTCTCTAGCCCCATCAGCAGCCAGCTACTGAGGTGAGTCCACTGATATGGAGGGGACTCATGTAGACTCAGTGCCCACTACTCAGAGTTCTCACTGAGCTTCAGGACAGTTGGTAACCCATTAGGACTGAGTCTACGGCAACTTTGCCTATTGACATCTCTGAAAAAGAGACTCTGAGCAAAGGAAACCAGGGTGCCAAGAAACCACATCTGGTGGTGAGATGAGCATACTAGGTATGTTATCTCCTCTCCCGTGACTTCTTATGAAGATGAGGGTAGTATGCAACTAAACACTTCAGTACTTGCTTTCTAAGGTCTCCAACCTGGAATCACAGGTGAGGATCTTAGAATCAAGGATGCTACTCAGCAACTGAGATTAACTCTCTCAAGGCTCAACTAGTGGAAGAACAGACGGAGAGGTCTGTTGGCATGTACCAATTAGGTTCAATGACTTCTTCCTCTAGCTCATCTAGCTCTCAAGATGATGCTACAAAAAGGGGGAGAAAGTTCAGAGACAAACACCTATGGGAACCACAAGACCCAATTCATTTCCACCCAACTAATCCACTACCTGAGTCATCTCAATCCTTTCTGGAGATTGACTCAAGGATGCTTCAAGATCTCTACAGACTTTTCACAAAGTTGTATTGAGATAATCACTAGAACAGCCCAGCCCGACACCACACTTGCTTACTTTGGGGGTGATGGGAGCTTCAAAGACTGACTGCACCTTCTACACTGTGGAAGAAGTTGGTCAACCTAAGGTCTTCATGGAACCTGAGATTAGCTTCGAAGGGGAAATGGGGACTGATGGCCCAGCAACTGAAACAGATGGGACAGAATTGGCAGCAGTCTCATCTTCCGAAGCTCAAGCTGAGCTTCCGAAGCCAATATGAAAGCCTCGGAAGAACAAGAAAAAACTCTTCGAAGCCGAAATAGAAGTGCGGAAGGCTTGTTTCAGATGTCCGAGGAGCTGACCATCACAGATGTCATTGCTGACATAGCATCCGAGGTGGGCAGGGAGGACATTCTGAAACTCTCCAATCCAAGCAACAGCTGAACTTCTATATCAATCACAACCCCATTCAAGAACCACCACAGTCAAGCACCATCAAAGACAAAGGCAAAAGAAAACTGACTGTGGAAGAGCTTAGGAGGAGGAAAGGATTGAGAAGGCTAAAAAGAAAGGGAGGTTTCCAATGAAAAAGGTGCTAGCTGCCAGCTCTAAGGCAGCTGCAGCCAATCAGAAGAAATCAATGAAGAGAAGAACAGCACTCATTGACCAGTCATCAGTCTGGAGCTATCAATGAGGAATACTCCTGCTACCACTAGAGGAGTTGGTGACTATGGAGAGGTCAACCAGGCTACAACAAGAAAGGGAAGCCAGGTGCCTTGGAGAAGGCAGAGGAAGAGCAGGAGGGGAGGCAGCCCTGAAGCTGAGAGAGGAGAGGATCAAATTCCTACTCTCAAGAGGCTTCAGTCTTCCTGAACTGTCTCCCACATGACAATGACATGATCTGGCTCCACAATAAAGAGCAGGATCAAATGGAGAAGGAAAGGAAGAAGGCTGCTAGGGAGAAGCTGAAGGTGAAGAGGAAGAGGGAGGAAGAGAAGGAGGTCACTGCTGCCAAGAAGTCAATGACAAAGCCTGGATGAAGGACTACCTTCGGGCTCATGGCTTCTCTGGTAGGCAGGTGGGACCTATGTCCGAAAGGACACTCCAGCGGATAGTCAGTGAAATAAAGCTGACATCCGTTTGGGGGGAAAAGGAAGGGATGTCCAGGAGGATGAAGGGAATGGTTTCCCCCCAGCCACTCAATCACAGCCAAACCCACTCCAGAACCAAACCCCTTTCCCATCAAACTGAACCCACTGATGAAACCTTCACCCTCAACCACAAACTCTACCCAAACCTACCAATCACCTCAACCACCCAAACTACCCATCCTAAAACCCAAGACTCAACCAAAACCACTAAACTAAGCTACCCAACAACAACCAAGACCATCTCTCAGCCTCCTAAACATCTCTCCTTTGAGGAGATTAAGGAGTTCCAGACAAGGCTCATCAATTGCACTACTTTGAGCAGTATCTCCTGTGAGGGAGAGGTTATCAACATCACCTATGTTGATAACTCTTCAAGCTCCTCACCCTAGGCCAATTTCTTGAATTGCTAGAGAAACCTTGGGCCAGGCTTGCAAGACTTCTTGGTCTCAACTCCGATACCCTCAATGCTGGGAGAAGAGACTAAGAAGAAGACTGGTGACTCTGCTGGTACCCAGGAAAGAGGACAGGATTTCTGGTCAATCTCCTGGACCTAGAAATACAATAATCCAGTGGAGGTTCGATGAACCTTCTCACAACTTTGTTGGTGGAAAGGGAGTAGGTGAAACCAACAGGCTTAATGCCACTTCTCTACTGCATCTCAGCAGATTTGATCTTGCTGAGCTTGCGCAGAAAGCCATTCTCAATCCCTCCAACTCTGAGACTGCTGCACACATCAGAACATCATCAGCGGTCTCCACTTGGCTGAACGAAGTAGAAGAGCCAAGATTGAAGAAGAGTGAAGCTGAAAAGAGTGGAGACACAGGAAAGATCAACCCCCAAAGGCACAGCCTTTACAGATGGTGGAAGGTCCTGAATTGGAACCAATAGTTCGATGGGAATATGACTATACTTCCCCTAACTAACTCTTTTCAGAGGGCCACACAAAGGGTACACATAATCCAAGGTGACAGAGTAGAGGTTCTGTCCACCAAAGATTTGTACAAGATTCTCAGCATCACGCGGAAAGAATGAAGACACTGAAAAACACCTGCTTTCCTTGGTGCTGAGAACTTTGAGAAGAAGAGAGAAGTGAAGTTTGGTAGCATCAGCCTAGGGGGGTTTTAGTTTGGTAGATCTGATAAGGTGGTGCAACCAAATTCACTTCATAGTCACTTTTGTTACTACATCAAAGGGCTTCCGAATCCAAGAAGAGATCTCCGAGAGTCTAAGGAACAACAGCTGAAGACATCTTCTGAAGGCAAAAGCTGAAGTCACTACTGAAGACAACAACTGAAGCCAAAGCTGAAGATATCTTCGAAGCCAAAGTCTGATGAAAGAGCTGAGGACAAAGTCTGAAAGTTCCGAAGACAAGTCTGATGAAAGAGCTGAAGACAAAGTCTGAAGCTTCTGAAGACAAAGTCTGATGAAAGAGCTGAAGACAAAGTCTGCTTCCGAAGACAAAGTAGACTCCAAGCTTCGGAAGAAGTAGTCTCCGAAGTATAAGTGCCTTCGGAAGAAGTTTTACTTCCGAAGCACTTATCCTTCGGAAGACAATGCTAAGTCCAGCAGATAAAAGTATGGTCCTTGTCAGTCCGCATGCGGACCTCTGACACGCATGGGCTTTCCTCGAAAGCCATGTTGTTGACCATACTTTATTCTACTGCTCACCTTTTGATGATAGTACATGTTACCAACTTTAGTTGGCAGCATGGGTAAGTCAGGGACATGTACTGACTACCCACTCCAGGCAAAATGTCTGAAAGACCTCACCTAGAGTCTTGTAGTATAGATGTAAGGTTAGAGGTGTCCAGCTGGAATCAAAGTATTCCCGGCTGTAGGTAGTTTATATATATCTTCTCCCTGTAACTCCTTAGATAGGGATTTGAGTCCAAGCGTCTTGTAATCCTTGAGTTGAGAAGCAATATATAAAAGTACCTTGAAAATTACTTGCGTGTGTTAATTTCTTATGCTTGTTACTTGTTATATTGTGATCAACTCTTCCTAAAGACTGCTTGCCGAGTGTTGATTCACGAGTGAGTTGAGAGAGAAACCACCCGAATCCGATCCTGCAGGATCAAACTAATGTTGCTGAAAAGGATGATGATAGAACTGACAAGGATGATGAGGAGTGGATAGCCTCAATTGAGCAATTAATCATTAATGCACAAGCTACTGAATCAAACAAGAAGTTACTAGAGGAGTGCCTAAAACAATCTGTCCAAGGAGATATAGAAGCAAATAGCAGTTATGAAGATTCAGAGGATGAGTTAAACTCACAGGATTAGTGAAGATGATGACATTAGAGGGAGCAAGTACAAAGCTAAGGGTCCAGTTGTAAGTAAACACACAGATTGGTCTAAGTTTAAATGGGTTGTTGGCATAAAGTTTCCTACGAGATGCGTTTAAGGATGCAGTTAGAAGGTATCGTATCTCAAATGGTAGAAATGGTTACATTGCTACAAGTAATAAGAAAAGAGGAGGGCGTTTAGGTGGTTAAATGTGTGCAAGGGTGTCCATTCAGTTTGTATTGTTCATTTATAAAGGGAAGGAATGTTATTTTGTTAAAATGTCAAAGGTAAGCACAACTGTCAAAGAAACATGAGTCGAAATAGGCAATTGACTTCTAAGTTTATAGCAACTGACTTCTTGCCAATGTTCAAAGCTAACCATTTATGGAGTGCTAAAGAGATCCAGAATGCTGTTAGAGAAAAACATAAGGTAATAATTGAAAAATGGTTTGCTTATAATGCAAAGAGATATGGGCCATAAGATGCTTCATGGTTCATGAGGGAGCACTATGGTAAAATTTGGTCTTACATTGAAGCTTTAAAACAAGCAAATCCAACTTCAACTTTGAATGGTAACTGCCCCACCAGGGTTCAATAATAACAATGCTGGGATAAATGTGGAGACATTTCATAGACTGTTTATATGTTTTGATGGGGTGAAGAGGGGTTTTTTAGCGGGTTGCAGAAAAACTCCTGTGCTTGGATGGTTGTTTTCTAAAAACTTTTTGGGAGGGTATGTTGCTCACTGCAATTGGAAGAGATGCGAATGACCAAATGTACCCTGTGGCATAGGCTGTTTGTTGAAGGGGAATGTAATGATAGTTGGTCCTGGTTTATGCAAAACAAGAAAATGCTTAGAGGTGACAGATGGTGGAAAGGATTTGGATACTAATTTTGATCAACAAAAGTATTTCCTTTACTGATATGTAAACTATATAGTTCATATGGTAAACTTGCTGATATGTAAACTATATAAATTCAATTCTGACAGGGACTGGTTAATGTTGTTGCATTTGTTTGGCCTGAAGCTGAGCATAGAAACTGTGCAAGGCACATCTATGCCAATTGGAATAAGAAGTAGGAGAAGAGTTAAAGCTGGTTTTCTGGAAGGCATGTAAGGCTTTATAAGGCTGACTTCAATGAGCAATAAAGGAGATGATAGAATATCACAAGATGCAGTGGAGGCATTCAAGCAACAGAATCCACAATGCTTTGTATGGTGTTTTTTAAGAGTCATATATGTTGTGATGTCATAGTAACAAACATGGCTGAAACCCTTTAATGGAACCATAGTTAAGGCTAGATCTAAGCATATTATAGACATGGTAGAAGATATCAGGGTTGCTACAATGTCTAGACTAATAACTAAAAGGTCTGCAAGGAATCTAAAGATGTGGTAGTGTGCCCAGGATACAAGCTAAGTTAAATAAACAGAAACAGTTGGCTTATCAAGGGGAAGTGTACCCATCTTCATATCAGGTGTTCCAAGTTAGGTTTTTGATGATGTTCTGTGGACTTGATCAACAGACCTGTACATGTAGGATGTGGGACTTAATAGGTAAATATCAATATTTGTTCAACAATTGTTAACCTGTATGTGTTGATGTTGATCCAGTTTCATTTAATAATAGGTATCCCATGTAAGCATGTGAGTGCAGTAGCTGGGTTCTTGGAAAGGCTGTGGAACAATATGTGGATGGTTGTACCTGAAGAGACTACCTAAGGTATAGAATACACAATTCCACCATTGCCAAGTCAAGATTCTGGCCTGATGTTGATTACCCATGGATCCTCCTCCCATCAAAATTCAACCTGGAAGACAAAGAAAAAAAATAGAAGAAGGATCATGAGAATCTAAGAAGCCAGGTACATTCACAAAGCATGGAATTCAATGATTTGTAGCAATTGCAAGGAGACTGGGCATAATATCAGAAAGTGTTCAAAGCCTAAGATGTCAAGGGAGATGCCACTCAACCAACCAACAATCAAATGCTGCAAATGAAGGAGGGGCAGTTAGAGGTCCAGGCACATCACAAGCAAGGGAGATGCCAAGTCAACCAACACAAACAATCAATACTTCTAAAAGAACAAAACAAAGCCAAGAGTACAGGGGAAGAGCAGGGGAAGCAGGGGAAAGTAAAGGGACATTTTAATCAAGTGTGGATGTCTTGTTTGACTTTTCATTTTGCAATTGTATGTCTAACAATGGTAGTAGTTCATTTGGTTGATGTATGTTTAACAACAGTTGTAGTACAATACTAGTTGTTTATTTGGTTGATGGTAGTAGTTCATTTTGTTGATGTAGTAGTTCATTTTGGGTTGATGTATGTTGACTGATGTATGTTTGACTTTACTAGTTGATTGTAAACACTAAGTTGTTCATTTTGTAGTAGTTCATTTGGTTGATGTAGTAGTTCTTTGGTTGATGTATGTTGACTTTACTAGTTGATTGTTAACAATACTAGTTGTTCATTTGGTAGTAGTTCATTTTGGTAGATGTAGAAAAAGTAACATATATAGTTGTACTAGAAAAAGTAAATCTTAATTGCATGCAAATGTCAAAAGCAAATCTCATTACAATTCAATTGCAAATGCAAAAGCAAATCTCATTACTAATTATCCATACAAGATCCCATATTGCTAACACAACAATTGCTAAGACAATTGCTAAACTAAAACACTTTGTCTCTTCCAATTCATCATTGTCACACTAATAAGATCCACCATATTGCTAAGACAACAATTGCTAAACCTAAAGCACTATTGTCTCTCCAGTTTGACTTTTTCATTGATAGCACAACTTCAAATTCTTGTTTATTCTTGCAAAATCATGTTTTTAACTTTAAATTCTCAATCTCCATCTCTCTGATTTGTTGATCTTTGCTAGAAAAGCAATCTTGAAACTTCATCAACTTCATCTTTCCACATGAAGATTGCAGTCTTCATTCTAGTCAAACCCAGTAAAATAGTGTTAGTTATTATGGCAAAAAAAGGAAAACAGGAGCTTGATAATTAGTAAAATACGGCCATAAGGGGCAACCATAGAACTCTTCCCCATTTTGAGAGCTTCTAGGTCCAGCAACCTAAGAATTGAGATTAAATCATGGTTGCCAGTACACATTGCCCTCTAAATCTCCTTAACCTTTTAGGGTTTTTTTTTCTTACAAGCAGACGTTGAAGAAGATGAAGAAGCCATTTCGATGTTCTTGAAGGTCGATTGAAAGTTATTACCTGCTAATGAAGGTGGCTTGAAGATGTTCTTCAATGTCGATTGAAGATGGATTGAAGATGTACTTGAAGATGTTCTTGAATGTCGGCTAAGAAGGGGTTTATATATACGCAGGCGCTTGAGGAGAGAAAATTGGTCCCCCTAATTTACACGTAGACGACAGCTGGATTGCCACGTCAGAAAAAGTTAACGGAGTTAACATTCTGTTAGAGTGGGACCGATGACAACACAAAGATAAATAGTTGGGACTATCCCCAGCGAATGTAAAAGTTGGGACCAATGGTTACCAATAGGTTAAAGTTGGAACCGTT